>JAWWNI010000779.1:0-477500 GCA_034642065.1 Darevskia nairensis
GGTCCCTTTACCTTTTATGACACTGTACATAAGAAATGCCTGGCTGCTGGATCAGGCCAGTGGCCCATCTAGTCCAGCATCCTGTTCTAACAGATACCTCATCGAGAAGCCCACAAGCAGGATCTGAACCCAACACCTCTCTCCCCTCCAGAGATTTTCAGCGAATGGTATTCAGATGCAGTGGAGATGGAACATAGCTGTCAGGTTAATGTAATGTAGTAATGGATGAAAATTTCCACGACTCTGTGAATGCCCAACTCCTTAAAATTCAAAACAAAATTGTTTCAGGTTTCCTCTCACAAAGGAAGACCAGTTGAAAAAGTGGCTCGTGAACATCGGACGCCAGAACTTCACTCCCTCGTACAACGACGTTGTGTGCTCAGAGCACTTTAGGAGGACGGATTTTTGGGGCAAAGTAGCTTCTGGGCAGCGGGAACTCAAACCTGGAGCAATCCCAACTGTCGTTCACCGACCAAAAAAGGTGAGGGGATTTATTTATTTTTGTTACACAAAACAGAGGGTGCTCACGCGCCGTACATTTAAACGACTGGAAGTGTAGTTTGTTCAGGATGTCGGGGGGTTGTAGCTCTGTGAGGGTATACTTCATTAGCAATCATGAGGAGGAGGGGAAAGAAAGATGTGTTCCTATCGGTCTGATGCTCTTTGGTTTGTTTTACATTTACAAATGACAAAGGCAGAATGGCAGAAGGGAGAAGATGATTTGCTTTCTGAGACAGACTCTCACCAGGCCAAAATCCAAGCCACAGCAAAAGCGGCTTTGGTTGCTGTTGTTGTTGTTGCATTTTAGGACTGCTTCGTAACTGCCCTTTGTTTTACTTTCCCTTTGCAGGGCTCTGGGAAGGGTCTTGCTAAAATGAGAAAGTGCCTCGTCCGGCGTAAACCGCCCGATCTGGAACCAAGCAGCCAAACTTTGGCAGTCGGCGAAAGCGATGTCGAAGCAGCAGCCTCCTCTAAGAGCGACCTTGTGATCCTGGAGCATTCGTACTCTGCACCAGCAAGCCCAGGTGAAGCCAGCCACAAAAGTTCATAATAAACGACAGGCCTCTGTGAAAGATGCTCAGCTTGGTTTTGCTAAGCAGAAGAATGTTTTATTTTGGGGAGTGGGGAGAGAAGCGTTCAAAGCCCACTTCTTCCTGCAAAGACCTTGGAACGACCCCTGTGTCCTCATAGCCTACGGCAGGGGTCCCTAAACTAGGGCCAGGGGGCCGGATGCGGCCCAATCGCCTTCTAAATCTGGCCTGCGGACAGTCCGGGAATCAGCATGTTTTTACATGAGTAGAATGTGTGCTTTTATTTAAAATGCATCTCTGGGTTATTTGTGGGGCATAGGGATTCGTTCATATTCCCCCCCCCCCAAAAAAAAATATAGTCTGGCCCCCCACAAGGTCTGAGGGACAGTGGACCGGCCCCCTGCTGAAAAAGTTTGCTGACCCCTGGCCTACGGAAACGAAACCAAAATACAGTGGAACCTCCGTTGTCGTACGTTTTGGTTCTCAAACGCCAAAAACCCGGAAGTAAATGCTTCCACTTTAGAACATTTTTCAGAACCCGAATGTACAACGCAGCTTCCGCAATAAGCTCTTGCAACCAATGGGAAGCCGCACCTCGGTTTTCGAACATTTTGGAAGCCAAACAGGCATCCAGAACGGATTTCGTTCGAGAACCGGGGTACCACTGTACATGTAACTCAGCCTAGTCTGGTGCCCTCTTGCTAGGGCTGCTGGGAGTTGTAGTCCACAATAGTTGAAGGGCACCAGGTTGGGGAAGGGTGATGCAACAGTGACCTAGCAAGAGTCCCGGGGGCCAGGTAAAATGCCATTGGGGGGCCACATTTGGCTCCCACCACTGTTCTGCATGAATTTTATACCAGTGCTGTGTTGGTCTGTGTTGCTTTTATGCTCTCTGAATTCAATTTTAATAAGCATTTTCCTATTTATTACTGGTGCCTTTTATAATTTCTTGTAAACCACTCAGAGGGAAGGGCTGTGGTTCAATGCAGGTTCATTTGCCTGTGTTCTCCGAGTAGGGCTGAGGAAACCTCCTTGCCTGAAATCAGGGTGGATTTGATTTAAATCAAATCGATTTGAATCACGATTTAAATCGCTATTACTAGTCAGTAAGACTTGATTTACGGTAAATCATTTTTTTTACAGAAAGACTCATTCTTGCTGGTATAATCTTCATATTTACAACCAGATGAAGGTTTCATTTTTGGAATAATAAATTTTCAGAGTAGTCTTTACAGTTATATAAAAAATTACTGATTTGGTTATACATAGGCAGATAATTATTAAATTATTCTGAGGGTTAATAATCATTTCCTTAATAACAATTAAGTAATCATTTCCTTAATAACAATTTAAACAATTTATTTAACTAAAACAATAACATTATAGCATATGTATCCATGTTTGTTAACTGATGTGGTTTAAAAAAACTTAGACTGAGTTTTAGCACACATGAAAAACTTACCGGTAAATCCTTTTTGCCTGATGAATAGCCTTTGGATTATAATGTAACTTAAACAGAAAACCATTTTTAGAAAGATTTTTCCTCCAAAAAGCATTTTATTTTAAAACTCCGATTTTAAAATAAATTAAAAATAATCATTGATCTTTATCCACCCTGCCTGAGATCTTTGGCAGCTGCTGCCAGTCAGTGTAGACAGCATAGAACTATATAGGCCAATGGTCTGACCTTGCACAAAGCAGCTTTCTTAGTGTCGTGGATGGTCATGATAGAGGAATGAATGGATGGATAATGTGTAGCTTTTGCTCTAGTACGGAAAACTGTCCCCCCAACTCGCCTCAAGATCAATTTTTATGTGGCATGCCCCCCTTTCCCTTCCAGCCTCTTCCGCCTTGGATCTCCGGGTGACTTTGATCCGGGAGAAAAGCAGCGCCACAGACTCGGAGGCGAGGAAAAGCCCCCGGCTCCTCCAGGCGAGGATCAGGAGAGAATGCAGGGAGAGGTCGGGGCCAAGCGTCCCGGAGGAGCCCATCGACAACTCGGACGCCCAGCGCCAGCACTTCCGCCAATTCCGCTACGAGGAGGTCCGAGGGCCCCGGGAGCTTTGCAACCGGCTCTGGGACCTTTGCCACCAGTGGCTGAAGCCCGGGAAGCACAGCAAATTGCAGATGTTGGAGCTGGTGATCCTGGAGCAGTTCCTGGCCATCCTGCCCCGGGAGATGCAGGACTACGTCAAGGAAGAGGGACCCACGGACTGTGAGCACGCCGTGACGCTGGCGGAGGATTTCCTACAGAGTCAGCAAGAGGCAGAGGTGAGACCCTTTTTTCCCCAGTTGGTGATTCCAGTGGGCTTTGCTCAGATCCTCTGATGGAGCGATTCTGGTCCCCGGTTGAGCCTTCAGTGTGGTCGTTCCTCCCCCCCCCCCCCCCCAATATCATTTTTATTGTCTCCAAAAATATTTCAAAGCATTTCTCAACATACCATCTTTCCCCCTTTTTAAGACACCGTCTTATTTTTTCCCCCCTCAAAAAAACACAAGGTGGCTTATTTTCGGGGGGATGTCTTATTTTTATTACGTCAGTATAGTACAGTGCAGCCTCTCCCTGTGGCGGCACCACGGCTTACTTTTGGGGTACGTCTTACTTCTCACAAAGGTAAAAAAAAACCTGCCATGGCTTACTTTATGACTACGTATTAAAAAAGGGGAAACAAGGTATACATTTTTTAAAAAACATGCAGTTTATTCGTCACTTCCCACCTCTCCTTTCCTGATTTTTTTTTCTTATTCTCCTTTTTATCAGCTGTTTTATAACACATATATTTTTATTGTCTAAACCCCGCTACCAATAAATGTTTCCACTGCTTATGCTTCAAATCCTGACAGCAACTTCATATATGGGTGATAATTTGATAGATTGTCCATCAGTGGCCTCCATTCTTACTTAAACATTTCTGTCCTCTTTAATTTGGCAGTTACCTTCGCCATTTCTTCAGTGTGGCAGTTCCTGCCCTGAGGAACTCCCCACCACTAGAGGCTAGGGCTAGGCAGGAATCACCCCTACTTGCGTCGGCTACTGGCCTTGATGGCTGTGCTCTGCCTCCACAATTAAGAGGCAGTAAAGCTTTTGAGGGCCTGTTGTTGTTGTTGTTGTTGTTGTTGTTGTTGTTGTTGTTAACTCCAAGGAAAGAGAGTCCCCAACCTCCTGAGGGAGACTATTCCCCTGTCAAACAGCTCTTACGGTCAGAAAGCTTTTCCTGATATTTAGTCAGAATCTCTTTTCTTGTAACTTGAAGCCATTGGTTCGAATCCTACCCTCCAGAGCAGGACAAAAAAAAAAAAAAAAAAAGCTTGTTCCCTCTTTCATGTGACAGCCCTTGAAATATGGCTATCCTATTTCCTCTCCTCTTTTCCATGCTGAACATACCCAGCTCTGAGTGGCCTAAGTCCTACTCAGAGTAGACCCTGTTGAAATCAACACCTCTGGTTGCGAATGGGATCCATTCCGGAGCCCCGTTCGCAACATGAAAAGCTCGTATCCTGAAGCGCCGAATCTGCGCATGCTCGCCGCGTGATTCGGCGCTTCTGCGCATGCGCGTGACATCATTTTGTGCTTCTGCGCATGCGCAAATTGCCGAACCCAGAAGTAACCCGTTCCAGTACTTTTGGGTTCGGCGCATTCGTATCCCTTGACGAACGCAACATGAAGCATTCGTAACACGAGGTACGACTGTAGACCTAACTTAGTCACATTCATTAACTTCAGTGCGTCTACACTGAGTAGAGCTAGCATTGGAGACAGCCCTGGTTGGAGCTGCCCTCTCATACCTCCCTCCTTGATCTCAGGGTCGTGGGTTTGAATTCCGTCTATGACTCTATGATCCACTTGCGCTCTCTCTTTCTCTCTGCCCTTTTTCAGGAGGGGGTGACTGATTTGTCCAAAGCAAAGAAGGCTCCCTCGCAATCTCGGCGTACACCACAAGCCAGAAGAGTTGTCAAGAAAGAGGACTGGGATGCTGCCACGCTGGGTAAGAGTTTCTTGTGTCTCTGTCATGGGGGAATATACAGGTCCTGGGACAAGATTAACCCCTGACTCTTCTCGCACCAGGCCGAAACTTTTGAGAACTTGCTTTCGCAATCTGCTAGTCCTCTGTGAGGGAAGCACTTGTCTCCAGCCTCCCTTTACTAACATGCTCCCATTTGCAGATGGCATTTGAGGCAGGCACAAAGAGATCCTGCCTTTCCATAATAATAATTATAATTAATTATAATTATAATTATAATTATAATGGAGGACCACATTTATTTAAAAAAACTATCTATCTATCTATCTATCTATCTATCTATCTATCTATAAATCTATCCATCTCTTTAGAAAAATAAAAATATAATTTTAATTTGTATTTATAGCCTGCTTTTCATCAAATGGTCTCAGATGAGTTACAGAAATATAGCAATCAAACTCACTACAATATATAATTGGAATACATGCCTTTGACTTTCAGGTATCTCTCGATAGGCCTATGTAGTTGTTTATAGTTTTCTCGAGTAGGTGCTCCCTTGGTCGGTTGTTCTGTTAGGGTTGCCATATGTCCAGAATAATAATAATTGTTATCATTATTGTTCTTTTATTATTTGTACCCCGCCCAACATATATAAAAAGCATAATAAAATGCTGCACGTTAAATCAGCTGCTTCCTTCCCTCCTTTCTGGGAGAGGGACAAACTTGTTCATTCTGGAATTAATTCCATTTATTTCCCCCTCTCTTTCCTCTAGAAGACGTGACTGTGAGCGACAGCCGGACGGACGGCGTTCCAGAAGAGGCCCCTGTGCCAGAAGAAGTCGTATCTCAGGAGGAAGTCTCCACCGTGGTTGACGCTGCTGAAAGTGGGTCCCCATTATGGATATTCGGGGCAGTTACAGGGGGTCCCCGTATCGCCAGCCACGCCTCTGTTGGAGACAGTGTCATATAGTGGTTAGAGCAGGGAGGGGGGAAACCTGTGGACTCCAACTCCCATCATCCCCGGTCGCTGGCCATACCTGCAGGGGCTGATGGGATTTGGAGTCCAGGCGACGTGTGGGGCCAATGCGACAGGGCGACTTTTTCTGGGGGGCCAATGATTTTCCATCTGCCTGGCCTACCCCACAGGGTGGTTGCAGGTTGCAGGGGTAAACCAAATGTGTTTGATTTGAGCTTGCTGGAAGGAAGCTGAGCTAAAAATGTCGCCGTAATGTAAAAACAGGTGGCTGTTTACCTGAGAGTAAACAGGGCTTACATCTGAGGAGACATAGCCTATATAGGTTTCCACAGCTAGTGAACACGCTTCCCTGCATCAAGGCATAGAAGGCTTGGATACAGTGTTCATATTTTTTTTTTATTTTTTAAAAAAGAAATCCTGTCACAGGATTATTTGGGGGATGGGATTTGCAATATCATTAGGCCTAAAAAATAAGACACTTTTCTGCTCGGTCGAAGCCTGTCAGGATTCAGAAAGGGACCAGGCGAAAAGCTCTTAAGTTATTATGGTTTTGTTGCTGCAAAACATGTACGCACAAAGTGATAAAACGGTGTCGAAATAACTGTATAAATAAATAAAATTAACAAGCCGGCCTTGGGTTGGAATTTGGCTCCCTTTTACCTCCTCCCTTTATTTAACAAAATTAATATATTGCTTAAGGAGCTGCACCTCGAAGTGGTTTACATGAAATATAAAATAATGTGTTAAAATTGCCAGTAAAACCAGACGTTGAAAAACGAGCTAGCCTCAAAAATTTAAAAATGTAGGTTTAAAATATAGGGTTGTAGCCAACTAAATTCTACACTGAGTAGATCCATTGAAAGCAATTAATTTTAGTCATTAACTTCATTGGGTCTGCTCTTGAGTAGGACTAGTTTTCGATGCCATCTTTTTGTCTAGACTTTCCCTGACCCATAAGATCAGATTATTTCAGATTTCCAGTTTTTACTTGTTCCTGATTTGTAATGCTATTTACCTGTTTTTTTTTTGTTTTGTTTCTTGTGTACTGCTTAGGGTTTTGTTTTTTTGTTTTTGTTTTAAATGGTTTCGAAAAGCTTTTAAATAAAACAGTAAATAAATAACTTTGAGTAACGAATGAGGGGCATAGCTTGTGGGCCGACAAAGCGAAGCATAACTCTTCTTGACATGAGGGAATTTGTTATAGTTATGTAAAAGTCTAGCAAGAACTGAAAATGAGCAGCCGATAGGAAATAAAGAGGAAGGGGGAAAAAATTGGGGGGGGGATCAAGGATAAAATGCTGAAAAATTTTAAGTTTTCAAAATGTAATTTGGAAATGTGCGTAATATTGAGCAGCTCATAAGGGTGGGAAAGGCAACATCAAGATGGCAGGGTGGGATTTGTATTAAATTTGAATTAATGTGATGCTAAATTCATTAAACATTTTAAAAAGCAGTAAAAAAAAAAATTGGGGAGGGGGGGAGAGAACGAAGGGCACAGCATATGATTCCTTGAGAATTCCCCCTTAGCAGGATTGCAACAGCACTTGTAATGAAGCAAGTATTATGGAGACAATGGAGTTATATAAAACATAGATTATTCAAAAAGATGCAGTAGAAAAGGTTTAATAATAGGACCCCATGGAGGGGAGGTGGGAAGTCCAGAGATTCAGAGGAATCTGTAAATGTGGGTATGTATGGTTGTATTGCTATAATTTTATACTTCTAAAACCAAATAAAAAAAATATTTAAAAATAAAATAAAAACCCCCTTTCAAAATACCACTGCCGGCTCCCCAGATTCCCTGGGCAAGGTGAATGAATGCATGCTCTCTTGAAAGCAATAATTTATTAGCATGCTTCCCTGTTCAGACAGCCTCCACAGCAGCGCATGTGGTAAGAGATCCAAAGCAGGCCCTGGTTCAGATCCAAACTTAGTGGCGACTAGAGTTTGCCAAGTAACTTTGGGACAGCGACTATTTCTTGGTGTCACCGTGTTGTTGTGAGGTTGAACATCAGGGGAGAGCTTGGCATGTCCCCTTGAGGTCCTTGAGAGAGGCGAGGGGGAAGTTGATGTATAAATTCAAGCCGCAAATAAACCGAGGCTCCGTTTCTCTCGTGTATCTTTGGGTTTTTTTAGCAGGCGCCGTGATGGGGAGCCAAGGCGAGGAGGGGAAGTCCTGCGAAGAATTGCCAGGCGGAGGCGAGGACAAAGACATGGAAGAGAACAGAGCGATGGAGAAAGAGAAGGAGGCAATGGCAGGTAGCTGAATAGAAATGAGTGGCGGTAGCCAAGGTTGGTTCTTGGGCTTGCTGCCCATGGTTTGTTTGAGGGGAAACGATAGGCCAAACCATGACTTAGCTCCTGGCATCGCAGCAACCACGTTCTAGATATTGCTGAATCACCGTTCCCACCGGCATGGCCAGTGGAACACCTTATTTATTTTGTCAAACTTCAGTGCATTTTGGGAAATGGGAGGGGGGGGACTTATTCTTTGAGGGGGCCCCTGCTTTGAAGACCTACATTGGATCCCAGTACGTTTCCGAGCACAATTCAAAGTGTTGGTGCCGATCTTAAAAGCTGTAAATGGCCTTGGCTCAGTATACTCAAAGTAACATCTCCACACCTATCGCTCCGCCCGGACACTGAGGTCCAGCTCCGAGGGCCTTCTGGTGGTTCTCTCACTGCGAGAAGTGAGGTTACCGGGAACCAGGCAGAGGGCCTTCTTGGTAGTGGCGCCCGCCCTATGGAATGCCTTCCCATCAGATGTCAAGGAAATGAACAACTGTCTTGACTTTTAGAAGACATCTGAAGGCAGCCCTGTTTAGGGAAGTTTTTAATGTTTGATGTTTTATCGTGTTTTTTAATATTCTGTTGGGAGCTGCCCAGAATGGCTGGGGAGGCCCGGCCAGATGGGCAGGGTATACAGTAAGTAATAAATTTATTATTATTATTATTATTATTATTATTATTATTATTATTTATTATCACTACTACTACTACTACTACTACCAGATGGGCGGGGTATAAATAATAAATTATTATTGTTAAAATTATTATTATTTATTGCCACGTTGTTATCGATGGGAACATGTGCTTGTCATTCTTATTTCTCGTACTTGTAGCAAATGGGTGGCAAACACCCACTTAATACAGGTTTTAGAAAACATTGGGCCCAGGATTTCGGTGTTTTTCATTTAGCTTGTGTGATTACATCCCATCTTCTTTGTAATTCTTTCATTCAATCCAGCAGGAAACGACCAAGCACACAAGAACGAAGATGAAAGCTGTCAGGCAGAAGGACCTGGGCAGGCAGGCAGCGGTGCGACATCACTGGAAGACTGTGAAGGCGATGGTTTGCAGGGTCTGAACCTCACTGTTCACGAGAGGTCTCATATGGGGGAGAAGCCTTTTGGCTGCTCCAAGTGCGAGAAGAGCTTCAGCCGCAAATCACTCCTTCTCGAACACCGAAGATCTCACCCAGGAGACACGCGATACGGATGTTCCGTTTGTGAAAAAAGGTTCAACAAGCGAGCCCGCCTCATTGCACATGAGAGATCTCATACAGGAGACAAACCCTATCAGTGCTCCGACTGTGGAAAGTCCTTCGGTCAGGAAGCATCCCTTGCTACGCACCAGAGGACCCACACTGGGGAGAAACCGTACGAGTGCCTCGAGTGTGGGAAAAGTTACCCGTGGAAAACATCCCTTGCCGTACATCAGAAAATCCATGCGGGAGAGACCTACACGTGCCCCGTCTGTGAGAAAAGCTTCAACCAGAAATCGTTGCTTAGGATACACAAGAGAATCCACACGGCCGAGAAGCTGTACAAGTGCTCAGATTGCGACCAGAGCTTCACCCTTGAAAAATACCTGAATGCGCACAGGGTGAGGGCTCACACCCGAGAGAGGCCGCACGCGTGCGCCCATTGCGACAAAACCTTTATCTTCAAATATTCCCTCATCGAACATCAGAGAATGCACACAGACGAGAGGCCCTTCAAATGCTCAGACTGCGGCAAGCGCTACAACGGGAAAGCAGCTCTCGTCGTACACCAGAATACCCATGCGGGAGAGAAACCCTACCTTTGCCAAGACTGTGGCAAGAGCTTCAAAACCAAATGTGCCTTGACCGGACATGAGAAGCGCCACAAAGGAGAGAAGCCCCACAAATGCTCGCACTGCGACAAAAGCTTCTACTGGAAGCATCGCCTTATTTTACACGAGAGAATCCACACAGGAGAAAGGCCGTACCAGTGCCCCGAGTGCGGGAAAAGCTTCAGGTACAGAAACAACTTGACGAAGCACAAAAGGAACACGCACGAGACCATTCGCACGGGGGACAGGACCTACCAGTGCTCGATCTGCGGCAAAAGCTTCCGATGGCGGCGGAGTTTCATTTTGCACGAGAGAGCCCACACTGGGGAGAAGCCCTACAAGTGCCCGGAATGCGGGAAGAGCTTCATGAGCAGAGTGTCCCTCATAGTTCACAAGAGGATCCACACCGGGGAGAGGCCCTACCAGTGCCCCGAGTGTGGGAAGAAGTTCATTAAAAAACAGGCCCTCAGTAAACACAAGACAGTCCATACCGGGGAGAGGAGATACCTGTGTACCGTGTGCGGACGGAGGTTCTCTAACAAAGGGAACCTGATCAGGCACATGAAAATCCACACTGGCGAGAAGCCGTACGTCTGCCCGATATGTGGGAAAAGTTTCATTCAGAAGGTGTGTCTGATTGAACACGAGCCGACCCACAGCAAAGAGAAGCCCCACGTCTGCCCAGAGTGTGGTAAAAGGTTCAAGCGGAAAAGGGGGTTCTTGTTGCATGTGAGAATGCACAGAGGGGAGGTGCCCCGCGAAAGCCCCAAGAAAAGCGTCAACGGCGGGGAAGCTGTCAGTGGAAGCCCCAAGCCCCCCGCGAAAGAGAAGTCCCACCCCTGTTTGGACTGCGGGAAGAGCTTCCACTCCGAATGCCACCTTATTATGCACCAGAGGACACACACGGGAGAGAAGCCGTACCAGTGCACCGAGTGCGGGAAGAGGTTCAGCCAGCAGTCGTCCCTCAACACGCACCAGAGAGTCCACACGGGAGAGAAGCCGTCGCTGTGCACCGAGTGCGGGAAGCGCTTCCACAACAAGAGCAACCTGGCGCGGCACCAGCGGATCCACACGGGGGAGAAGCCCTTTGCGTGCCCCGAGTGCGGGAAGACCTTCAACCAGAAAGCCTCCCTGGAGGCGCACAAGGCCACCCACAGCAAAGAAAGCCCCTTCTCGTGCGCGGACTGCGGGAAGAGGTTCAAGCTGAAGGTGTCCCTCCTCGTGCACCAGAGGACGCACACGGGGGAGAAACCCTACGAGTGCTTGCAGTGCGGGAAAAGGTATATCAGGTGCTCGCAGCTGAGGAGGCACGAAAGGACGCACATCATGCAGACAGGTGAGAAGAGGCAGGAGGAGGTTGCCGTTGCGATTGCCGTCGTTAATTAAATTTGCATACCGCCCTTCATCCGTAGATCTCGGGGCAGTTCACAAAATTACAATATGAAAAACACAAAACACATAATAAAAATATGAACAGAAACAAACCAATAACACCCCCCTTTCACAATGTATTTTTAAAAGGGCATCGGATGTCAATCAGCCAAAGGCCTGGTTGAATTTTTGCAAATAAACTGTCATAGAATCATAGAATTGTAGAGTTGTAAGGAACCCCCTCCAATGCAGAAATCAATAAAAGTGGAGGTAGAGTATTGGACTAGGAGCTATGAGAGCAGAATTCAAATACTGCTTTGGCCCCAAAGCTCACTGTGTGACCTTGGGCCAGTCACTGTCTGTTATCCTAACCTACCTCACAGGGTTGTTCTGAAGGGGGGGGGGGCAGGCAGAGAACCTTGTATGCCAGTTTCATCTCCTTGGAGAAAATGGTGGGAGGGCGTTTGTTTATTATTATTATTTCATAGCATTTATATATTGCTTGATAACGAAGAATCTCAAAGTGGTGGTGGTTGTTGTCAGTAATGCCAATAATAAAAAGAATAATATTAAAGGAATCAACCTGAAAACACTGGATAGGTGAAATGTCTGACTGAAGAAGCTGGTCTCCCTTTCCCCTTCACTGTTTTTGTCATGGCCTCATGGACCACCTGAAATCTCCGCAGTGGGAAGTGGGGGCTGGTCTGTTTACCCCGATTCAGGGATTATCAGTCTCTGTTTACTCCATCCTGTACTTCTGCCTAGATGATTGTGTTTTGACACAAGCCAAACCACTTTGTCCATTTCAGAGTTGGTTGCTGAACCTGTTGAAGTTACAGAATTTCCTGTGGAAGCAATAAGCACTGCTGTGGTAAGAAATGAATTGTTGTTTTTTCGTTGCTAGAGAACTTTAAATATGCTGTCTTCTTTCTCTCTATGGTGAAGTCCCACCGAGCTTTGCAACATGAAGGGATGTGTCTGTAGATACAGTTCCTTTGCCAGCTTCAGCTTGACTGCCATTATTCCTTTGTTTTATTTAATAATAATCTTTTTATTATTTATACCCCGCCCACCTGGCTAGGTTTGCCCCAGCCACTCTGGGCAGCTTCCAGTGCAGTCGTACCTTGGTTGTCGAACGCCTTGGTACTTGGACGGTTTGGCTCCCGAACACCGCAAACCTGGAATTGAGTGTTCCGGTTTGCAAACATTTTTTGGAAGCTGAACATCCGATGCGGCTTCCGATTGGCTGCAGGAAGCTCCTTGGTTTTTGAATGGTTTCGGGAGTCAAACAGACTCCCGGAACGGATTAAGTTCGACAACCAAGGTACCACTGTACATATAAAAACACATATAGTGAAATCAATGTACAAAAACTTTACAGGTGTTGTTTATTACAAGGAACTAGAGCACAGTTAACATTTGCTTTTAATTTTGAAGTAAAACCCACACTGCCAGCTATTCTGCAGTGTAAACACACCACTGATTTGACCATAAGGTGTGCATCTCCCTGAAAAAGGGTAAATGGGGGGGGGGGGGAATGGCCTACGGTATGAAGACATGGCACAAAAGGAAAAAGTGATGGGGTGGGAGGAAGAAACCACAAACTCAAGCACCAATTCTCAGAGGTTGCAGTTTATTATCAGGAACAATTTTGTGTCCCACCTGATAGTTAATTGTCATGGTGATGCTACAAGGTGCAGTTAGTGCTGCGGTCCTATGTATCTTTGGAGCAAATTCCATTGGGATTCGCTTCTGAGTAGACATGTATTGGTTCACAGGGAAGTTTATGTCTCTCGGACATAAAAAAATCTCTTTCCAGGCATCTAGCCACTTGCCCCTCCCACTCCGTGTGAGGAAAGCTGCTTTTGCAGTGCAGATGAGACGGCAATCTGTTACATAGGCTAGGCCTGCTTGTGTCAAGATGAATGGAACGTAGTTCAGTAGTAGCATCCATTCTTTGAAAACAGGAAGAGCCTGACTGGGAGATGGTAGCGTTCTTCATTCTCATTTTCATTCCAGATAAGTGTGGATGGTGATTTATTTTTAGTGCAAACTACCGCATAGATTCAGATTGGCTACACCGGTGGACGGAGGTGAGGTAAGACCACTATCCTATCAAAAGCCACCATCATTCTGTGACTCCAGATCTTTCCTTTTATATAAGTAATACCTGAGATGAAGTTATCTTTTTAAAGATTTGGAACAGTAAGTTATTGTTGAGTAGATAATCCCTAAACATATTCCTGGCTTGTCTGTTACCGATTAGTCCAGTGTTCTTCATTCTTGGGTCACTAGATGTTCTGGGACTACAACTCCCATCATGCCCAGCTATCTTGGCTGTCTGATCTCTTATCCTCCACCTTGATCTATGAGATCCTCTGATGGGGCTTCCCCACGGTGCTAAGATTCATTTGGCCTTCACTGGGGACTGAGCTTCCAGTAGGGCAGTATTAGTAACAGGTAGGTAGCTGTGTTGGTCTGCCGTAGTCAAAACTAAATAAAAAAATTCCTTCCAGTAGCACCTTAGAGACCAACTACCGTACCCGCAACGGGGTGAGCTCCTGTTGCTCGGTCCCTGCTCCTGCCAACCTAGCAGTTCAAAAGCACGTCAAAGTGCAAGTAGATAAATAGGTACCGCTGCAGCGGGAAGGTAAACGGCGTTTCCGTGCGCTGCTCTGGTTCGCCAGAAACGGCTTAGTCATGCTGGCCACATGACCTGGAAGCTACGCCAGCTCCCTCGGCCAGTAACGTGAGATGAGCGCCGCAACCCCAGAGTCGGTCACGACTGGACCTAATGGTTAGGGGACCCTTTGCCTTAAGGTGCTACTGGATGGATTTTTTTAAATTTTGTAGTGAATATTAGAGCATTTTTCCTCAGTCTGGCATTGACTGTGGTTGACATCTGGTATGGGGGACCTGGTTGTCAAAGTCTGCATTAAATTAAATCCAGGCCCCCTTAGGACCGGTGTGGGGACTGTTTGGCGCTACAGATCTTACTAGAACTCCCCTCATTAGGACTGGTAAGACCTACATTCAAATGCCAACCTCGCCGTAGAAAATCTCTCACTGGGTGACTTTGGGCCAGCCTCTCTCTCTCTCTCTCTCTCTCTCTCTCTCTCTCTCTCTTTCTCTCTCTCTCTCTCTCTCCCACCCCCATCCTAACCTTGTTGTGAAGATAAAATAGGTATCAGGGAGAAGAATCATCTGAGTTTCCCTGAGCTTAGAAACAAATAAAGTTTTACTTTCTTTTTCAGGTTCCTCGATCAAGATTGCCAGCCTGAAAATGAAAAAAAGAAGAAGTTTTTATTAATTTACGTATTACGTTTTTTTTGTTATACTGCTCTGTGGCCCAAAGCCCTCTGTGAGTGGTTTATAGTTAAGTGCAGGTTTTTTTTTAAAGAGAGAGAGAGCAAAAGCCCCGGAATATATGAAATTGCAATATATAACAGTATATAGATAAATGTCATTAATAATGTAATTTAAATACATGCACTCTGGAATGAAGCAAGTCTTCGGCTGGTTGATCTTAGGCCCTCAGCCTCCACTTCCCTTTGTTGCGACTGCAAGGATGAAATATTGAGGGTGAGGGCATATCCTCCTCATCTTTTAACGGCCAAGTTGGAAACGTGTCTATGCATGTACGCACATACCTGCGCATGCCTGCCGAAAGGCAGCAGGTGGATGCCTGATGAACCTCCTTGTACGAAAGGTCCCAGGATTGGGGTCCCATCGCTGAGAGAGGTCTCTGTCCCGTAGCAACCCACCCATCTCATATGGCACGGCTTCTTTATCCTGGCTGCGTGGCTGTACCAAGATGATGATCTTTTAGAAACCGTGTTCCTCGTGCAGCGTGGAGGCAGGGGTAGCGGGGTTATACTAGATACCTCTGTCGCCTCTGCCACATCCCTGCTGCCCCTCTCTTCCCTGTAGAGGCTCCTCGCATTATTTAGATTGGGACCAGGAGGACTTCCTGTTGCAGACCTTCACTCCCCCATGTATCTGGGGAGGGGGGGTGCATGGCTCAGGACGAGAATGCAATGGGCTTGGGGTGGAGGCATGGCATGGCTACCCAGCACATTTCTCCTCTCCTTTAGCCGATTCTATTCTAAAAACCCAAACAAAGCTCTAGTTTAACTGGAAACCCCTGAATCAGTTTATACCAGGCTACTATTTGTTTTTCTGCCTCCTCCCGTGGTCATTTCTTAAAAACACAAATCGGTATAGAAATGAAATAATAATAATAATAATATCCAGTTTGAATGTAACTAGTTCTACTAGCAAATTTACCAGCCCTTGTTCGACTTGTCATTTTTTAAAAAAACCCTGCTTTGTAGTCATGCTCTACTGTTCCAAGTGATTCTAATTATTTTTGTATATCGGTAAGAGATTATTTTGAATTGCTGACTAAATAAAGCTATGTTACCTGTACAATCGCTGGTATTTCTTTCCCGGGGTTTGGGGGGGGGGGTTGCCTGCTTTTTTCTATATTTTTTCCAGTGTGCTTTCCCTCGCCACCTTCCGCTCTCTCCCCTACCCATTGTGAGAGCCAGCGTGGTGTAGTGGTTAAGAGCAGTAGACTTGTAATCTGGTGAACTGGGTTCGCGACTCCGCTCCTCCACATGCAGCTGCTGTGTGACCTTGGACTTCTTTGAAGTCTCTCAGCCCCACTCACCTCACAGAGTGTTTGTTGTGGGGGAGGAAGGGAAAGGAGAATGTTAGCCACTTTGAGACTCCTTCGGGTAGCGATAAAGCGGGATATCAAATCCAAACTCCTCCTCTTCTCCTTCTAGTGCAGGGGTGTCAAACTCAAATTCATCGGGGGCCGCATCAGCAGTTTGGTCACCCTCAAAGGGCCGGTGACCCTCAAAGGGCCGCCCTCCCCCTCTCCACTGTGTGGAAAAAATATTTTTTTCTGGTTTTCCTCCTCTAAAAGGCTGGGAGGGGTGGCGGAGGGATGCTGCTGGTTCTTCCCCGCCAACCCCGATCGCAAAAACAAGCCTGCTTTGGCGAACGGGGTTGGCGGGTGAGAGAGAGTGAAAGAAAGAGGGAGAAGGAAGAAAGGGATGTGAGAGAGAGAGAGAGAGAGAGAGAGAAGGAGAAGGAAGCAAGGAGAGAGAGAGAGAGAGAGAGAGAGAGAGGAAGGAAGGAAGGAAGGAAGGAAGGACAGACAGAAAGAAAGAAAGAAAGAAAGAAACAAAGAAAGACAGAAGGGGTGAGAGAGAGAGTGAAAGAAAGAGGGAGAAGGAAGGAAGGGGTCAGAGAGAAGGAAGGAAGGAAGGAAGGAAAAAGGAAGGAAAGAAAGACACACAGACAGAAAGAAAGACAGAAGGGGTGAGAGAGAGAGAGAGAGAGAGAGAGAGAGAGAGAGAGAGAGAAGGGGTGACCGTGCGTCGCCCCTTCTCCGCTCCGTGCAACGTCTCCCTCCCCCTCGCCACCGACTTGCAAAAGCAGGCTTTTGCAAGCGTCGGTGGCGACGGGGGACAGCGGAGATGCTTCACAGAGCGGGGATGGGGTGGCGCGCGCCGCCCCTTCTCCACTCCGTGCAACGTCTCCCTCCCCCTCGCCACCGACTTGAAAAAGCAGGCTTTTGCAAGCGTCGGTGGCGACGGGGGACACCCGGCAAGGCAAAAATGGTGCGGGGGGCTTCCCCGACGCGGCAGAAAGCCGCGCGGGGCACCCCCGAGGCGGCAAAAAGCCGCGCTGGGCCAAAACGGCCCGGAAAAAAAAACCTTGCCGGGTTCTCCCGGCAAGGCAAAAATGGTGCGGGGGATTGCCCACCGCCAATCAGCGCGCGCTCACGGGCCACATGACGAGGTCTCGCGGGCCGCATTTGGCCCGCGGGCCTTATCCTTGACACCTGTGTGTTAGGCAGAATGAGGCAACTGGCCCCACAAGTAGGGCATGAGCTCAACAGCAACTCTATCCACTTGGGATTGCCAGTGACTGGTATTCAGTTCTTTTCGACCTCCGACAATGGAGATAAGAGCATAGGCCAGTGATGGCTAACCTTGACACTCCAGATGTTTTGGGACTACAACTCCCATCATCCCTGACCACTGGTCCTGTTAGCTAGGGATGATGGGAGTTGTAGTTCCAAAACATCTGGAGTGTCAAGGTTAGCCATCACTGGCATAGGCTTTAGAGTACTAGACAATAGCCACAGGTGGCCTGATCCTCTGTAAAACTGCTGGGATATTTCAGTTGGTAGAGCATGAAACTCTGAATCTCAGGGTTGTGGGTTCAAGGCCCACGTTGGGCAAAATATTCCTGCATTGCGGGGGTGGGTGAGCTAGATGACCCTCTGACCCCCTTCCAACTCTGCCATCCTATTAATTTGCCTGATCAGCAGCTAGCTTGATTTTAATTTTACTTATACCTGTATACCACCTTAAAAAAAACACCACACCTCTAAGTGGACTGTATGAAATCGTATAAAATAGACACAAGAATGCACAGTTACAATAAAGACTTTAAAAACAAGTATGCATAATAAAATAATCAGCTAAATATTGTGGCTAGCCATCTCTGACTGTTCCCTACGTGAAAATGGGGTCTGTTTCTGAGATTAAATAGTGAAATTAAATGATGGCTAGAGAAAGGGGTTTGCCTCCATGGTAGAACATCTGTTTCGGGTGCCGAAGGTTCAATCCTGTAGCTTCTCCAGGCAGGGCTGGGAGAAAGACCTGCCAGAAATCCTGGACAGCTGCTGCAAGCCAGTGCAGATAATACTGAGCTAGATGGACCTATGGTCTGATTCAGAAGAAGCCAGCTTCCTATGCCCCCTTATGTAAGCAGTGGGCCGCATCACAGTGGTGCAATATTTGCCTTGCCTGCAGAAGGTCCCAGGTTCAAATCCTGGCATCCCCAGGCACAGCTGGGAGAGTCCTCTCCTATGAAATCCTGGGCAGCTCACATAACTGAGCTAAACGGACCAGCTGTTCTTAGTATGGCAGCTTCCATATCTTCCACAGTATAATTTCGCGATGGGTTCTCTGCCAAACAGCATGTCATTTTGTCTGGCCCGATTGAATCACCCAGCCGGATTGCACTGTTATTGAATATGGTTTCAATAACCTTTTTTTCCACACCTGACTGCAAATCTCTCTCTCTCTCTCTCTCTCTCTCTCTCTCTCTCTCTCTCTCTCTCTTTTGTAAACGTAAAAGAAAAGCAATTATTTAGCCAGATGCCACTTTTCCAGGGTGGTGAGTTTTCCCCCTCCTTACAGATTAAGGGTTAATCTGACCGAGTGCTGCATTCCTAGAGGGTCCCTTCAGGAGGCGAGGTTGATTCGTTGCTTCCGGCCAACCTTGCCTATTCCCCCTTCGCTCTACCTTTGCAAAAAATAAAAAGGGGGGGGTGGGCTTTGGAATTTCTCCTGGAAAGAGGTGAGTGCAAAATGCATTTGGGGTGAAAAGGGTGCAATGGAGAGCTGGCGTAGCAGAAAAAAAATATTGCAGACTAGATTTCATATTTATAGGAATGATTGTCGCAAATATATATTTATTTAAACAAATTGCAGATTGGTCTATTGAGAGGGTGGGAAAAAATCTAAAAGTAATGGTAGTAATAAAGGCACCTTTATTGCGAGCAGAGAAGGCCACAGTCCTGCTTGCATTTACCTGGGAATAAATTCCCATTTATTCATTGGGATTTATACTGTGTACACACCATGCAATTAAAGGATGTTTAAATCCCATTCTGCACCCCCCCCAAAAAAAGAATCATGGGAACTGTAGTCTGACCCCCCCCCCACGGAAGTACAATCCTCAGCACCCTTTGCAAACTACAGTTCCCAGGGTTTGGGGGGGGGGCAGGGAGGGAAGCATGCTTCAAATGTAGGGTTATCCAAGAGACCAATTCCTGAAACCTTTGCTAAGTCCAGGAAGCAGAAACGGTTTATTCTTTTTGTGCGACTCTGGCAGATTTGTGACACATGCAGTGGCGCTTTTATGCTCTGGCTGCAAGAAAGAGTAGAAAGATAGAGCTAGACAGTATTTGCAAATAAGTTGTGTAGAAGATTCAGGGGCCTGGCGGATATTAAGCTAGGTATGAGCTAGCAGATTATATTTATGAATTCCGGCTCCCTTTCTTCAAATCACTGGTGCCTTGTTTTACATAACTGCTGTTTGGTGTATGCTATGATTTGCAGTTAGGGCGATTGTACTGCAATTGTCACCAATTAGTGAGCAAGCTTTTGAGTTCCACAGAACTCTTTATGTTAACCACCCAGCTATTAAACTGAGAGGCAGCGTGGTGTAGTGGTTGGAGTGGACAGGTATGGTCCTAGTTCAAATTCCCCCACCTGCAAGTGTTACTATCTCTCAGTCTAGTCTACTTTTCAAGGACATCGTGAGAATTTTAAAAAGGTGGAGGAACTGTGAGTTGTATCTACCGGTAGATTTGAGTCAGTTGTGCTTAGGCTGCTTAAAATCATTGTGAAAACTTAGTAATGACTTTAGTCCAGTTGGTTTCAATGGGAACTGACTGAAACTCATCTGGATCCTACCCTATGTGTATGTGTCACGGACTGGTTGGATGCAGAGGAATGGTGGTCAGAGGAAGAAGACTGGGAGGAGGTGTCGGAAGCTGAAGAGGTAACAGGGCTTAGTGAGCGGGGAGAATCTGTAGCAGAGAGAAGCCCAGAATCAGAGGCAGAAGCTGAAGCAGGAGAGTGGGATGAGGAAGGCCAAGAGGCAGAGATGGGTCAGGCTGGTGAAGAGTCATGGGTTTTCTCCTCCTCCTGGTGTGACAAGCTCCCCTCCCTCCTTGTCTCCCAGATCCAGGAGAGGCATGAAAAGGGCAGAGGAGAGGTTGGCTTCATGCAAGCAAAGTCTCCATTTGCTTGGAAAAAGCCTTGGAGAGGAGGGGACTTAGACAGCTGTGGGGAGGCAGGGACTTTCAGTCAGGGGCAAGGCCTAACAGGGATGAGCCGCTGGGCTCTTGATTTGGCCCAGTCTGTGCAGATCATGCTCTTTCTAATACAAGTCAAACTTCGGTTCCCAACGGCTCCGTTTTGGAACGTTTCGGCTCTCGAACGCCGAAAACCCAGAAGTAAATGCTGCAGTTTTCAAACGTTTCTCAGAAGCCGAACATCCGACACAGCTTCTACTTGAGTGCAGGGAGCTCTTGCAACCAATCAGAAACCACGTCTCGGTTGTCTAACATTTCGGAAGCCGAACGGGCTTCCAGAACGGATTACATTTGACAACTGAGGTTTGACTGTAAACTCCAGATTGAATGCTGTGATTTATTGCCAGCTTGCTCCTGACAGTATGAAACACGGAGATGTTTGGAGGAAGGGTGTGATCTAAATACAATGAATAATAACTCCTACAATACATCTCCGCTTAAGGAGTAAAGGAAACTCCCTGGTCCTGAGACCAACCATTGATCTAAGTAGCTTGGAATTGTTGACACTGGCTGACAGTTGCTCTCCAGCATTTGAAATGGGAGTCTCTTCTTCTCAGCCCCACCTGGAGAAGCCAGGGATTGAATATGGAATCTTCCAGATGCAAAGCAGATACTCTGCCAGTAAGATATGGCCTTTCCCCAATTTTTCAGAAGACTAAGCAGAGACACAGGTGCTGTATCTTACGTCTCTCAACCTACGTGAAGGTTTGGGTCCTTAGTCATTTTTAGGAGAGCAGAGCTCAGCTCCTCTCTCCCCACACCATTCCCATGCCTCCAATTTCTTAGGGTGAGCTCAGATTCACTACAGTATACAGCTTCCGGGATGCGGGTGGCGCTGTGGTCTAAACCACAGAGCCTCTTGGGCAGGGGTGAGCAACCTTTTTCAGCTGTGGGCCGGTCCACCATCCCTCAGACCATGTGGTGGGCCGGACTATATTTTGAAAAAAATATGAACGAATTCCTATGCCCCACAAATAACCCAGAGATGCATTTTAAATAAAAGCACACATTCTACTCATGTAAAAACACCAGGCAGGCCCCACAAATAACACAGAGATGCATTTTAAATAAAAGCACACATTCTACTCATGTAAAAACCACGCTGATTCCCGGACCGTCTGCGGGCCGGATTGAGAAGGTGATTGGGCCGCATCTGGCCCACGGGCCTTAGGTTGCCTACCCCTGCTCTTGGGCTTGCCAATCAGAAGGTCAGTGGTCCCCACAATGGAGTGAGCTCCCGTTGCTTGGTCCCTGCTCCTGCCAACCTAGCAGTTCGAAAGCACACAAGTGCAAGTAGATAAATAGGTACCGCTGCGGTGGGAAGGTAAACAGCATTTCCATGCATTCTGGTTTCCGTCACGGTGTCCCATTGCACCAGAAACGGTTTAGTCCTGCTGGCCACATGACCCGGAAAGCTGTCTGTGGGCAAACGCCAGCTCCCTCGGCCTGAAAGCGAGATGTGCGCCGCAACCCCATAAGTCGCCTTTGACTGGACCTAACCATCCAGAGGTCCTTTACCTTTTTTATTATTATTATTCAGCTTCTGTTTCCATAGGGAGAAGAATCTCCTCTCGGTAACTGGATATATTGCTTGGCTACAGCAAATGCTGTTGAACTGTGGGACTGAGCTCCATTGCTAGTCCTGAGAGAGAGAGAGACAGAGAGAGAGACAGAGAGAAAGAAAGAACATGGCTGCCGTAAAGCGAGGTGATCTTTTGGCTGTGGGACTGGAGTCTGAGGAGGCTCTGCAAGACTTAGCTGCCCTCAAAGCAGAGAGAAGGAGGACTGAAAGCGCTCGGGTTGGGTGTGGCATGGAAACCTGCAGAAAAACGGCTCCGGAGATCTTGAATCGAGACGCTCCAAATTCCGGTGCCGAGTTCAGGCTGTTCAGGTACCAAGAGGCCATTGGCCCCCACAAGGTTTGCAGCCGGCTCCTGGACCTTTGCTGCCGGTGGCTGAGGCCCAAGAGACTCACCAAGGAAGAGATGTTGGAGCTGGTGGTCCTGGAGCAATTCCTGGCCGTCCTGCCCCCGGAGATGGAGAGGTGGGTGAGGAAAGGCCGCCCAGGGAGCTGTGTCCAGGCCGTAACCCTGGCGGAAGGTTTTCTACTGAAGCAGCAGGAGGACAGGAGGCAAACGGTGAGCAGGTTACATTTTGGCGGTTCATGCTGTGGGCATGAAGAAATTGTACACCAGGGCTGAGGAAGCTGCAGCCTTCCTGGTGTCGTCGGACTCCAGGTCCCACCAGCCCCAGCCAGCATGCAGTCTGGTAGCACCGGGGGGGGGGGGGGCTATCCCAGTTCATTTCTAACAACACTGCCTAATAGCTTGGCTTAAGTTTTTTTTCCCCTCCAAGGAAGTTGTTTTACAGCCTTTCTTAGAAGCTTTGTTCTGTTCCATATATATAAAATCGTTCAAGTTGGATGTTTGTTAACAATCGCCTTTCTCCGTAACCCCTTCATCGATTCCGTTCAATTTTGGACACAACATTCCATGCCCATATGGGAGTGATCATAGGTACTTACATTGCACAAATACCACACCTTTCCCAGGTAAAAATGTGATTTTGTGCAAAAAATATAGCGCCCTCCAGTGGACGTTAAACAGCACAGCACAACACACACTTTCTCTTTCCTACTGTATCTTGCTTTTGCATTTCACCAAATCAGCCACAGCAAGGCGTGGCCCGGTCAGCTAGTCTAAAATAAATAAATGATGGATTAATAGACAATATGCAGGAGCAAGACAAGGACCCACAGAGGGGAGGAGGGAAGTCCAGGAGATTATTTGGAATCCTCTTTTTATGTTGGTTGTTTGATAATTGTTTGTAAATTTCAAAATCTGAAAAACTAAATAAAATTTAAATGAATGAATGAATATCATGGAGCTGAGAAATGAGTAGAAAAGGGGGGAATCACAGAATTGTAGAGTTGAAAGCGACCCCAAGGGTTATCTAGTCCAACCCCATGCTCTGCAGGAATCTCACCTAAAGCATCCATGACAGATGGCCATCCATTAAGAACATATTTTGATGCCCTTAATCCTCTCTCCTGTTTTAGGTCCAGGAGCCGTTCACGGAGGTGGCCGGCCATTTATCTGGTGCAAAGAAGGTTCCGTCGGACGATTTTGACAGGCCGGGACGTGGGGCCAAAACCAGCACAATGAAATTCCACAGAGATAAAGGTAAAACCCTGCATTTAGTGTTGGGGGAGGTGGTGAGATCTCATTTGGCAATACTACGCGTGATAAGGATCTGGGTGTCTTAGTGGATCACAAGCTTAACATGATCTACCAGGGTGTGACACTTTATAATGTGCTGTTTTGTTTTGTTTTGCATCTTCAATTCCACCCCCAGGCTAGGAAGCTGATTAAAAAATAAACCTCGATTGATTGGCTAGGAGGCAGATGAAAAATTAGACCCCAATTGGCTAGGAGGCTGATTAAAAAATAAACCCTGATTGGCTAGGAGGCTGATTTTAAATCTTTGTTTGGCCCTCTGCTTCTGATTTCTACCTCTGTTTCATTAACAGACAGTGAAATGGCACCTGAGGCACATTCTGAAACTTCTCCTTTTTCTGCTGGAGGGGGAAAAGCCACCATGCAGCAAAGTCAGGTAGGAGAAAGCCCGTTGGGGAGACATGTTTTGGACAACTAGGGTGTCACCTTCTTATACATCCCTGGGCTTCTTTGGGAGGAAGGGTAGCATAGAAGCACAATAACTCATCATCGCTCACAAAAATACCATCGTTCACACCCCCAATAAGAATTCTCACAATTCCCTAAATAATATAATTACGTACTATCATCACAGTTCCACAAAAGAGCCTCTCTCAATTTCCCTCCTCTTTTCATAAAATTAAACATCAGCAAATAATAAACAGTTCAACCACAATAAAGAATTACCAATCAATAAAAGTAACAGCAAATCACATAAAATACCACAAAACATGCATAACCATGTAAAAGGATCAAGCTGAGAAACAAAGAAGCACATCTTATAAAACTATTAAAATATATATATATCCCTGAACTCCTCTGTTCCCAGCTACTGCTGCTGCTATTCTCAATGTCATAGTCTGGGAAAGGCTAGGAGGGGCAAGGCAGGTGGAAACACCATTGCCTGATGAGGAACAGAAAGTCCTATTGTCTCCTTTGGCCATGTGATCCAACAAAATATTAAAATACAATAATCCATCAAACATTAAAAGCTTCCCTAAACAAGGCTGCCTTCAGATGTCTTCTAAAAGTCTGGTAGTTGTTGTTCTCTTTGACATCTGCTGGGAGGGCGTTCCACAGGGCAGGTGCCACTACCGAGAAGGCCCTCTGCCTGGTTCCCTGTAACTTGGCTTCTCGCAGGGAGGGAACCGCCAGAAGGCCCTCGGCACTGGACCTCAGTGTCCAGGTAGATTGATGGGGGTGGACACGCTCCTTCAGGTATACTGGACCGAGGCCATTTAGGGCTTTAAAGGTCAGCACCAACACTTTGAATTGTGCTTGGAAATGTACTGGGATCCAATGTAGGTCTTTCAAGACCGGTGTTATGTGGTCTCGACGGCCGCTCCCAGTCACCAGTCTAGCTGGTGCAGTCTAGCATGCACACGAAAGCTCATACCAAGAGCAAACTTAGTTGGTCTCTAAGGTGCTACTGGAAGGATTTTTGTTTTGTTTTGTTTTGTATAGAAACTTATTCATGTATGCTACTACAGCGGCAAGAATGTTACTCGCCCCCAAATGGAAAGAAGCAGAAGTCCCAGTAAAGGAAGAATGAATACAAAAACTTACGGAATAAGCAGAATTGGCGAAACTTACCGGAATAATAAGAAATCAAGATAACAAACTTTTTGTAAAAGAATGGAAATGGTTTATTGAATATTTACAGATAAATTGTAAAGAGATAAGAACACTGGCAGGATTATACCGGTAGTAATATTCTGCATTTTTATAAGAGTATACATTTAAAGTAGATGAATAAATGAGCAAATTCAGTTAATTTGGATATGCAGAAGATATTGAAAATAAATTTAAGGGACCGCAGAAAGAGGGGGGAAGGAAGACGAGTTTTGAAATGTTAAAATGATTGTAAAATTATTGAAATGTATAAACCTAAAAAGCATAAAATAAAATAAAATAGTTTTGTATGTGTTTCAGGAGCCGGTGGTTTTCGAGGAGGTGGCTGTGAGTTTCACCGAGGAGGAGTGGGCCCTGATGGATCCAGGCCAGAGAGCATTGTACCGGGAGGTCATGTTGCAGAATTACGGCATGGTGGCCTCTCTAGGTAAGGATGCCTTTGGCCGTAGATGTGGTGGGGGGACGGTGTTAGGTTTTGAGCTGGCAGTGTTGACAGCTCGAGAGATACGTCCAACCTCACAGCGTCACAGGGGATGAGATCACTTCCTGGAGGGAACCGGGCTTGTGATCTATATAGTACTATTACAATTCCCACATCTTAGGTCTTCGGAACTTCTCTCCTGCGAGAGAGGAGGTCTGCAGGGATGTCTTTCGACAGCCCTGGCTGTTTATTTCTTTCTGTGTAATAAAGCTGTCTGTTCTGATTTAAAAGACGACAGTCTGTGAGTCTTCACTGGCACAAACGCATGCGAGGTTTGCAAGTTTCTCTCTGCGGACAAAACAGACTGTGAGTGAATGGAAAAGCAGAGACGCGCAACAGAAGAAAGCGCACTGGACTTTTTCAGGTCTGTTTTACTTGGCTAGAAGCAGCCAACTCTCTGTAAGAGAGAAAACATTCTTCAGACGGGGACCTTTAGTCCTCCGGATGTTGTTGGACTCCAACTTCCCTCAGCCCCCAGCCCATGCCAAATCAGGTAAACCACTCTGTAATTGTCACTCTATGATGGGAATAGGGGGGCTCCTAACCACTCCCAGCAGCCTTATCAAACACCATCTCCCAGAATTCCTTGGGGGAAGCCATGATCATTTAAAGTGGCATGATAGTGCTTTTAAATGTGAAGTGGTGTGAATGTGGCCTGACTAGCAATCTCTGTCCCGGGTTTCAGGCCGGTGAATCTCTCCCAGCCGTACCTGGAGGTACCAGGAATTGGATCTAAACCACAGAGCCTTGAGCTTGCCGATCAGAAGGTCGGCGGTTTGAATCCCTGCGACGGGGTGAGCTTCCGTTGCTCGGTCCCTGCTCCTGCCCACCTAGCGGTTCGAAAGCACACCAGTGCAAGTAGATAAATAGGTACCGCTCCGGCGGGAAGGTAAACGGTGTTTCCGTGCGCTGCTCTGGTTCGCCAGAAGCGGCTTAGTCATGCTGGCCACATGACCTGGAAGCTGTACGCCGGCTCTCGGCCAATAAAGCGAGATGAGCGCCACAACCCCAGAGTCGTCCACGACTGGACCTAATGGTCAGGGGTCCCTTTACCTTTTACATACAAAAGTAAATGCTGTAGCACCGAGCAACAGTCCTTCCTACGTGGATGGAAAGAGCTTGGAAGCTATCTTGCGGCCCCTAAATAACCAGCTCTTTGATTTTTATGTTTTGATCTCTTAGAAGCGCTGCTGATTCCCAAGCCTGACCTCATCTGCCAGTTGGAAGAGGAAAAGCTCATCGAGCAATATACTGAGGAAGGGGAGAGTTTTAAAGGTGGGCAAAAGACTCATCTTTTGTTTCTCTTTTGTAACATCATCGTTCACAACTTAGAAGCAGGAAATAAACAAGCATCTCTGTTTATTTCAGGCTGGAAGAGGGAGAACGAGGATGAACTTTATGAGGCTGCTGCAGAGAGAACTGAGACTCGAGATGTGAAAGAGATATTTGTGGGTGAAGATGGACCAGAGATGCAGGTTGGAAAGCCGGCAGTGAAGTGGAAGGACAGATTCCTTTATTTGCCGGATGTGGAGTTCCACGAAGGCTCGTTCCAAAAGGAACTGTGCAAAGTAAGGAGGAGGAATGAGTGCGCTGTATGTGGGCAGATCTTCAGTCACAAATCGAGCCTTGTTACTCATCAGAGAATCCACACAGGCGAGAGGCCCTATAAATGTGCAGTTTGTGGAAAGAGCTTCAACCGAAGGACGCGACTCACTTCGCATCAGAGGCTGCACACAGGGGAGAAGCTGTATAGCTGTTCAGACTGCAGCAAGAGCTTTTGCGAAAAATCGAGTCTTAACGCCCATCAGAGAATCCACACAGGAGAGAGACCCTATAAATGCTTGAACTGTGGGAAAAGCTTCAGCCGCAGCTCAAACCTTATTGCTCACCAGAAAATCCACACGACACAGAAACCCCGTAATCACTCAAAAGGCAGCAAGGGCTTCTCTGTTCAGTCTAAGCACGTTTCACATGAGAGAATTCACAAAGGAGAGAAGGATCTGTGTAGTTCCGTAATCTTTAGCAAGAGCATCTCTGATGACATGACCCTTATTGGACATCCAGAAATATATGCGGAAGAAGATCCTTATAAATGTTTTGACTGTGGGGAAAGCTTCAGTAAGAGCTCCAACCTTTTTAACCATCAGAGAATTCACTTAGAGGAGAAACCATACAAATTCTGTAGCAATAGCTTTTCAGACAAATCCGGTCTTTTGACACATCAAGGCATCCACTCGGGAGAAAAAACATATAAATGCCCAGTGTGTGAAAAGAGCTTCAGTCGCAACTGGAGCCTCCTTACACATCAGAGATACCACAGAGGGGAGAAACCTTACAAATGCTCGGACTGCAGCGAAAGCTTTTGCGACAAATCAAGTCTTATCAGGCATCAGAGAATCCACACAGGAGAGAAGCTCTATAAATGCTTCATTTGTGAGAAGAGCTTCAATCAGAGCACAAACCTTTTCACACACCAGAGAATCCACACGGGGGAAAAACCGTATAAGTGCATCGAGTGTGGGAAAAGCTTTAACCAGAGCTCACATCTCATCAGGCATCAGAGGCTCCACACTGGAGAGAAACCCTACAAGTGCTCAGAATGTGGGAAGAGCTTCACCCAGAGTCCAAACCTCATTCGGCACTGGAAAATTCATGCCAGAGAGAACACGTAACGACGGCTTTTTGACTTTTATGAAAAAATAAAAGCATCAATCAGCGCACAAGAGAATGAAACATTAGATGACATGTTACGAGATAAGGAAATTGCTCACACAGATGAGAGGTGGAAGATTCCTGCATTGCAGGCGGTAGATTGGATGACCCTTTGGGTACCTCTATGATACGGTCATGCAGCAGAACAGTTTCATGTGCATGTAACATTTTCTTAGATCCCTCCGGGCGTTTTTTCCCTGCAGAGACTGCAGTCCCATCCTAGTAGTATAAGCAAGGTAGAGCTATAGAGTTGGAAGTGTGAATGTTCCGAGTTTTCGTGAATAAAATAAAAAAATTAATGTAGTGCTTAAGCAACTGATAAGAACATAAGGAAGAGCCCTTCTGGATCAGGCCGAGGCCCTGTCTGGTCCAGCACTTTAATCTCACAGCGGCCAACCAGATCCCCCAATGTGAAGCCACCAAGCAGACCCTGAGCACAAATGGTACCCTCTCCAAACCGCAGTTCCCAGCACCTAGTATACTGCCTCCGACTGTGGAGGCCAATTATGGCCTCTGTTGTGACAGAGCGCTAGAAACGAGATGGTCAGTTTTTTGAATTTTTGTACCAATTTCAATCTGCTTGCATCTTGCTCGAGATAAACTTGTTTCCCTCTGCGTTTATCCTCTCCCTGTTCCTGTATAAAAAATAATAATGCATTTCTTGCAAGATCTGTGGTTGAGGTTAGGTGTCTTGTTGTTCCAGTCTCCACCACTGTCTTTCAGCTTAGATTCCCCATTTCCCTAGACGTCCAGAACTAGAGTGCAAATCTAGTAGCTGTTCAAAATGAGATGTTGCCCCAACAACAGGCAAATGAAAGGATTTAAGAGAGGCAACTCTGTCGCCTGTCCCCTTCCTGCCAAGGGTGCTTTGTGCTTTCTGGCTCAGATTTTGGCTTAGACCCGTCCCCTGTCTCTGCTCTTGGGGTCTTGGGGATAATCGTGGAGGCTCAAGAGTAGATGTCGGACTGGGTGCCGGGCTTAGGCCAGCAGTAACTCACAAGGTGTCAGTGAAGTTAACTCTTTATTCAAAGAAACAAAACATCTCAGGCCTAGTGAGCGCAGCAGCTTCCATAGCAATAGCTTTCCAGGCAAACCCAGTCTTCCCAGTAGGCCTTGCCCCTATGAGGCAGGACTGAAGGCCTTCCTACAGCTCTCTTTAAGTCTTCTCCCTCAGGTCCTTCCAGAGCAATCTGAGACTCCGAGGCCTTGTCTGCCGCCGCCGCTCCACCTTCTTCATTCCTCTTCTGGTGTTGGGAGACCTGTGGAGAGGGGAACTTATCGCAGCAGGAGGAGGAGACACACATGATGCTTCACCAGCCTAACTCAATCTCTGCCTCTGGGCCCCTCACCTCTCCAGCCTCCTCTTCTGCTGCTAGTTCTGAATTGCTCTGTGCCACAGCCTCTTCCTGCTCACTAAACCCTGTTACCTCTCCAGCTTCTGACACCTCCTCCTCCCAGTCCTCTCCCTCTAACCACTCATTGTTGTCCCACCACACATCCCTAGGCTCTGAGCCTTCTTCCCCTGGGGGTTCCCCAGTTGCTCCCACCACTCTTCTGCACCCAGCCAGTCCGTGACATGATGGGGGTGGGGGCTTGTGCATCTGGAGGTGGTGTGTCAGGTCTCTCCCATTCCTCAGCCTTCCTCCAGTGGGACATCTCTGGGTGTTGGGTCTCCAGTCCCTGGTCAGTGGTGGCTGGTGCCCATTGGGGCTGGTAGGGCAGAAGGCAAGGAGCCCAGCAGTAGGTGGCGCCAGAGAGCCAATGACATAGAGTCTCCATCCTCTTCCCTGCTGCGTTCTCAAGGGCAACGCAAAGGCTGAGGAGGAGGAAGGTAACGGCCAGAGCCGCTTTCTGGACTGCTTGTAAGGGAAAAGGCAGGGCACAGGGCAGCCTGAAGTTTCTGACTAAACATATGGAAAATGGCCCATGGGTGATGGTGAGTTCACCAACATCGGGAGGGACATAAGTTTCTCCACGTCCAGGGGATGCTTTGCTAGGGACATCTGCTGGTGAACAGCAACCCGTTCTTGAAGACAAGCTGCGCTGTGTGTCAAAAGCCATCAGGAAACCCATTCAGTTAATGGGGGGTGGGGAGAGGATGTGTCCTGACCTGAACTGGGGAACCGCGGTTAAAAAACAGGAAGCAGAGGCAGAGGGACCAACCGCCAGCTTTCACAATGGAGGAATATAAACAGGATCCGTCCTGCAACAAAGGCCAATGCTATTTCAAGCCTCTCGCAACTGGCTTGGCATCTTCAGCGAGGATCAGTGTTGCAGAGCTCATGGAAGGCATAAAAATGTTTGCCACCCATTCCACAAAACGAGCACCCGTAAGAATCTGCTTGGGTTTGGTTTTCCGCAAGGAGGAAAAACCACAAGCTCCTCAGATCAATGGTGGAAACCTGCGGCCTTCCAAATGTTGTTTGCCCGTCAGTTGGTGCAAAATGCAGGCATCACAACTGCTCACATGCTACCCAATAGGTATTTAAAATGGTTGGCACCTGCCTGTCTTGAGAGACAATGGAGTGCGCCTCCGAGGGTGAAGTCAAATGGATGGGGGATCACAGCGCCTGCTGTGGCTGCAGAGGTCGGCAGCACATAACCGCTGCTTATCAGGCACCCTTAACAAACTACAGTTTGCATAATTCTTTCGAGAAGCCATGGCTGATTGACGTGGCATGGCACGTGCTTTAAATGTACAGTGCAGATGGGGGTGTAAAATTGCATATACACCTGAGAATTCTCCCCTCTAGGCAGGCAAACTCAAGAGGCATCCGATTGGCCACTTTGGGAAAACAAGTTACTGGACTAGAAGGAACTTTGATTGGATTCGGCAGAGCTCCTCCTGGTGATCTCATAGCAGGTGTAGAGAAACCTTTGGCCCTCCAGATGTTGCTGGACTACAACTCCCATCAGCCTCAGCAAGGATTGCCAATGGCTGATGGGATTTGTAGTTTCAACAACAACTGGAAGGCCCAGAGAGACCCTGCACCTGCCTTGTAGAAATAAACAAGTACCGCCTAATTCAATAGGACTTACTCCCCGCAAAAACATGAAATAGAATCACAGCCCAGTACAGTAAAAGCCCATTTTATATATTTTTTAAACAAAATATAATTGAATTTGACTTGAAATGCCAGACACGCAAGTAAAATCGCATGTCAAAACAGTTCCTGGACTGTCCCACATCAGACTGCAGGTTAGGAGGCACTTGTGTTTGATTACTTTGCTGCACACAGAAAACTGAAGTAGACCATAATCTTTCTCCTTAAAGCTCCCTGTGTGCAGGATGTTTTGTGTTTTACATGGGGAGAGCATTTTACATCCAGCTCCACTCACATTTCTAAAGATGGTAGAATTCAATGAAAGCGTCTCTTCTGCTGCATGTGCAGATTGGCTTTTAAACTTTACAGGGAAGGGTGTATAAAGGAGGACTCTGAGCCATGGAGTTTGTTTGTTTGTTTAAACTTACAACCACAATCATTAAGTTTGTTTGTTTGTTTGTTTGTTTAAAGAAACTTACAACCACAATCATTCAAAATATTTCAAGTTACAAGCACAATCTATATATCACATTCTTAATGATTTTACAGTGTTCTCGAAGTGCCCAACATGAGTCTGACCAAACTGCGGGAGGCAGTGGAAGACAGGAGTGCCTGGCGTGCTCTGGTCCACGGGGTCACAAAGAGTTGGACACGACTAAACGACTGAACAACAACAACAACAACAACGATTTTCCAAATACCACCCTCTGCTTCCCACCCAACTTCCCCTCACCCGTGTGTGATCTTATTACATTTGTATTATTATTTATTGTTGTGTTATCTGTCATTTATACTTAATACAGTGGTACCTCGGGTTAAGAACTTAATTCGTTCTTGAGGGTCCTTTCTTAACCGGAAACTGTTCTTAACCTGAAGCACCACTTTAGCTAATGGGGCCTCCCGCTGCCGCCGCTCGATTTCTGTTCTCATTCTGAGGTAAAGTTCTTAACCCGAGGTACTATTTCTGGGTTAGCGCAGTGCCCCATTTTCCCTATTGGACTAGCCTGCGCTGGCATTGGCGACCTCTTCTGAGGAGGCCTTCTCTTGTGAATAAAATATGAAGAACTCTGCTGGACCGGAACAGAGGCCCATCAAATCCAGAGTCCTGCTCTCACAGTGGCCAACCAGATCCCTTTTGGAAGCCAGGGAGCAGGACCTGAGCTCAAAGCCGCTCTTCCCTCCTGTGGTCTCCAGCAACTGGCATTCAGAAGCCTTCGAAAGTGGAGGCAGAGCACAGCCATCATGGCTAGTGTTCACTGACAGCCTTCTCTGCCGCAAATATGTTCTCAATCCCTAATGCACCAGCCACACCCAGCAGTAGAGCAGTGGAGGGAGGAAAGTGTTCAGAGGAGGGCAACCAAAATGGTCAAAGGCCTGGAAACGATGCCTTATGAGGAACAGCTTAGGGAGCTGGGTATGTTTAGCCTGGAGAAGAGAAGGTTAAGGAGTGATATGATAGCCATGTTCAAATATATAAAAGGATGTCATATAGAGGAGGGAGAAAAGTTGTTTTCTGCTGCTCCAGAGAAGCGGACACGGAGCAATGGATTCAAACTACAAGAAAGAAGATTCCACCTAAACATTAGGAAGAACTTCCTGACAGTAAGAGCTGTTCGACAGTGGAATTTGCTGCCAAGGAGTGTGGTGGAGTCTCCTTCTTTGGAGGTCTTTAAGCAGAGGCTTGACAGCCACCTGTCAGGAATGCTTTGATGGTGTTTCCTGCTTGGCAGGGGGGTTGGACTGGATGGCCCTTGGGGTCTCTTCCAACTCTATGATTCTTTCGTGGTCAGGAATTTGGGGAAGGAGGGACACAGGACACAGAATTGTGGACCACTTATAAATGCCATCTCCAACTCCTCGAAAGATTCTATCAACGGCTGCTTCCTGTGTTCACTTTGCAGGCAGAAAATGCCAGGCGACATGTCAAATTGGGAAGCTCCCAGCTACTAGGAGCTTAGGAAGTTTTGGTGATCCACTGCCCGTGAAAGTAGGCAGCAGCCCTTGGGCTGGATGGACTAGTGGTCTGACTCTGGCACAAACTGCTTCCCCCCTCCCCATCCCAACATGTGCTTCACTGCCTTTTGCCTCAGCTTGCAATCTTCTGCTCCTCTCCCCCAAATCCCTCTTTTCTGCCCCCCAGCCAAATGCACCTCCTACTTACAGGCTCCCGCCAAGAAACAAATTGCAGCCAGCCTGCATAGGATTCAGAAACTCAGCTGGGCAGAGGAGGAGGCGCCTCCACTTTGGACAGCACCCGCCCCCCTCCTGTGGTCCTCCATTTCCTGCCTCTCTAGGAACGAGAGCTCTGTCCCCTTAACCATTCGAGTGTGCTTGTGTGCCTCTTCTTCCTCTTGCCTGTTTGGGTTGTTTTATAGGAATTTGGTTATTAAAATGCATGCAAAGGGGCTGGGGGGTTCCTGGCCTCTGCCGTTGCATCTGTTTCTTTCCTTAACCAGGAGGAGCAGGAGGAGGTGGCTGGTCAGAAGGAGGGAAGAATGAGGAGTAAGAGGGGAAGAAAGGAGGAGAGAAGCCCAGCTGAATCCTCCAGGGAGATTTGGAGCAGTCTGTCAGCCAGATTCGGATTCTTAGAGGACCGGGGTGAGTAAGCCTCAAAGTGCAGCCTGGATAGCTCACTTGGTCGGAGCCTGGTGCTGATATAATGCCAAGGTTGCGGGTTCGAGCCCCACGTTGGGCAAAAGATTCCTGCATTGCAAGGGGGTTGAGATAGATGACCCCAGGAGTCCCTTCCAGCTCTACAATTCTATGATTAGAAGCAAGCCCCAGTGAGAGCAGTGGGACTTATTCCCAGGTAAGTGGATGGATTTCTCAGGGGTCATTAACCGTTTTGAGAATAAGAAACTATTCTGTCCTTTGATACCTGAGGTGCGTAGCTTTATATTTGTTTCAGTGGTTTTCAAAGGGTGTGGCGGGAGAGAATGGCATGGGTGGCAGGAAGATGGAAGGCCTATCAATATTCTATGTTGGGAAGGAGCCGTGCTTTTAGGTAGCTGCTTTGTTTTATACTGCCTGAATGTCCTACGGTGATATTATAAGGCAGCTGTGTTTTATATGATGAATCAAGCACAGCTAGGAGTTTCTTTTTTGTTTCCCAGTGTATTTCTTATCAGTAAAATATTTGGTGTAATGCAAGCAAATGTTTATTCTGAAAGTGAGGCTCGTGGGGAGGGGTGTCTACAAACAATTGGTCCCCACGATTCCTTGCGGGCTTTAAAAGCTCTTTATGGCTGTGTACGTTCTTTGGCTTTGAAAGCGCCTTCGAAACACATCATTCCCTCTGAAAGAATTCTGGGCCCTGTAGTTTCACCCCTGGCGGAGCCACAATTCCCAGCAAACTACAGCTCCCAGAGTTCTTTGAGAGGAAAACAGCAATTTTGTATCTGCTGTTTTTGGACTACAACTCCCATCATCCCTCACTAGCAAGACCAGTGGTCAGGGATGACGGGAATTGTAGTCCAAAAACAGCTGGAGGCCCAAGGTTGGGGAACACTGCTTTAAAGGGGCAGTGTGCGTACACTGTCTTTCCATATGGTGTGTTTGCAGGAAAACAGAGCTGTCCTTTAGAGCAGTGGGGAACACTGCTTTAGAGTACTGTACCCAGGTGTGTGCGCACATGTCTGCATCAGACGAGCCCTCAAAGCGTTGTGATGTGTGTGGCTTGTTTGTGTGTGTATTGCCTTTGCAATACATCTGAAATGCTTCTCTAAGGGTTAAGCTGACCGAGTCTCTATTCCTAGGATACCTTTGAGGAAGGAGGGTTGTAAACTGCTTTAAGTCACTTCCTGCTTTTCATCTCTCTCTCTCTCTCTCTCTCTCTCTCTCTCTCTCTCTCTCTCTCTCCCAAAACCTCCCCCCCCCCCGCCACTGTGGGAAAGATCCAGGATGTAATGTCAATGGCTGGAGGGGAATCTGGTGAGTTTCTTGCAAAAGTGTGCATGGATTAGATTAAGAGAGCGGGGCAGGGGAGATTTGCAGCATGAGAGTTGTCATGAAACTCAAGGGGGTGTCCAATAATTTGCCACATTTGCTCCCTTTCTCGCCCCCCCTTCTTCCTCCTTCTCCCCAGCTGGACAGTTGGAGGCAAGCTTGACCCTTTAATTTGGAGGGTGGATTGGGATTTTGGGGAGCCACCAAAAAAGAAGGGGGGGGGAAGAGAGGGAGAAATGCAGTTTTCAATTGTGAGAGTGTAGAAAGGGGAGGGGCAAGGAAAACGCACACCGGTTTGACCCCCAAGGCAAGGAGGGCAGCCGTGGAGGTCACTTTCCCCATCCATCTGGCCGCTGCACCTAAAAAACAAATAAACGGGAGACTGCAGAGCTGCGGGAAGGTTCAGAAAAAGTTGTCAAAAATGATCAGGGGGGTTGGAGCATGTGATGAAAAGGTTAAAGTTTGCGGCGTTTTGGGGGGGCTTTTTTTTTTAATAGGGAAAAGGGAAAGTAAGAGGGGACATGTAAGATTATGCAGGGTGTGTCACAAAAAGTGGGTCACAAAAAGTTTTCCTTCCCTCTCTCCTAATTCTATAATTTTGGGATGCTAATGAAGCCGGATGTTGGTAGACTCAGGACAAGCAAAAGGAAGGACTAGTTTTGCACACTTGTTCCAAGCCTCATGGAAGCAGCTCCCCCAGGTGCTTTGCGAGTGGAATATAAATGTTAAATAATAATTATCTGTACCAGTGGGAATCTCAGAGCAAACAAATACTTTGGGAGGTAGAATTAAGGGAACGCCCCAATTAATTCAAGGGTTACTGAGACCTCTCGGTGGTTGTTGTGAGGAGGAAGGGAAAACTGGGAGGGATGAATGGAATAGAATATTCTGAGAAAGGGCATGGACTGGCTTGCATTCCACACTGCAGTGCTTTTCATCAGGTCCTGATAATAGCAACAAGAACAAATTGCCAAACTCTTCTCTGCTAACTGTCCAGTAAATTCACTTGCGACCTGCGGTAGCCTGCCTTTAAAAAATGATTTACGGTATTTATTTGTTCAATTTTAATAATGCAACAATCTGCAGGAGCCTGTCTTGCACCAGTTTTCAGAACCAGGGAGGCATAGTAAGTTGACCACAACATAAAAAGCAAAACTTAATCATTTCCCACTAGGATTAATATGTTATTTGTTTTCATTAATATAATATTAATAAATTTTATTTTATTTTTAAAACATACTTAAAATAATTCCCATACTGATGCAGGTCGGGGAGGATCTGTGCTTAATCGGCTTGTTGGAAGAAGACTGTCTTCAGTAGGAAAGAGAGACGATGCATGTCTAATATTTGAGAGGAGGGAAATCCAAAGGGTACATTCCACAATATAATAATAATAATAATAATTAATAATGTATAATTTATTATTTATACCCCGCCCATCTGGCTGGGTTTCCCCAGCCACTCTGGATGGCTCCCAACGTAATATTAAAAACACAATAAAACATCAAACATTAAAAACTTCCCTAAACACGGCTGCCTTCAGATGTGTTCTTAAAGTCAGATAGTTGCTTATTTCCTTGACCTCTGCTGGGAGGGCGTTCCACAGGGCGGATGCCACTATCGAGAAGTCCCTCTGCCTGGTTCCCTGTAACCTCACTTCTCACAGGGAGGGAACCGCCAGAAGGCCCTCAGTGCTGGACTTCAGTGTCCGGGCTGAACGATGGGGGTGGAGACGCTCCTTCAGGTATACTAAAGGCCCAATATCCCAATATTGTGCAGGATGGACCTCCTGATAGGACGGCATTTGCAGAGTGCAGTGCAGAGTTAGGTATATAAGGAGTGAGACGATCTTCTAGGTACTGTATAGGGTTTTATATGCCAAAAGCAGCACATTGAACTTAGCTCAGCAGCTGACTAGAAGCCAGTATTGCCAATGAGTTGCAACCTAATCCTATGTGTGTTTCCTCAGAAGTAGTTACAGGTAGGTAGCCGTGTTGGTCTGCCATAGTCAAAACAAAACAAAACATAAAAAAATTCCTTCCAGTAGCACCTTAGAGACCAGCTAAGTTTGTTCTTGGTATGAGCTTTCGTGTGCATGCACACTTCTTCAGATACACTGAAACAGAAGTCAGGCATGCATGTGGCTACAGCTTTGGGCAAAACAAGTCCTCACCTCACCTTTTAAAAATTATTATCCCAAGTGTATATCCCAGCCAGTGTTTTGCTGGAGGGATTCAAGCACATTAGAGAAAATTAGGTTATGTGCAGTTAAGGTGTTCTCTCTGTTGCAATAAAATGCACTTAATGAAAGAAATGGACTTTTTGCCGTTAGGAAAGTGACAGGAAAATGCACTGAATACTATTTTGCCGCAGGGATTCTACTACATGCTGGAAATTTAGGTTTCAGAGTGGCTGGGGCTGCCCAGCTGGATGGGCGGGGTATAAATAGTAAAATTATTATTAAGGTAAAGGTAAAGGGACCCCTGACCATTTGGTCCAGTCGTGTCCGACTCAGGCGTTGCGGCGCTAATCTCGCTTTATTGGCCGAGAGCCGGCGTACAGCTTCCAGGTCATGTGGCCAGGATGACTAAGCCGCTTCTGGCGAACCAGAGCAGTGCACGGAAACGCCGTTTACCTTCCCGCCAGAGCAGTTCATATTTATCTACTTGCACTTTGACGTGCTTTCAAACTGCTAGGTGGCCAGGAGTAGGGACAGAGCAACGGGAGCTCACCCCGTCGCAGGGATTCGAACTGCCGACCTTCTGATCAGCAAGCCCTAGGCTCTGTGGTTTAACCCACAGCGCCACCTGGGTCCCTGTAAAATTATTATTATTATTCCTTAAAAGTGCTCTGTTCCAGCAAACTTGCTTTTTCAAAAACACCCACATTTTGCAGTTAGGAAAGTGACAGTGAAACACATGGAAAAGTGTGGGACGAATGAATGACTGATGGAAAGATGCTTAAACACCTTACATGTTTTTCTCTGTTATTCTCATCCCTCGCCTTTCTCTCCCTTTCCTGCAGGGATGAGTCCTGATGGCTTTCTGGAACCCTTCAGTTTTGCCTTTGTGATATGACTGCCTCATTTGGCAGTGTGGCAGAACAGCAGCCTGCAGACTTTTGTGGGCCCACAAAGTAGCAACCGACCTCCACTTAATCCCCTCCAAATTCTGCCTTTGCCCCCAAGAAACGAGAGAGAATGAGAGCAGAACAAGGAGACCCATTGGCTGTCGGTCTGCAGTTGGACGCTGTGCTGGAGCACCAAGTGAAGACAGAAGACTCGCAAGATGTGGTCGGCCCCAAAGCGGTGGCCGTGGACCCGTCTGCCGCCCAGGCTGGGAGCAGTAGAGGATGCTGGGGAAGAAACGGAGCAGCCGTTGTCCCGAGCGAGGAGGATGTGATCCCCTTAGACGCGACTCCACATCGGATGCTGAAACCGGCTTGGCCCATGAAGGAGCAACCCCTGGCTGAAGAAATGCAGAGCTTCGTGGCGGGGTTGAGTGGCGGGGAAGCTTGTATCCCAACCACTGACCTGGCCAAAGATTTCCTCATGAAGGAGCAAGAAGATGATCAGGTGAGCGAGTTGCATCCTGGTATTTTTCCAAGTGATTATCTGGTGCCGCAGGTGGGTAACAAGTAGTGCATTTTTTCTAAAAATAAATGTTTAGGGGTACTCTCATTTTGACTCAATAAAATCACCATTTTATACTTCAAATCGGGGAAAATAAATACAGTAAATGGACAAAAGGGGTAGCAACGGAACTGATGATTCACCATGCTAGAGAAGAAACTTAATTTAAAAAAAAAAAAAAAAAAAATAGTTTCTTCTCCCGTTAGATTCACAAAATATTTAGGGGTATGTGCACCCCTGCATCCTCCCAGGAAAAAAAAGCACTGGTAACAGGTATGCCGGTCATCTAAGTCGAGCGATTCTCAAATGTTTCACTGTGGCAGGAGTTTCCACTGTTAAGCAAAACAGCAGTCAAATATTTTAAAAGGATTTTCTGAAAGTGCTTATTACTGCTAATGTACCAAATGAAGTAAGGCTGATTTTTTTTTTTTAAAAAAACAACTTTTATTTTTAGATCCATTTTGTTCTGAATTTAACAATATTACAAACCACTGGTTTAGGGGGAACAATTAATGAAAGTGGTGGGAAGGAAGGGAATTGATTACTGGGAAGCCAGGAAGGAAGAGGCCAGCCCAAGGCAGCAATGTTTGAAAGCAGAAATCTTTAAGGCTTTGAGAAAGTTTGCTGCCAGTTTCCTGATCTCACTCTCCGTTTCCTGATCAGCGACTTCAGAGAGACCCTTTTGGGGCATCTTGCAATCCTTTGTGTTACTTTGGGTGGTGCCACAGAGAAGGCCCTGCGTGCCCAATATCTGGGAGTTGTTTCAGGAGCAGGGCCCCCATTGGAAGACTGGAGTGGACCGGTCAAGCTTATGCGTGAAGAGCTGGCCCCTTTTATTTTCCTGACTTTGGGGGGGGGTCCATCTCTTTGTTCTATGTGCAGGTGGAATTCGTGGACATGGCTGCTGACTCCCCCCAGGCAGTCATTTTGCAGAGGCCCCAGTTCAGAGTGATGGTGGAGGAAAACGATGGCGACACAGATTTTCCTGGTAAGGATTTCTGGTGCTTGAAGGTCCCTATGGATCACCTATATATTTTGGGAGGTTGGACCAACTTCCCGAAAGTGTATTCTTTCTGTCGCTTGAGGGCTCCTGCTCTTAAATAAGATGTTAATTTAGCCATCATAGCAAAGTGACATCGTTTATAGCTGCTTGTGTTGCTCTTCTACGGAATTCAATCTACGATTCAGCAGCAACAATATAAGGGTATTGTTACCTTTACCTTACACCGTAATTCAAGAGTCTAGTCACTATTTTAAAAACCTTAAACCCGTGGCATTGAATCAAAAAACTGTGGTTAACATTTGCACTGCAGACCAGAATTTTTTTTCCAATTCTGACTTGAAGGGTGAGTGCTAACCTTGCAATCCAAACTTTGTAGTTATCCTTACTTCCGGACGCTTTCCAGAAAGTGTGATGGACTGGAAAGTGATACCTTCCTTTGTTCTTTTAATGGAAAATCCTTAAGGAAACAATGAGCATTAGCACTGTGGAATGAGACCTTGTGTCAATCTGGAAGAGTAAGCATAGTTTTGTCATTGGGATAACCCCAACCATTTTGTTCTGGTAAAATGAGCAATTAATTGTTCGCTTTGATGTTAACAGTGCCACACCTTATTACAGGTGATGGATATAGTTTAGTGATTGAATTAGAATACATGCAGTATGTTGTTACATTGTGTACATAAGAATACATTTTTATGTTGTGAACCATCCCGTGATCTTCAGAAGAAGGGCAATATACAAATTATTATTATTTAATTACATTTCATTAAGTTACAGCGTTTTTAACATACACAGTCAAAACAAAATTTCATCTTTTCTCTTACTTTTATCAACTTCTCACCCCATTTCCCATGAAGTTGTTGCTTCTCCCCTTCTGCACTTTATCTTCTATCTTTTAAATCATAACTACAGTATAATAATCTAATTGCTTCTGTAGCTCATAGCTCAAATCCTCCTCGCAAGTTCATCATGCTATAATATATTTTTTTATAATAGTCTGAAAAGGCATCCGTTCTTCCTTAAAACAGCATTAGATTCTCTTAATTTTGCCAGTTCTATATAGTCTATTATCCTACAAATTGAATAAATAATTCTAACAATTTTTGTGCGCTCAGAACAGGTTCACAGCTTATCAAAATGTTTTGTCCTTCCTTCCTTCCTTCTTTACATCTCTCAACACATTTTAGAGTTATTTCTTATCTAGCACACCAATAATGACAGGAGTCGAGTGCCACGTATTAAATGTGTTTAGAGGATAACTGTCTTGTTGTCGTGTTGTCTGCTTTGCAGGTGGAGAGCTGTTTGCTGAAATAAGTCATGGCTCATCTTTGTTTTGTGCTGGGGTAGAAACAGATGCTATGGATTCCGATCAGGTAAGGTAAAGATCCTCAAAGGGAATTCCTTTTGTTACACACACACACACCCTGGAGGTCTAATTTGGCCCTTGAGTCTAATTTGGCCCCAGTGCTGTTTTCTGGGGGGACGCATGCCCCTAAACTTTCTGTGAATCTAACGGGAGAAGAAACTAAAATTTTTAAAAATTTTAGTTTCTTTTCTAGCACAGTGAATCGTCAGTTCCATTGCTACCCCCGATGGCGGCTTCCTTTCCTTTCCCGGTGTTTCCTGAGTCTCAGACGGAAGCGAGCGTTTAATGTGTGAAGCAGTGTGGAATGTGGATGTGTGGTGTTTTGCTGATGAAAGTTTGCCCTCGTTGAGGGGCAGTATTTCAATATGAGTAATGCATGTTCTTTGTAGTGTGGTGTAGTTAAGTGGTTAAGAGCAGTAGACTTGTAATCTGGTGAACCGGGTTCGCGTCTCCGCTCCTCCACACGCAGCTGCTGGGTGACCTTGGGCTAGTCACACTTCTTTGAAGTCTTTCAGCCCCACTCACCTCACAGAGTGTTTGTTGTGGGGGGAGAAAGGAAAGGAGATTGTGAGCCGCTTTGAGACTCCTTTGGGTAGTAATAAAGCGGAATATCAAATCCAAACTCTTCTTCTTCTTCTTCTTTGTACTTATTTCCATTTGCTGTCTTTATTTTTCCCGATTCAAACTATAAAATGGTGATTTTCTTGAGTCAAAATGAGAGTATCCCTACACATTTTTTTAAGAAAAAAAGAGCACTGGGTCCCCCAATCCTGGGATATAGGGAAGTGGAAAGTTTTCCACCTTGCGTGGGACTCTTTGTGAGAATGACTTCCCGCCATCCCCACTTCCTTCCAGGGACCTGTGACCTTTGAGGAAGTGGCTGTGCATTTCACGGAGGGGGAGTGGGGCCTGCTGGACCCAGACCAGAGAGCCCTCTACAGGGACGTCATGGTGGAGAACTATGGGAACGTCGCCTCTCTGGGTAAGGATCCCTTCGCTCTTTGGTGGAGGGACACTGAGGAAGGACTTGCAGCCCCTGTGGCAGAGAATGAGGCCTTGCATGCGGAAGGTCCCAGGTTTAGTTCTTGGCTGCGAATCTTCCCTGCCTGAAAGCCTTAAAGGCTGCTGCCGGTCAGTGTAGGCCTCGCATAGGCAAACTCGGCCCTCCAGATGTTTTTGGCCTACAACTCCCATGATCCCTAGCTAACAGGACCAGTGGTCAGGGATGATGGGAATTGTAGTCCCAAAACATCTGGAGGACCGAGTTTGCCTATGCCTGGTGTAGGCGTTGCTGAAACAGGTGGACCAATGGTCTGGCTTGGGACAAAGCATCTTACGATCCTATCATGGCTGTGGGGGAAGTCATCTCAAATACGTCAGCCGGATAGCTCAGTTGGTTAGAGCGTGGTGCTAATAATGGCAAGGTTGTGAGTTCGATCCCCGTATGGGACAGCTGCATATTCCTGCATTGTAAAGGGGTTGAATTAGAGCCATTCTGTGTTGAGACATAGGACGCGGGTGGCGCTGTAGGTTAAACCACAGAGCCTAGGGCTTGCCGATCAGAAGGTTGGTGGTTCGAATCCCTGCGACGGGGTGAGCTCTCATTGCTTGGTCCCTGCTCCTGCCAACCTAGCAGTTCGAAATAAATAGGTACCGCTGCAGCAGGAAGGTAAACGGCGTTTCCGTGCGCTGCTCTCGTTCGCCAGAAGCGGCTTAGTCATGCTGGCCACATGACCTGGAAGCTGTACGCCAGCTCCCTCGGCCAATAATGCGAGATGAGCACCGCAACCCCAGAGTCGGTCACGACTGGACCTAATGGTCAGGGGTCCCTTTACCTTTATGTTGAGACATAAGGAAGGGCCACAGCTCACTGGTAGAGCATCTGCTTTTCAGGCAGGACATCCCAGCTTCAACCCCCAGTATCTTGAGAGGCATCAAAACCTATAGAGAACAGACGGACAGACCACTTTCTAAAATATGTAGCAGATAATTGCTAACAGCCATTGACCAATCTTTCTAACCCTCAAGGTGAGGAACTTCCCAGCTGGCAGAACCTGCAAGACCCTCAACTCCCATCTCCCCTGATTGTTTCCCATGCTGGCTGCGGTGTGGATGGGAACTGGAGTCCAAGAAAATCTGAAAGCCGGCAGCAGCCTCAATCCCTCAGTTAGAAGATCTTGCCTCCCCAAATATTGGGCTGGAGTGGCAGTGGCCAGGGTAGTTTCAGAGTGGCTGGTTTGAAGTTCCTCAAGAAAGCCAGAAATAATAATTTTAGGGTGTGTGATGGGCTTTTCTTCGTTCATCTCCAGAAGGGCCTCCAGTTCCTAAACCTGATCTCATCTCCTGGTTGGAAGAAAAGGAAGAGACATTTGACCAGAGCTCTGAAGAAGGAGAACAACCAACAGGTAGATTCTTAATTGCAGCATTTGGGACCTTTTAGGGGGGCAGGTGGGGCTTGTCAACCTGGGAAGGTAGCCCATCTAGAAGGAAACTGATCCTCCCTGGTTTTTGCTGCCAAGGATTGACTTAGCATGTCTTCCAAACCTGGGACTCTTGATTAAGTTCCTTCCCTTGGTCATAGTTCATGGTTCCTGAGGAACAAGGTTATGTCCTTAGGTAGGAGAGAGCTTTACCACAAGGCCCAGTTTGGAGGCCACGCTGAGCCAAACCATGGCTGAGCTCTGGACATCAAAACGCAGCTAGGAGGAGCAAAGCAAAAAGCAGCTGCAAGGTCCTTTTCAGGAGCTTCTCCAAGTTTTGGCCTGGCCTGTTGTGTGAACCAGGCCACCATCTGATTTGTGAGGCACCTGTGTGCCCCACCCCCCGTTCCCTAGGGTTTTGAGGGGAAATATCGTGGTTTAAGGTGCCATTTTCTTCTTGGTCTCCTATTTCAGTGGCCAGTCTCTGGGGGAGCGAACACAGCGGGGAACTGACTGAAGTGGCTCCGGAAGGGAGCGAGAGGGATGAGGCGATGGAAAACGTTGGAAATGGAAGAGGAGCCGAGACACCTGAGGGAAATCCGCTGAGAGAGACGTGGCAGAAGGAATCAGAGGGTACCAACGTAGATTTACTTATTTGAAGATTCATATCCTGCTTTTCTGTCCAATTCAGACAGAAATTGATATTTTCTCCTCCCCCCCCCCCCCTCGCCACAGATAGCGTGACTGGGACATCCCTCAGCATAGAGGACTCTCAAGAGGAAGGCCTTTTGTTGGGAGAGCCACTCGAGGCACAACCAGGAGGATCCCAAGAGGGCATTTCTTTTGTGACTGAAGCTGCAGAGAGTGAGTGTCCGCTATGAGCCAGGATGGGGGCCCTCTGCCTTCCCACCAGATGCTGTTTGACTACAGCCACATCTGTACCAGACATCCGAAGCAGTCTTATCCCATTTTAAACAAGGAAGCCATGTTTCTTTTCTCTTTCTGAAATAATTTTTATTTGGTTTAAAATAATAATAAACTTATAACAAAATCAATTAAAAGTCCATATAAAGAGATTGCCCCAAATCTCAAGATTTCCCCCCATCCCCTCCATGGGTCCTAATGTCAATATTTTCAACTGCATATCAATCTGTTATCCACTTTTTTTTATCCGTCCAAATTGCCCATAGTCTTTGTTACCTTAAAGGTAAAGGTAAAGGGACCCCTGACCATTAGGTCCAGTTGTGACCAACTCTGGGGTTGCGGTGCTCATCTCGCTTTACTGGCCGAGGGAGCCGCCGTACAGCTTCCAGGTCATGTGGCCAGCATGACTAAGTCGCTTCTGGCAAACCAGAGCCGCGCACAGAAACGCCGTTTACCTTCCTGCCAGAGCAGTACCTATTTATCTACTTGCACTTTGACGTGCTTTCGAACTGCTAGGTTGGCAGGAGCTGGGACCAAGCAACGGGAGCTCACCTCGTCACGGGGATTCAAACCGCCAACCTTCTGATCAGCAAGCCCTAGGCTCTGTGGTTTAACCCACAGCGCCACCCACATTCCCCCCCCCATTCTTTTTCTAAAGTTCTTGTCCTCTTGGTTCTTAAGCTTTCCAGTTAATTTTGCCATTTCAGCATACTCCATCAACTTGGTTTGCCATTCTTCCGTTGTCGGGATTGTTTCTTCTTTCCATCTCGGAAGCCATGTTTCTTAAGGGTGCTGAGAGTTATTAAGAAGCACAGCCCTTCTTTTCACAGAGATACAATTCCCTGAGTTCGGTAGGAAGAGGAATCGACAGTTAAGGCATGCTGGGAGTGGCAGTTCTGAGAGGGGAGCAGGACTCTCTCAACAGTGCTTAATAAACTACACTTCCCAAGATTCTTTGGGGGAGGCCATGATGGTTTCTACACAAACTCTCACACACCGCCTGCGGCCTTCATCCAGGCAAGCAGGTGGTAACACCAGAGTTCAAGGAGGGTGCAAAGTAGGGTTGGTAAAGGATGGAGTAACTGGGGGGGGGGGGTAACTGTAGGGTAACTGTGGAGGCTTGGGAGGGGCATTTGGCACCAAGGCATGAGGCACCCATTGTTGGGTTAGTGTAGCGATGAGATGGAGCTGCCCCCATCTGACCCCAGGTGTGTTTTGGTGGTTGGAATGACAGGCTGGGACCTGTGACTCCAGAGTCCAAATCCACACTCGGCCAGGAAGCTCACTGGGGTGACTTTGGGCCGGTCACTTTCTCTCGGCCTAATTTACCTCACAGAGTTGTTGTGGGATAAAGTAGAGGTGGGAGGGAGAGCCAGGTACAGCACTTGAAACACCTTGGAGGAAAGGATATAAATTTAATAACAATACAGTGGTACCTCGGGTTACGGGCGCTTCAGGTTACAGACTCTGCTAACCCAGAAATAGTATTTTGGGTTAAGAACTTTACCTCAGGATGAGAACACAAATTGCGCGGCGGCGGCGCAGCAGCAGCGGGAGGCCCCATTAGCTAAAGTGTTACCTCAGGTTAAGAACAGTTTCAGGTTAAGAACGGACCTCCGGAACAAATTAAGTTCTTAACCTGAGGTGCCACTGCAGTCTGTTGAGGAACATACTGTAGGAAGCTGTCTTATACCAAGTCAGATCCTTGGCCCATCCAGCTCAGTATTGTCTTCCCTGACTGGCAGCAGCTCTCCAGGGTTTCGAACCTGGATGGCCATCTGTCATGGATGTTTTAGCTGAGATTTCTGCATTGCAGGGGGTTGGACTGGATGACCCTTGGGGTCCCTTCCAACTCTACAGTTCCATGATTCTATAAGCAGGGAGTCTCTCCCAGCCCTACACAGAGATGTCGGGATTTGAACTTGGGACTTTCTGCATGCAAAGCGGGTCGTCTATCACCGATCTGTGGTCTCTTCCTTTTTTTATTATAATTTTTATTAAATTTCTGTTTTACATTTTAGAATATTCACTTAAACAACCTTAAAACATAACTGACTTCCATTCCTCTCTTTCCATGGTTCATTTTGAACAACATAAATCCCTGCATATTTTATATAAACGAAACCATTCAGTTTTCCATTATGACACCCACCAAAACTTCTTTACACTGTTGAATTTATCTTAATGCTGCCCACGTTTTCAGATATACACAATTTTCCTCCATATATTCAATAAACATTTTCCAATCTTCATTAAACGTATGTTCTTGTTCTCTTATTCTATATCTTAGGTCCACAAGCTGTGCATATTCCATCAGTTTAAGTTGCCATTCTTCTTTAGTTGGGACTTTGCTCGTTTTCTATTTTTGGGCTAACAGAACATGAGCCGCAGTAGTGGCATAAATAAATAACCTTCCCAGGTGTCAAAAAGGCTGTGGTCTCTTCCCTTAAAGATGCCAAAGGGATCTACAGGCAAAAGAACCATTTTTCAGCTCTTTGTTCTCCGCAGAAATAAACTTGGCATGATTTCGCAGAGTTTGAATCTTTTCTATTTCCTGCACTCTTGTATTACCTTGAATTTCTGCTTAACCCTCAAGAAAGAAGGGCATTTTCGCTGGCCAAGTTTAATTCAAATCCATCAAACCTCCTTTGGGGAAGGTTCTCAGGCAGGGTGGAAGGAGAAAGAACTTGCCCATGTGAAGACCACCTGGTGGAAAGCCTTACACATATGGTCTTAATTGTAAACTATATGCTGATCTTTGTCAGAAATTTTTAGATCAACTCTGCATCCCCAAATGGAAACCAGAGTTGGAGGTCATACATACTGGAGAATGATCAGGAGCTCAACAAGTTAGTGGCTAAATAGCTCTATTTGGTTTTTTGTCGTCGAAATACACTGCAGACGTCTGATCTCCCTGGAGACCTGGAGATGTGACGATAGACTGCTCTGCCTCCTTTCTTTTAGCAAATGTTTTGTGCCACTGGGGAAGTGGTATTTCTGTATTGATTTGTTTTGGATGTTTGTATGTGATGCCAATAAAAGGTTTGATGATGATGATCTCTCCCTCCCTCCCTCTCTCCTAGGTGATGGCTGGGAGAGCGAGAGTGACTGGGAACCATACGGAGTGTTGTCGGAAGATACAGAGGATGAAGATAATTTGGGGGATCAAGGAGGACTAGAGCAAAATGGGGATGACCAGACAGAAGAAGACTGGCGGGATAAACCCAATTGCCAGGGCAGCGACTTCAACGGGTTGCCAGCTCCGTCAAAAGTTTACAAAGGCAAGAGAAAAAATCAGTGCAAGGTTTGCGGGAAGAGCTTCACACGCAAGGCGAGCCTTAAGGTGCATCAGAGAATCCACACAGGGGAGAAGCCCTACAAGTGCACCGTCTGCAGCAAAGGCTTTTGCGACAAAACCAGCTTCCTTAGACACCAGAGAATCCACACGGGCGAGAAGCCGTACAAGTGCCCGGAGTGTGGGAAGAGCTTTAACCGGACCACAAATCTCATTACGCATCAAAAGACTCACGTGGAAACCCGGGAGAAGACGTTCCACTGCTCGAGCTGCAGCAAGAGCTTTTACAACAAGTACAGCCTCAAGACTCACTGGCGCAGCCACACGGGGGAAAAGCCGTACAAGTGCTCCAGCTGCAGCAAGAGCTTCTGCGACAAGTCGAACCTGGAGGCCCACTGGCGGGTGCACACGGGCGAGAGACCCTTCGAGTGCACGGAATGCGGGAAGAGCTTCAGCGATCGCAGGACCCTCCTCCGACATCAGAGGATCCACACCGGGGAGAAGCCCTACAAATGCACGGAGTGCGGGAAGAGCTTCAACGATCTGGCCACGCTGCTCCGGCACCAGAAGATCCACACGGGCGAGAAGCCGTACCGGTGCACCGAGTGCGGGAAGAGCTTCAACCAGAGCTCTCACCTCATCCGCCACCAGAACACGCACGACGCCCAGCGCCACAAAGGCCGGTCGCGCAAGGCCAAGGCTGCGGTCGGAGCCAATATCTTTTTGGACATCACTCAGAGCTTTACTCCAGAGAGCATCGGCTTCACGCAAGAGAACTATTACGGATACACTCACCCTGCGGAAACTTTTCACTGGCCCATTACGTCTTACGCACCCTCGGCAGATGCCGGAGAAGGAGGGGTGCCCAACATGTGGACAATCGAGGAGACTTCCGTCGGAGATCAAGCCATCCTAGTCATGAAAGAGTTAACCGAGGACAGGACCTTGACACTGTGAATGATGCTCAGAGTAGGGAAGGAGCTTCATCCAGGGCTACAGCCATCGAGTAAGATTGTCCGGTCAAGCAAGAAAGCCATGCTTTAGACATTCTTGAAAATAAGCATGTTTCAAAGCAGAGATGTATCGATCCAAGATCTGACTGGCGGGAGCTCCGTTTGGATCTTTAGGCAAAGGATCTTCAGAAAGGGAGATCCAGCTCTGCAGGGAAGATTCCTGGCATTTCACAGCTATGCCCACTTCCTGCTTGACTTAGAGGAAAAGATCTATAATTATTGAACAGAGAACAGGGATTCTCAAAGCTTACATTTTTGGGTGTATGCCTTCAAAAAAAAAAAAGGAAAAAGAGGCAGAGCATTAAAAATAATGCTGTTTTGGTTCTGACCCAGTTGTTGCTCTCTTCAGCTTCCAAAATCAATGGTGATTCTGTTTTCTCTCGGACTAGATGGAAGCAAAACGACTGAATGAGATTCAGCAACTGGCTGTGGCAGAATGAATGACAATCAGGGTGGTCTGTAAAAAAACAAACCCGCTTTTGTCCTCCCCCATCTTTCGAAAGGTGGTCATTGGGGGAGAGGGAATTTGGACACCGATCCTGCTTGTTCTGACCCACACCAAATTTTAAAGAGGGTGTTTTAAAAGGGGTTGGTTGCCTCTTGGTATCAATTGGGTTAAAAATTCTAGACTCTCACATTTTGTAAACCCGATCGTATAGATTTGCTCTAGCAGAGATCGAAAAGTGGAAGGGAGGGGTATCATCAGAAAGGTTTGTCGTTTTCCACACTGCTAACATAGTTAAAAAGGGATTATTTTCCAAAACGATATTTCGGTGGAGGCCATCCAGAAACACGTGGGTTGGATTTTGCACCGCATTGGGGGAGTCGCACAATGTTGGGCAGCCGGGCAGTTCAGCGTATTTGGGTTTGTTTGACGGCTGAAGAAAGTCACAGTTATAGAATCACAAAACTAGATATAGTACATCACCTGAACTGGGAATCTCCAAGCCTGCAATGGGAAGCATGTGAAAGAGCACTCTGCTTAACAATTATCAGCTGATTTGTGAGACTGAGACAGGTTCTGCTGAAATCTGGCAAAAATAAAATAAATGACTGAGAACAGCTTCCTATTAATTCAGTTTGGGATGCAGGCACCCCCTGAAAATGGTGCTACTGGTGCTACAATTCCCATAATCCCTGAGCACTGGCCATGCTTGCTGGGGCTGATGGGAACTGGAGTCTAAGAACAAGTGATATAGCTGCATCATGAATATCTGAGGGAGCTTACCGTATCCCCGAATGTACTGGCATGTGTGGGCTTTAGTTTTTAGTATTAGCAACCTCTGCCATGAGAGTTCAACATGCTGCAGCTCTTTTATTTTCCTTGGTCTCTGTGTGGGCTCTTGGAAAATCATACAGATGTTTTTATATAGGCTGCAATCCTATGCAAAATAGCAAGGGAGTAAAATCCCCTTGAAATCAGAAGGCCTTACTTCCAAGTAAACTCGTTTTAAGACTGCACCGAGACCAGCCTTGTGTTTTAACAGCTCGCTTGGTCGCCACAGGCGAGCAGGAATTCCATGCAAGCGAGTGAGTGGGCTCAGGCCAGTTCTCCTGTACCAGCCTTGTTGGACTCCATTCTAGCCTTAAAGGAAGGAAATTCCTCTTCTTAACAGCACAGGAGGCAAATGGTAGAAGATGGACAGATCCTCCTTCCCCACCTCAACCAGTATGCTTAATAGAAAGCAGGGTGGTTGTTGTTGCTGTTGTTGTTGTTGTTTTGTTTCCCAGCCTGCTCAGTGGCTGGTAGTGAAGAGGACTTGTGGGCAAATGACTTTTATGAGCTTAGACTCTTGGCTTGGTCAGAGGACCAACCACCACCACCCCCAATCCATAATTTGGGGAGCAAAGAATCCTTCACAGAAGCAAACCAGTCTCGCCTCCACACAAGTCCCATAAATGTTAATAAAGGAAGCAGTTTGCTTTTTAAAATTTTGCATAATCCTTCCAAAAATGACAAAACTCGTTTCCATCTAGTTGACCCTAAAATTATTAGGTTCAGAGCTGGTGCTTGGCTCTTGTGGTTGGTTGGTTGGTTGGTTGGTAGGTATGGTTTTAAAAGAAAATATTATGGGCTATTTTGAGACTAAATCAAAGGTACGGGATGATGGATGCAGCAAAGTTTCACTCCGACAGGTATGCTAACACTTTTGAGTACTTTTTAGCCTGCAATGCTGAAATCGCTTCTTGGACTGCAGCGGGACTTAGCTTCTGCATAAAGATGCAAAACAGTTGTGCTGTAATTTGTAATGTAGACTAGAGAGCAACAATATTAGTGGGGAACTGGGCTTAGTGGGTGCATGGGATGTTTTGTGAACAGGGATGGGTGAGCACGCTGAACGGTCTCTGTGGGGTATATTACCTTCCACGAATGTGTTATGCTAAGCTTTTTGAATCTTGAGAGGTTAAATTTTATAAATTGCCAATAAAAGCATCCTGTAATTCAAAGAAAATTGCTATAGTGCATGGCGTTTCTCAAAGTTTCATAGCAGTAGCTCATCTACAGGGACGATTAAGGCACAGGGGGATGTCATATGAAAATAATTTCATTTCTTAAATCATCCTGGACATTTCCAAGCTTGCCCTTGTTAAATTCTGACATTTACCAGTTAATGATGGAGAAAGAGGGTATGATTATTTCCAGGCACTCCATATTTTTGAGATCTACCCGATTGTCAGGCATCTGCATCCAGGCCAATGGGAAATGTTACTCTTGTAGAATTCATTCTAGCTGGCTGTAGTTTGGTCTTGAAACTTATAGTAAGGTACTGTATTAGAAAGAATTTTATCATTATACTTGTTTTGGAAACGTACAACCAAATAAATGCTAAACGTCACTCCTCACTTGCAAAAAACAGAAACAAGAAAAATACTTGGTCATTTACCGAATCTTCTTCTTCTTCTTCTTCTTCTTCTTCTTCTTCTTCTAACTGAATCATCTTGTGTTGGCTTTACTGATAAATGTGCACTGGCTTTACTGATAAATGTCAGAATTTTCTCAGATTGCCATTACATCCCTCTCCTGGGCTCCAGCGGCCTTAACATTGTCACGAAGCATCAACGTCAAGGATTCCAAGTTGTACTGTATCATAGACATTCTGTATGTTTTAAAATATTTTAACCTAGACTTCGCTTTTTGTTATCCATGCTTAGTCCACATTATTGTTACCTGTCTTACGTTGAAATCCTCTCATTTTAATCTCATTCGTTTACTGTGTTTGCAAGTTTTTGCTGTGAAATACCGCAATCTGGAGTACCTTGCAATATGACTTGTCGCCATGTTAATATACAAGTGAAGATAAATAAAGGCAGGTGAGGGGAAATAGGGAAAGCTCGCCATGATCCCTGAGTTGTGGGACTCCATTTTGAAAAGTCGCCAACTCTTCAAAAGAAACTGAATTTACAAATGTAAAATGCCTTGGGTTCTCTTTGTGTAAATTCAGGTTAGAGAACATTTGATCAGGGTGACTCCACTCATTCAGTATCGCAAACAAATGGTGGCTTCTCCTCCAAATTAAATCCTCCCCCTATTTTGTTATACTGTGTAGGGAGTTGTCTATGTGTGGAGGTTTGTTTCTGAGGGTTTTTTTTTTTAAATAACTGGATGTTGTAGGTGGCTGCCTTTATTATGCATGGTTGCTTTAAGAGTTTTAGTGTATTGGCAAAATGTTCTACAAATAAAGAGTAACAAATGATAATTTCTGTGCACATATTAAATTTTGCATGTCTGATATCACCATAATTGGGTCCTGTGTAAAAAAAACCTGAGGTGCAGATTTTATTTTTTAAATGCTGCCAACTGAGCAATAAAATAAAATTGAGAAAAATGCCCAAAATTACAACACAAAAGTAAGAGTTGTATCCAGGGTTAGCCGTACATGGAGAAAACTCATAAAAGTTAATGGACCTGGCTTGCCAGTAGTACACGTGAAAATGATTTAGAGGCCTTAGTCGACCACAAGCTTAATATCGCAGTGTGATGCAGCAGCAAAAAGAACTAATGCTATTCTAGGCTGTATCAACAGAAGTATAGTGTCCAGATCAAGGGAAAGTAATAGTACAGCTCTGTGCTGCCTTGGTCAGAGCACACCTGGAATACTGTGTCCAATTCTGGACACCACAATTTAAGGAGGATACCGGTATTAACAAGCTTGAGGAGGGCAACCAAGATGATCAAGGGTCTGGAAACCAAGCCTGATGAGGAACAGTTGAAGGATCTGGGTATGACTAGCCTGGAAAAGAGGCTGAGAGGATATACGATAGCCATCTTCAAATATCTCAAGGGCTGTCGCACAGAAGAGGGAGCAAGCTTGTTTTCTCCTGCTCTGGAGGGTAGGACCCGAGCCAATGGATTCAAATTACAAAAAAATGAGATTCCAACTAAACATTAGGAAGAACTTTCTGGTGGCAAGAGCTCTTTGGCAGCCATAGGAAACGCTGGGAGCAGGGTGTCGCCAGGCCTGAAACAATGGGGCCTAGTGGATTTCACTCAGGATAGAGTTTGACAGGCCTTGGGTCCACCTCTTGCATCTGCAATTTTAGGACGTTGTGGGTCTTTCAGCAAAGCAGCATGCCAGTTTTGTTAACGCCAGTCCATCACTGCTCCAAGGGCTGTTTCTCGTTCGCTCTCAGATGGAAGTCACACCATGCAACATAGAGTTCACGTTGGGTGTGTTTTTTTAAGCGTTTCCAAACGAGAGAATAAATTATATACTGGGTTTAAAACAATTCCCCTCTCTCGTCAGAAAACATACAAACGCCACCTGCAGAGTTGTCAGGATACCCCCCCATTCCCAGAATTCCCTGGGAAGAGAGATCGGTTGTTAAAGCCCTCTGGTAATCGGAGCTTTGCGAGGGAAATAGCAACTGCTAGGACATTGCGGGTGCCCTGGCATCCGTGGGCACCACGTTGGAAAAGGCAGATGTAGGAAAATAATACCGAGCTGCATGGACCAATGGCCTGATGAAGTTATAATAAGGGTCAGCAAACTTTTTCAGCAGGGGGCCAGTACACTGTCCCTTAGACCTTGTGAGGGGCCGGACTATATTTGGGGGGGGGGAAATAACCCAGAGATGCATTTTAAATAAAAGCACACATTCTACTTATGTAAAAACACCAGGCAGGCCCCACAAATAACCCAGAGATGCGTTTTAAATAAAAGGACACATTCTACTTATGTAAAAACACCAGGCAGGCCCCACAAATAACCAGAGATGCATTTTAAATAAAATGACACATTCTACTTATGTAAAAACACCAGGCAGGCCCCACAAATAACCCAGAGATGCATTTTAAATAAAAGGACACATTCTACTTGTAAAAACATGCTGACCGTCTGCGGGTCAGATTTAGAAGGCGATTGGGCTGGATCCGGCCCCCGGCCCTTAGTTTGCCTACCCATGGGTTATAAGGTAGCATCCCTTGTTCCCTGCATAAGACCCCATGTTTTGTCCTCAAAATTGACAGTTGAAAGGATCCCAGGCCATACTGTTAAGTACAGTGGTACCTCGGGTTACATACGCTTCAGGTTACAGACTCCGCTAACCCAGAAATAATACCTTGGGTTAAGAACTTTACCTCAGGATGAGAACAGAAATTGCGCGGCGGCCACACAAGGCCCCATTAGCTAAAGTGGTACCTCAGGTTAAGAACAGTTTCAGGTTAAGAACGGACCCTCAAGAATGAATTACTGGTAGGTTTTTAACCCGAGGTATCACTGTATGTGGCTCTACTCTTTCCTCAGCTCCCCTTCCTCTCCCCCTGCCCCAATGTGGTGTCATGATTTGACTAAGATGAGAGACCCAAGTTGAAATCCCCAACGAGCCACAAAACTTTGCTGGGTGACCTTGGACCACCAGTCACTATCTCCCAGCCTGCGCTACCTTGCAGGGTTGTTTTGAGGATTAGCTACAGGGCAAGATGCTCTACCTACCTGGCAAAGCTACCCAGCAAGTTCCCTTGGAGCCAAAAAGTTTCCCCACCTCATATTTTGAGGAATTCACTGCTTTACCATTTGAGCAAAGCCTTAGTATTAGTAGCAGTATCCTGCCCGTTTGATTGTGTTGCCCCAGCCATTCTGGGCGGCTTCCAGCATATTTAAATAATAATAATAATAAAACATTAAACATTGAAAACTTCCCTATGCAGGATATACATGGAATATAAAAACGGGGACTAGATTTAGAGTGGTTCAATTCTTTATTGAGTTACTAGATGCAGGATATACACCAAATATGAAAAGCAGGATTGGCAAAACAAACATGCAGTATTATCGTAACATTGTTAGGCAAAAACAGAAAAACAACATAAATTATGCTAAACCCTAAAAACACTTGGCAAAATGATTTTTTGTGTGTGTAGTTAAGAGAGTCAGAGTGCCGCCAGACAGCCAGTAGCTTGCAGGACGGATGGAAATACCATGAAATTTATGTTTGGACAACTGAAATGGATTCAGGCACTTTCAAAAGGAACCTCTTAACTTTTTGCAGTTAGGGAAGTGGCAGGGAATGGTTTTTATTTTATTATTCAGTTATACAACTTATATACCATTTAACTACAATAGTCTCTTAAGAGGTTTACAAAGATTCTATATGAAAAACCACAAAGATCAGTTAGAGCTATAGGATCATCCTACAATTAAATGCCTGCTGGTGAGGTGGTACCTGAAGTATCCTGAACCCAAATTATTTAGGGCCTGGGAAATTAATACAAGGAGCCTGAACCTGCCCTGGTAGTGTATGGGCACCCAGGGAAAACTTCTAAGCACTGGGTTTTGTGCTGGCAGTATTCTGTCCATATCGACAGTGTAGCTGCAACATTTCACCCCAGCCCCGGACAGAGCACAGGGCAAAAATCGAGCCCTGAGGTTGTGGCCAGTGCCAGTCCTACCCAAGAGTAAACCCAGTGAAATTAATGGCCGTGTGGGAAGACGGACAAGCAAGACAGGATGTGGTAGAATGGACCTGTAAGCTCAATATAAACTGGATATAATCTAACCCACATATGGAATTTGATTTGTTGAATTACATTGGGATGAGAGTTCATAGAGTAACAGAGTTGTAGAATTGGAACAGAAACTGAGGATCATCCAGTCCAACCCCCTGAAATATAGGAATATGCAGCTGTCCCAAACAGGGATCGAACCTGCAACCTTGGCGTTATCAGCACAAAGCTCTAACTGACTGAGCTGTCAGCAGATATAAATAAATAGATTGTCTGGAGGAGCCTTAAGGACTAGGAAGTTTTATTTTGTATTAGATTATTACATATTTTGTATTAGATTATTACAGTATTGTACACCCACAAATAATAAAATACCCCACCCTAACCCAGAAGATGTTTAGGAAATATTACTGAATGAAATTCCAAGTTCTTATTCCAGGCAACTATTTACGTTAACCAAATCATTTTATAATGCGAGTGGAGTCTTCCGTTTTCATTTTTTGGCCACATGCATAATAAAGCTATACGGATCACGACTAGGACCTTTATTGTAATAATTTAATAATAATAATTTTATTATTTGTGCCCTGCCCATCCGACCGGATTGCACCAGCCACCCTGGGCGGCTTCCAACATACATAAAAACGTAATAAAACATTGCACATTAAAAGCATAAACTCCCAAATCACTCAGCGGTTAACTTGAAAAGCAACCTTATCAGACAACAAAAAATCGAAAGGCGATTCCAGCATGAAATGGCTGAACCAGGATTTAGCAACAAATCTGTGCCAGTTAGTCAAGGCTTTCCCCTGCATACTCAACTCGATCAATGGATTCTGCAGGAAAGGACCTTCTGCAAAACACCACCCTATCAACATGTCCATAAGGCATGATTTTGGAATCGGGCCTTTCGTGTGGTGGCACCTACCCTTTGGAACTGCCTGCCACTGCAAAACAGATACGCTGCATATTTACAGACCATTTTGGACCATAGATGGTCACAGGGTTCGAAGTTAGCAGGGTGCCAGTCAGGTGCATTTCGCACCTAAAGATTCTCCCTTTGTGGGCACCTCAAAATGTCTGGGTGCCATTTTTTGCACCAGGCGGACACTCAAGCATTACTGAAATGTATGTGCTTTGAAGCCTCGAAGTATATGTTAAGGATAGACAATATGTTTAACAATAAAGAGTAGAGTGTTTTGAAAACTGAAATATGGTACCAATATTTTTATTGTGCAAACACCAAATTAAACATATATTAACAATTTCTGTTAAAAATGTGGTATTAACAATGTGTCACTTATGTGAATTGTGTATTAGTTCATGCTTCTCAAAATAATAAATAAAAAGTGTTGCTGGACATACACCCCCCAAAAAATGACAACTAGACATTCTGTTTTGGCGCCTACAACCCAGGTCCCAGGAGCCATTTGGCTCCTAGCTTTCCTATCCCAATTTCTAAGACTGGGTGGTCACAAAGCAGTTTACAGAGAAATAAAACATTCCATGAACCATAATAAAACAACAAAAAACATATGTTCCATAAATAGGCACAGTATAACTTACTTAAAATGCCTGCTGGAATAGACTGACTGTTGTTCAATGTCTGAAGTTCAACATGTATGTGAAATTTCAGGTGGAAGGGAGCTCCACAGGATTGGGCCCACAGTACTGAATGCATGGCTCCTGGGGTTATAAACCGTGCATTTGAGCCACAAATTGTGAGTCCCACAAAGTGTTTGGTGAGAGGAAGGGATATGTGATCAGGCGAGCCCTAAGATATTCTAGACCCAAGTTGTTAAGAGTATTGTAAATTAATACAAGAAGCCTGAATTATCCTAGCCAACTGTAGACTGAAATAGTACAACAGTGTCCCAACCCAAAAGGGAATCCCTGGTGTAGAAAAAGTTCCCCTTTTAGGGTTGAAAATAGGAGCATTCAGATAAGAAGAGCCCAGGAAGTTTCCTATGCCCCTGGTGGCATTGCAAACCTCTGCGTTTTGGACAGAGGTTTTTAAAGAACTAGAAAACTTTTATAAGATGAACATCGACATGTCTCCAGCCCCTGCATTAGTGGGAATAATGAATAAAACTGACTTTCCAAGCTGTGTTTAAAGAAATGCTGTCATTTCTGCTTGTAGCGGCTTGAAAATTGCCAGATGCTGGCAAACGGCTAAAGGTCTGAAAACTGATGCCTGGTACCAAAGGGTCTGAAAAAACTGGCAGAAAAACTAACATGCCAAATCCACGCTGCTAAAGAACATGCCCCTCTTCTTTCTTGCCTCGATAATGAACTGGATGCGAGCCAACAAACTGAAACTCAATCCAGATAAGACTCAGGCACTGTTAGTGGGTGGTTCCCTAGACCAGATGGTTGCAAGGTTTGCAAGATGGTTTGAGCATATTACACCGATCCTGGTCCGACTGCACTGGCTACCAATTAGTTTCTGGGCCCAATTCAAAGTGCTGGTTCTGACCTATAAAGCCTTAAATGGCTCAGGACCGCAATACCTCAAGGACCGCCTCTTTCCATATGAACCCACCCGGACCCTGAGATCATCTTATGAGGCCCTCCTTCGTGTGCCTCCTCCTTGAGAGGTCCGGAGGGTGGCAACGCGAGGACAGGGCCTTCTCTGCCGTGGTTCCCTGTCTGTGGAAAGCTCTCCCCAGGGAAGTTCGCCTGGTGGCTTCATTATACACCTTTAGGCGCCAGGCAAAAACGTTCCTTTTTAACCAGGCCTTTGGTTGATTTGATTGACATCCTATGCCCTTTTAAAATGTGGCTTTTTTTGGAGGGGGTTTAATAATAATAATAATAATAATAATAATAATAATTTATTACTTATACCCCGCCCATCTGGCTGGGTTTCCCCAGCCACTCTGGGCGGCTTCCAACAGGAGATGAAAAATACATTAAAACATGTTATTTTTAAAAAACTTCCCTAAACAGGGCTTTATTGGGTTGTTGTTTTTATTTTGATTATATTATTTTGATTATATATTAGATTTTGTTCTGTGAACCACCCTGAGACCTCCTGGTATATAAATTCAATAAATAATAATAATGCATGGCATGGCAACCGTTTATATCTTGCATGAGACATGAAGATCGGACAAGGATTCCTCCAGTGTCTCACGGTAGACTCTGGAGAGGTCCACTTGTGCTATTTGCATAGTGTGACAATTTATTCTCCTTTCATTCAAATGCTCTCACGGGTGAATAATGCAAAGACAGTATTGCAAACTGAAAGGAAAAAGGGAAACTTAAAAAAATAGATATGCAGGCCATGTTACAAGCAAAGTTCTACCCCAAATGGACTCTCTGATGCATCAAAAGATTAGATTTTTGGGCAAAACATTTCCCACACTCTGAACAGTTGTAAGGCTTCTCTCCTGTGTGAACTCTCTGGTGTCTCACGAGGTGGGATTTTTGGCCAAAACGCTTCCCGCACCCAGTGCAATCGTAGGGCTTCTCCCCTGTGTGGGTCCTCTGGTGGTTTGCCAGGTTCGATTTGTCGGCAAAACGTTTCCCACACTCCCTGCAGCCGTAGGGTTTCTCGCCCGAGTGGATTCTCTGGTGTCCGCTGAGGTGAGCCTGTTGAAGAAAACCTTTCCCACACTCCAGGCAGGTATAGGGCTTCTCTCCCGTGTGGGTCCTCCAGTGTTTTGCAAGCTCCGACTGCTGTGGGAATCCTTTCCCGCACTCTAAGCACGTGTAGGGTTTCTCCCCGATGTGGGCCCTGTGGTGGATCACAAGGGCCGAGCACTGGGCAAAAGATTTACCACACTCCAGGCAGTTGTAGGGCTTCTCCCCTGTGTGGACCCTCCGGTGGTTCACCAGGTCGGAGAGCTGAGGGAAAGATTTGCAACACTCAGCGCATCTGTAGGGCTTCTCTCCCGTGTGGATTCTCCGGTGTATCACAAAAGCAGACTGCTGAGCAAAGGTTTTCCCACACTCCGGACATTCGTACGGTTTCTCTCCGGTGTGGAGCCTCTGATGGCTCACGAGGCAAGACTTGTAAGCGAAGCCTTTCCCGCACTCCGGGCACTTGTAGGGTTTCTCTCCCGTGTGGGCCCTCCGATGCACAATGAGTTTCGATTTGTAAACAAAACGTTTCCCACACTCCAGGCACCTGTACGGTTTCTCTTCCGGGTGGGCTCTCCGATGGCTCCTGAGTTCTGCCTCACGAGGGAAACCCTTCCCGCTCTCCAAGCAGTTGTAGGGTCTCTCTCCTACGTGGATTCTCTGGTGTCTGGCGAGAGATGATTCCCGAGCAAAACGCCGGCTGCACTCCGGGCATGGATGCCTCTTCTCCGAGTCGCCTGCAAGGAGAAAAGAGCAAAAAGCATAGACAGGGATTCACTGCTGATCCTTGTTAAGAAGCAACCTCAGAAAATGGACAAGGCAAGGGTCGCCAACATGGTGCCCACGTGTGCCCTGTTGTAATATTCCATTCCACCTTAAGAGTAAACATGTGACTTGTGCTTGTTACATGTCTGAGGTAAAAAGGTGTGTATGCTTCTGGAAACTTCCATGTAGAAGTTTGCTCTTTCATGCCCGCCAGTACCTCCTATGGTGCCTGCTGAGTAAAGATTGCTTCAAAAATCCACATTGGCGTCTCCTACATTAAATGGGCCCCCTTGAGCAGGCCCACATTTTATCGGATGCCATGACTCCCGCTTGTTCTGAACAGAACAGAAAAACAAAGAGTTTCCCCCTCATTGTTTTTATTATTAGCAGGGATGGAGGAAAACTGAGAGGAAAATGACAATTCAAAATGGAAATTTGGGTAAAGCTGGGAGTGGAGGGTTTATTGCACCAGAGCTCCAGATCCACCATAATCTCATGCCTGAATCCCACCCCCAAATAGTGGCTGTCTGGAAGTGTCCTGAAACTCAACCGGAATGTCAAACAATTCTATGATTTTATGATCAGTAAAAAGCACATAACGCCCATTGATGGGGCAGCCGATGACAGAGCTTCCCTGTCCGGTTTCATCCCCCCCCCCCCCCCGGTTCCTTTATATGTGGCAACCATTTTGTCTCAAGGCATGCCTCCGGCGGCAGCCATTTTGTGACCACAGCATTCCAAATACACCCAAATACACCCAGAAAAGGTTGGTAATGCCTGTCCTAAGAGATAAAGAAAGGAGAAAAGAAAACCATATATAAACCATTAAGACCCCTTCAGACTTGATACAATGATAAACAAGCCATTCCCTGCCATCCTTGGGTGGAGGGATAAGGGTGGGCAAATGAGAAGGGGTAAAAAGGTTTGCCTTGGCTGAGGTGCAGGATCTGCCCATCTCTTGCCATCATGAGGTGGCAGACATTGCCAGGTGGGTCAGGGAGGAAGAGAAGGGGAGGGAAATAGTCCCATGAACCTCCGTTATCTTATCGGAGGAGCCAAGCCACTGCAAACAAATACAAAAGAAACGTACGTTTTGGTGAGCATAGCATTTATTTGTTCATTATGTGGACACCTTGCAGAAGACTCAGGGCATGGTACATACTTCTTTCCCCCCACCTCTCAATTTTCTCCTCACAACAACCCCTTGAGGCAGCTTAGGCAGTACGTGTGAATGCCCCAGAATCGCTCAGTGGCCTTCACAGCCGAGTGTGGATTTGAACCTGGAGCTCTATAGCAGGTGTCAACAACCTTTTTCAGCCGTGAGCTGGTCCACCATCCCTCAGAGCATGTGGTGGGCCGGACTATATTTTTTGGGGGTGGAAATGAACGAATTCCTATACCCCATAAATAACCCAGAGATGCATTTTAAATAAAAGCACACCTTCTACTCATGTAAAAACACCGGGCAGGCCCCACAAATTACCCAGAAATGCATTTTAAATAAAAGGACACATCCTACTCATGTAAAAACACACTGATTCCCAGACCGTCCGCGGGCCAGATTTAGAAGGCGATTGGGCTGCATCCGGCCCACGGGCCTTACGTTGCCTACCCCTGCTCTATAGTAATTGCAATATTTTAACCCAGAAGTTGGAAAACTCTGGCCTCCAGGCCCCTCTCTCCAGCCAGCCCCCATGCGCTTCATTAGGCTATACCCCCTTCATCATAAACCTGCCCCATATCCTCCTTGAGGGCATTCGCCCCATGTATCATCAAACTATAATAGCATGGAATCACATCTAACAAGGGGGGGTGGGTTAGGCTCCAAACTCGGCGCCTAAGGCAAAAATTTTATGTAGTCAAAATTACCCTTGAAAATCCCTTAAACTGCCCATAAAACACACTGCGGTACACACCTGCATATGACGAGGAGGAAACAATGAAGAGGGCTGCTGCACACACTCGGGCAATTGGTCTTTCTCTTCTTCCGACATCACTGCTGAAGGGTCACAAGGGTTTGATGCCGATCTGGCAGAAAACGGTCCAGGCTTGCATGATGGAGAGTGAGTCGCACACAAGGCAGCTGGTTCTGTGTCCGCTCGAGGAGTCGGTTGCGAGGGCTCATCTGCTGCCGGTTGTTTTTTCGAGAACAACATGGTGACTGGCAACTGCCGCTGCTGCCTCTGGAGCTGCTCAAACATTTCTCGGTACGGCCTCAAGGCTTCCGCAATGCCACGTGTAATTTTGAGGCTCTGCTCCATGGAGGGGTCATATTCCGAAATCAAATCGTTCAAGTGCTTTGCCGCTTGAAACACCTCGGCAAATTTGGGAAGGTTCCAACTTGCCGGCTCTTCCTGTTCGTCGTCATCTTCCTCTTCCGATTTTATCAGATCCTCTGGCTCTTCGCTAGCCGGCGTTCCTCTATGGCCCTCGATTAATTCTTCTATTTCTTCCTCAAGGATGTCGCTGAAGCCATCACCGCCCAATTGCCTGGCCACCTGAACGATACGTTCCACTTCGTGGTGAATGGTTGGGAAACCCCTGAAATCAGTCACACATTTTTTCCACAGGTTTCGCCAACACGCATTGACCGTTTCGGGCTCGATCGCATCCGTGGCTTGTTTGACGTAAGTGATGCAATCGGCGATGTTGAAGGCCTTCCAACGCTCAGCCGCGTTGAGGCTGGGATCAGCGTCCATAGCGTTGCAGACCCGCGAGAACAAAAGACTCGTGTACTTGGCCTTGAAGCAGCGAACTACGCCTTGGTCCAGAGGCTGGATGACGGAGGCGGCGCTATGGGGCAGAAAGACAACTTCGACGTCGCTATGCGCAAACTGGACTCCCTCGGGGTGGCCGGGAGCATCGTCAACAATCAGCAACACCTTAAAGTCGATTCCTTTCTCTTCAAGGTACCGCTTGACCTCCGGAACGAAGCATCGGTGGAACCAGTCCAGGAAGATTGCTGCCGTCACCCAAGCCTTTTTGCTCGATTGCCAGAACACAGGCAGGAGGTGTTTGTCCTTGCCTTTTAGGGCACGAGGATTTGCAGACCCACAGAGCAAGCCGGGCTTTATTAAATGCCCAGCCGCGTTGCAACAAAACAACAACATCACCTGGTCTTGGGCCGCCTGCCTTTCTGCTTTCGAAATGTACGTGCGGCTGGGCATTTTCTTCCAGAAGAGCCCCGTCTCGCCAGCGTTGAAAACTTGTTCAGGGAGATATCCCTTTTCTTCTATCAGTTTCTTTAACTGTTTGGAGTAGGGTTTCGCTGCTTGTTTATTGGTGGGTGCAGCCTCGCCAGGGCTGTGCCCGTTTTTCAGGTTGAAGCGGTTCCTAAAGCTGTTGAGCCAACCTTGGCTGGCTTTGAACTCCTTCTCGTCACAAGGCCGCCCCTCTCCGGTAAGAGGCTTGAACAGAGCGTACAGGTCCAGAGCTTTTTCTCGGATCATGTTGCCGTCGACGGGGGCGCCTTGGCCGTTCATGTCTTCCAGCCACAAGTACAACGCCTTTTCCGCCTTCACCAAAGTCTGGTCGCGAACTTGGCTCGTCACCTTCGCCGTTATGGGAGCACCCGAGGCCACGGCCTGACGGATCTCTCTCTCTCGAACCTTAATGGCACGGATGCTGGATTCATTGCGGCCGTATACGCGGGCCACTTTGGAGACGGACATGCCGGTCCTCAATAAATCCAACACGGCCACTTTCTCCTCCAGCGTTGGAACAGATCGCTGCTTCTTGCAATGCCCTCCGGGTGACCTGCAGGCAGCTAGCTTGCGTTTGGGGGCCATGGGGTGTGATGAATACTGTCCTTGAAATACGGTGTGCTCGGCCAGGAAATCGCACTCGCGCTCACCCCAAGACAGCTCACTGGGTGGAACCGGCCACACTTGGCTCTGACAGTCGCCCATGCCTTGTTTCGACAGGTACGTGGAGTTGAATTCGTGTACGTTAAATGTGCTTATGACGTCGCTCCACTGTAATGCCTTTTGCTCGCCTGAATAGAGGATGGAAAGATGTCTTGTATGGAACGTAGCTGGACGTCTGTTGGCCCGCCCACTTTTAACTTTGGCTCCACCCACTTTGTCCCTGGCCACACCCTCCACTGGCCTGGGGCTGCCACAAGGGAATACGGCCCCTTGCTAGATGGTCTTCCCACTCGTGTTCCATGGGGCACCCCACAAATGCTCCACAGAGGCCTGGAATCCCTTTTAGGGACGGGGCAGAAATCCCATTTCGCTCCCATTTAAAGCCAAATTTATGCTTTCCGAGGCAGTATGGGAACAGAGGTGGAGCCGCCTTCGAAATGCACACCTGTCCAAATTTCATGATGCCGTTCTCCCACCGACATTTAGAAAAAGGCATATCTGAGGTAAACATGGGCATAAGAATCAATACGTTTGCGAAAGCAGCACCCAAAAATGCAACAGTCGGAGAAGCGGCTTGCAAAAATGGTCAAAACTGCAGGCAAACGTGTGTCTTATTAGGAGAAATAATTTCCAAGAGGGCTTGTTTTTTTAAAAAAAGAAACAAAATTGGCAGATTTGCTGCAGGAACATGGAGAACGAAATTGAAGATCAGAAAAACGAGAAGAGAAGCAAAATTGGTGGGTCCTCCCATCCCCAATCGAGCTAGATGTGGTCACACTCTCAGGCAGTTGGAGGGGGAGGGAGAGGAAATGAAACAGTTTCAGGCAACTGCTAATTGTTGAGGGTCGGGGGCCGAATACCCAACTTATCCCAAGCCCCTTACCTGTGTGTGTGTTGGAGATCACGGTTTCATCCATCTCCTGAGAATCGGGCACCCACATGTCTTCCCCTTGCTCTAGCCGGGAGATGAGGTCAGGCTTGAGGACTGGCAATCCTTCTTGGGAAAGAACAAGGAGGAAAATCAAGGTCACAATTGACTGACTGACTGACTGACTGGGTGTGTGTGTGGGTGTGTGTGTGTGTGTGTGTATGCGCATAAACTTAAGAAGACCAAGCCTATGTAACCATTTAATCTTTCATTTTGCCTGGCTGCAAATTTCAATTTTTATGCAATTCACTCTTTCCATTAAACAAAACAACAGGAGCGGAAAAGGAAGCTTACATAGATGTGCTATCCCCCCCTTTCTCCCTTCTTTTATTTCCTTTCATTACTTCTTTTCTCTTCTGCTTCTTTATTGAGGTTTAACTGCAAGTTATGCAAAATGAGAGTTCATGCCGAGTCAACTTTGCTAATAGAGTCTATGTATAAAAACTCCGTACATTCCTAGGTAAAGGTAAAGGGACCCTGACCATTAGGTCCAGTCGTGTCCGACTCTGGGGTTGCGGCGCTCATCTTGCGTTATTGGCTGAGGGAGCCGGCGTACAGCTTCCGGGTCATGTGGCCAGCATGACTAAGCCACTTCTGGCGAACCAGAGCAGCACACGGAAACGCCGTTTACCTTCCCGCCGGAGCGGTACCTATTTATCTACTTGCACTTTGACGTGCTTTCGAACTGCTAGGTTGGCAGGAGCTGGAACCGAGCAACGGGAGCTCACCCCACACATTCCTACTTGGCGCTTAATAAGAAAAAAAATTAATACGCTCTTATAGGGGAGGCCCTTAGCTCGATGGAACAGCATCTGCTTTGGATGCAGAAGGTCACAGGTTCAATCCTCAACATCTCCAGTTAAGGCTGGGAGAGATCAGGGCCTCTGGAGAGCTGAAATATTGCCTGAAACACTGGAGAGCTTCTGCCAGAAAACACTCGAGTGAGGTGGACCCATCATCTAACTCAGCCTAAGATAGCTTCCCGTTTTCCTTTGCTTTCAGCCATAATTTCAGAATGAAATGTTTGACTGTGCAACGCCAAAATAATTCAGAAAATGCATTTACATTCTTAGGCAGACCGCAAGGATTACCCTATACACCAGCCTTCCCCAACCTGGCGCCCCCCAGATGGTTTGGGGACTATAGCTCCCATCAGTCCCAGCTAGCATGGCTAATGGTCAGGGATGATGGAAGTTGTAGTCCAACAATATGGTAGGCGAAGGCCGCTATACAACCATGGTTACGCTTTCCATTTTCAGATTTTATCAAGGCACCGCCTCCTTCCTTACCCAGCGAGGACACATTCCCATAATTCTCCAGCATGACCTCCCGGTACAAGGCCCTTTGCACTGGGTTCAACAGAGCCGCCTGCCCTTCCGTGAAATATACGGCCACGTCTTCAAAGGTCAACGGGCCCTGCAAGAACAAAGCAAAATCTGAGGGACCCCACGTGGCGGACACGGTTCCCCCGCTTCCCAATTCTTCCTCAAAACAACCCTGTGAGATAGGTTAAACGACTGAGAGGCAAGGACTGGCACCAGGTCAACCGGTGAGCTTCACGGCAACTTGAATTCTTAGGAGACTCTTATTCTCCTCACAGATCAGCAGTTCCCGGAGTTTCCTGGGATTGCTTGTTAAACCAGTCTGGGAAGTGCAGCTCTGGGAAGGGAATTGGGGTCTCCTTGCAGCGGTCTGAGTCCTTAACAAACTAGAGTTCCCAGGATCCTTTGAGGGAAGGCATGACAGTTTAAAGTGGTATGATACAGGTTTAAATGTGTAGTGCAGACAGCGCCCAAATGACATGTGCCGCATTCTATGCTTAGCTGACCATAAAAGGAGAAGAAGAAGAGTTTGGACTTGATATCCTGCTTTATCACTACCCGAATGAGTCTCAAAGCGGCTAACATTCTCCTTTCCCTTCCTCCCCCACAACAAACACTCTGTGAGGTGAGTGGGGCTGAGAGACTTCAGAGAAGTGTGACTACCCCAAGGTCACCCAGCAGCTGCATGTGGAGGAGCGGGGAAGCAAACCCGGTTCCCCAGATTATGAGTCTACCACTCTTAACCACTACACTACACTACTATTTACACTACAAAGTACTTTCCTTAGAAGGCACCCCCCATGAATTGAAAAAAAGCAAAATCTAGGACGGACCTTCCTTCCTTCCCTCCTTCCTTCCTTCCTTCCTTCCTTCCTTCCTTCCTTCCTTCCCTCCTACCTTTCTTCCTTCCTTCCCTCCTTCCTTCCTTTCCCCTCTCTCCACCAGCCTTTCCTGTTTTCGTTCAGCGTCAGCCCTACTGTGAAGCAGTGAAACAAGGTGCTTCAGTCGGCAGATGCCAAGGAGTCTCAGCAAGTCGTTGCAGGACAGAGCTGTGTGGCCCATTGGGCCTGCCCTGCACCATCCAAACCCATATTTTGCCCTCAGGAAAATACTGTCACGTCATCAGTGTTGAAGTAAGTCTGTCTAAGCATCATGCATTTAAAGGCACACTGCTTCCCCTGGGAGTGGGGTGGGCGATATCTGGTTGCAACACACATCACCAGCTAAATTTCGTGATATGCCAATATATCACAATGAATTAAATCGGGATGGAACTGTGAAGAGTCGAATGGTAGGGCTGGGCGATCATCTGATATATTGCCAGGTCAAAAGTTATGAAACAGGTATCCTACCTGGGAGCTGAATTTATCTACCACAGAGGTATAATTCTTAGCTCCCACAGCTGAAGAAGTCTAGTAGACCGCAGAGGACTCAGAGACACGTAACTCTAGGACTTTTTGACCCATCCTCCCCCCAAAATTTCCTACCTGAGCTGACTCCACCAGAGTGTTTTCTCCTCTCCCTTTGGAAAAAGGGGGGGATCCAGGTTCAACTGAGGACGTCATTCGGTACTCTGAGGGATCTTTAAAAAAGAGATTTCCGTTATTTGCGGGTTGGGGGAACTGAGCTGCATTTTATGGATGAAGAATATACAAACATAAAAAGGCCCTTACTGGATCAGGCCACATCCTGTTCTCACAGTGGCCAACCTGGAAACGCAATGGGAAGCCCACGAGCAAAACCTCAGTGCAACAGCCCTATCCCTATTTGTGAAATCTGAATATCTCAAAAAGTATTTTGCAAAGCTCAAAGTGATATTTGATTTAGGGACAGGACGGGAGAGAGAATCAAAAGCACAATCCTCTACATTTTCATGAAAGCAGCGAATTATAGATTCATTAAGTATGATTTAATAAACTGCCACATTGATAAATGGTTCTGTAACAACTGTATATTACAGTATATTAGAGCAGTGTTTCTCAACCCTGTGCCTCCAGATGTTTTTGGCCTACAACTCCCATCATCCCTCGCTAGCAAGACCAGTGGTCAGGGATGATGGGAGTTGTAGGCCAAAAACATCTGGAGGCACAGGGTTGAGAAACACTGTATTAGAGTAATATACAACTGTACATTGTGACACCTTAAAAAACAGTTGGGTTTATATGCTTTAAACCAGGCATAGGCAAACTCTGGCCCTCCAGATGTTTGGGACTACAATTCCCATCATCCCTGACCACTGGCCCTGTTAGCTAGGGATGATGGGAATTGTAGTTCCAAAACATCTGGAAGGCAGGTGTTTGCCTATGCCTGCTTTAAACAAAACAGATCCGAGCAGTTCTTTCTCGTTTCCACTTGCTGTTTTTATTTAATTCACTCCACTTGGTTTATTTAAACCAAGGACTTTTACATTGACCACTAATAATGAACCATATGTTGTAGATATTATTGCAAATTTATTATGCTATTTTTGCGATGTACAAATGACATTGGAAGACTTGGTCTTTTTAGTTATACCGTTTATTATTCCTATGATGCTTGTTTATAAAATCCAATAAAAAGTTACTTTAAAAAAACAAAAAACAAAACAAAAACCCAGTTGGGTTTATAGGCCACCACCAAATTGTGTGTGCACCTGTGTTTTGCTGGAACAGATTAAAGCATCTCCCTCTTTTCCCATGCCAAGTTAAGGCCCAGCCAGATACAGGAAGACCCAACGGACGAGGAAAAATGGGGAGGAATGTCCTGGCTTGCTTTTCTGCCTTTTAAAAGCAGGTTGGTCTTCAGAAATCAGCAAGAGAAGCTTTCCACGCCGGGGAAATAAAAAGCAGTCAACTTCCAACAGCCCAAGTCTGCTGCTGGAGCAGGAGCACAGGCTGATCGAAGAAGCTGGCAACCTCGGACAAGACCTTGCAATTCTCCTCGGCCCCCATTCCTCCCCTTCCAGCTGCAACTCACCGGCGCCAGGACCCATCCAGAGCAGGAAGGATCCCCTTTGCATCTCCAGCGCTTCCCCACCACCTGCCTTTGTGCTCCGAAGCTGGGCAAAGAAAGGGAGGGAGCCCGCCAGCAGGAAAGGCCAGGGCATGCTGGGAATTGTAGTCCTCTCTCCTCCCGGCCCCTTGGAAGGCAAGGGCTTCTGGGAATTGTAGTACGGCATGCACATTGGTTTGGAATCAAAGCACTATCTGGTGGTGGTTGTTGTTGTTGTTAAACACCAACTCTCTTTTTCCTTTTTGGGGAGTTTTGCAAATGCTTGTTGTTCTGCGATGTTTGTTCTGCAAGGAATTGATATCCGTGTGTCTGCACCCATTTATCTGAAACTCTCCTATCAGGCAGAAACCTTTGCTTGCATTATTAGTGGTATCTGAAGAAGTGCGCATGCACACGAAAGCTCATACCAAGAACAAACTTAGTTGGTCTCGGAAGGAATTTTTTTTATTTTTTATTTTGTTTTGACTATGACAGACCAACACGGCTATCTACCTGTAACATAATTACTGAGTCCAGGTCACAGGCGCACCCTATTCATCCCCAAATGTGCCCTTAAGGCAGGATTTGTGAGCACAGAAGCTTTTCCCATTTCCATCCAAACTGCAGAGGAATATTTGAGGTCACTGAAAGAGTAAAAATGGCTTTAGGATTGTCTTCCTGTACTGTTTCAGACATTTAAACACTATTTCCCCACATCTCTCGCCTCCCTCTACCTTCCACCACTGTCCGCCTTATCGCTTAAATATTCATTCCAGATTTCTTCATATTTATCCATTCTTATTTTGCGACGACATGCAATTTGTTTGGATGTAGCTAATCTGCCCATATTATCAATCCTTGTGCTCAGTGGAATCTTTTTGCGGCTCTTCCAATTCATCAAAACAAGTTTTTTTGCTTCTAATATAGCACGGTACATCAATTTTTTTTGACCCCCCGAAATCTCCCACGTTTCCGGAATATAATTTAGAATTAAATTCAGTTCCCTTAATTAACAATTCCTTTTTATTACTCTTGCTATAAATATCCTCACCTCGCACCAAAATGATCTTATCATCGGGCAATGTACTAAGCTCGCCTTTTTACTCCCACATCTCCAGCAGTTGTCTGCACTTATTATTTTCTTCTGGTATAGTTTTGCTGGAGTCCAGTGGACTCTAAATATTATTTTCTGTTGAATAAGTCTTAGTCTTAAATCCATAGAGGCTATTTCTATTGATTTTATACTTGACTCCCATATATCATTTGTTATCTGTACCCCTAACTCTTCACTCCATTTTTGTCTTTCATATTCTAAATCATATTTCTTCCTGTTGAGTAGGGTTTTATATAGTGCAAGTGTAGAGTTTTTTGTTTTTGTTGCAGATATTAAATCTTGTAGCAGCATATTTAGCGTCATGGCCAAACTGCCTTTCCAACATATGTTTCAATTGGATGTATTGTTGTTGTGTTTCTCTAGTTAATCCATACTTCACTTGCAAAGTCTTATATTCCACAAATTTATAATTTTCTTTTTTTTTTTAATTTTATTTAAGTTTAGAAACGGTTCACAAATAAAAACAAACAAACAAACAAACAATATTTACAACAAAGTAACACAAACAAACAAAAACAATAACAAATCAAAATCATATCATTAATGTACAGTAGTTACTTTTTACATTTATCTATCTTCCCATCATTTTCCCTTTATCTGTACTGTCTTCCTTGTATTTAACAAACATAAATAAACAACAATAAAAAAGACTTCCAATTTTTTTTGCATTGTATTTGTATTGTCATTTTTGTATTCCGCTTTTACACACTCTGTTTCGACTTCTCTTTTTTTAAAAAAACATATTCCCTTATTTCACTTTTTATTCCTTTTATTCCTTTTTCAAATCTCACTTTAGGTCCGTTAGTAATTTGTTATTTGGATAGTAAGTATTTAAATATATCTTAAATAAATTCCATTCCTTATGAATTTTTTGGTTCAGTAGTCCTCTTATTTTCCCTGACATTTTTGCCAGTTCTAGGTATTCTATCATCAATGCTTGCCAATCCTCTATTGTTGGGGCTGTTTCTGATTTCCAATTTCTAGCTATCAATATCCTGGCAGCAGTTGTTCCGTACATACACAGTGGTCTTATTTAATTTTTTATTTCTTCTGGCAAGATTCCCAAGAGAAAAAACTCTGGTTTCTTCTTGAATGTTATTTTGAATAATTTTTAAATTTGAAAAATTTATAATTTTCATCAATTAATTGATTCAATGTCAAAATACCTTTTTTCATCCAATTTTGCCAAATTATTACTTGATTTCCAATTTTTAATTTTGGGTTGGCCCATATGAATGAAAATAAAATTTAAAAATTCCTTCCAGTAGCACCTTAGCTTAGAGACCAACTAAGTTTGTTCTTGGTATGAGCTTTCGTGTGCATGCACACTTCTTCAGATGAATGAAAATGTTACAGTATGAATACCACAACTTACTAGATAGTGTGTGTTTGTGTTTGTGTGTAATCAAAAGCATGGGAAGCAATCAAAGAGCATTCGCTGCTACTTGAGAAAACATTCAGGAACTGCAAAGACCTGGAGACATGTTTTTCCCCCCCCAAATGATCACGTGGTCACTGAGTCATTTCAGGAAGGGAAACTCCCAGTGGCTGAAAACTGAGAAAGTGAAACTTAACTCGGTCTTTGGCGCGAGGGAGCCATGGCTGCTGCAGGGGGTCAAATCCAGCGTCTCTGTGATGAAGCCACTTGCTCCATCTGCCTGGATTACTTCGAGGATCCAGTGACCATCCCAGAATGTGGGCACAATTTCTGCCGATCCTGCTTGATCCAGTGCTGGGAGGAATCGGAGGTTTCCTGCCCTCAGTGCAGAGAAACAGTCCAGAGAAGGAGCCTCATCCCCAACCGGCAATTGGCTAACATGGTAGAAATAGCCAAGAATCTCAGCCTTCAAGAGGGGAAGGGAGAAGGAGAGGGAAAAGAAAGAGTCTGTGAGGAGCACCAGGAGCCCCTGAAACTCTTTTGTAAGGAGGATGAAGCCCCCCTCTGTGTGGTGTGTGACAGGTCCAAGGAGCACAAAGAGCACCAGGTGATTCCTCTGGAAGAGGCTTCCGAGGAATACACGGTAGGAGATCCCTGGATCTTGAGGGGGAGAAATAGCTGTGGATTCTTCTTGGGAGGTTTTCTTTTTAATTCTCAAGTCCAAAGTAGGCATGGCATGAATTGGTGGTAAGGTAGAAGCAGCCCAGGGGGAGCCGGGGGGCTCCTGGGAGGAGGGAGTTGAAGTCTTTCTCTCTGCCAGGGGGACAAAGGGATCTCCCTTGAAATAATCACAGCAGCTTCAAAGATTTGAACTGGGACCGTGGCAGGGAGAGAAAGGGTTAACCTCACCCACATCCCCCAGCAAAGTTGCTTTGTACATATGAAGAACACTACAAATGTAAATTGCACATACACAACTCAGTACATGTCTCCTTTGGCTAGCAGGATGCTTCCTCAATGCCCTGCAAAGCAGATAGCAGCAAGGGATCAGCTGGGGGGGGGGGCGGTGGCAAGGAATTGACCAGATGGTGCAGGACCCCCCCCCCCCCAAGTATCTGTTGGAAGCAAATTTGGGAGTGGGGGTGGAAGCACCTACAAAGAGGCCTGTGCAATGAGGATTCAGTGGGGGGGTGAGGATCTCCTTCCATCTCAAATGGCAAAGGACTCCGTGGTTCAGAGTAGCATCTGCAAAGACAAGGGGGAAACATGACTTTTCCATGACAACTCAGAATTGGACCTGTGCTTATATATATAAAATAAAATCCTCATTCTGGATCCTGCCTCACCCCTTCCTCCTCAAGATGAGAAGTCAGGCTGGAAGTCTCCTTGGAGAAGACAAAGGAGCAAGCATGGCTGCCTTTGCTCTTCTCCAGAGTAGTTGGTTGGACTAGAAAACTTTCCTAATCCCAGTTCCGCAGTGGTTTTCAACCAGTGTGCTGTGGCACCCTGGGGTGCCTTGGATGATGCTCAGGGGTGCCTCTGGCAACACTGGCCTCTGTCCCTCTTTCCTTCCCTCCCTCCTCGGATGCCATCTCTGCCTCCCAAAGGCTTGTGCAGCTATTGGTTGCAGCAGCCCTGGCTACAAGCTCCGCAGGCGAATGGTGCCTCTGGGGCTGGCCAGGGGGTGTTTATTGCCAGGAAGTGAGGCGGCCTCGGAGTAAGCAAGCAAACTGGCGAGGGGCCCTTGCTGTTGGGAATGGACAGACAAGTCCCAAGCCCCTGTGGGCAGAGGCGTAGCAAGCTGCTGGGGCACCCAGAGTGGCAAACACGGCAAGCACCCGGGGGCGGGGCGCCGCTACGTAGCGCGCTACATAGTGATGCTGCACGTGCGTGCTACGTAGCGGGTTGCTGGCGACGGTGGCGGCAAGCCCCGGAGCGAGGCTTTTTATTGGAGGCGAGGGGCGGTCCAGGGATGGGTGTCAGCAGCCCAAGAGAAGTGTCCCGCCCTTCACCTCCGCCCACAGCTCGAGCAGGAAGGAAGCAAAGCGCCGAGCAGGTGAGCGAGCAAGCTGCGGAGCGAGGCTTTTTAGCGAGCGGCAACGGCGCCTCCCAATAAAAAGCCTTGATCCGCGGCTTGCTGCCGCTGCCGCTGCCACCAGCAACCTGCTACATAGCTCGCATGCACAGCGTCGCTACGTAGTGACCCATGCGTCGTATGTAGCGACGCTGCTCATGCACGCTACGTAGCGACGCCCCGCCCCCAGGGTGCTCACCGTGTTTGCAAAGCACCGAGCAGGTGAGCGAGCGAGCCGCTGAGCGAAGCTTTTTAGCGGGCGGCGGGGTAACGGCACCCCCCCCACCTCCCAATCCTACAGCGAGTCATGGCCGTCACTTACTGTAGGCTTAGGAGACATGAGGGGGTGATGAGTGTCACCCCCCGGCTAGCACCCGGGGCGGCCCGTCCTCAATGCACCCCCTTGCTCCGCCCTTGCCTGTGGGGCAGTGTGAGGAGGCACCTCTCTATGGAGCAGCTCAGAGTCCAAGAGGAGGACTTCCAAGGAGAGGGGAGAGGAGAGGAGAGGAGGCTGAGATAGCACTCCACAAGGGAGGGTGTTTGATAAAGGGTGAGAGGCTGCAAGCTCTGCAAGCAAGGGGGGACTTAACTGGGATCCTGAGCCCCACAGGGGTGCTGCAGAAAGAAGGTAGTTGGTAGAGGGAGTCATGGACCCAAAAAGGGTGAAAACCTCTAGACTCTTATTTCCTCCAGTAAATTACTTCGCTATTATAGCAAGGCCACTGGATGCAAGAAGCCAGTATAACATTCATCTCCTCTCTGTGTGTCTCAATCAAACCTGAGTTTTCCCTTTTCTCTTTAGGGAGAGATCTGTAGCTGCCTGGAGATTCTGAAGAAAGAGAGAGAGAAAATTCTGGCCTATCAAGCAGACCTGGACAAGGAAAGCAAAGACCTCCTTGTAGGTGTCTCTATCGTTACTAGTGAGGGAACAAGAGTTTGAAGAATCAAGTCAGGACTGAGGAGGGATGGGGAAGTCTGCCCATTTCAGCTTCTCCCCATTTCTCATTTTTCCACATCAGTTTGTTTATTAATTTATTATTCTAAAAATGAATCAGATGTTAGGGTAGCTACCTCCTTGTATACCAAATATTTTGATAAATACTTTACCCTCATAAATACATTTTTTTTAACATTACCTGGCTGGGTCAACCATGAAAAATTCAGAGGTGTGAATTTCAAAGGATTGCTCTGTTTTGGTCTCCATATTTTTTCAGCAACTGTGAATTAGGTAAGTTCACCTTTGAATGCAGCTAAATTGAGTTTATTTCCCATTGTTGACTGAAAAGCAGTCAAGGAGAAGCCTGAGGACTTGTGAGCGGAGAGGGTGGAAGTAGTTCAATTCAAATCTTGATTTACCGTAAATATTACTAAATAATTGTCTTTCTAAATGTGTGCTCTTGTTCATCTTTAGGAAACCGAGGCCATTTTGAACCTTTAAAGAAAACAGGGGAGCTATGGGGATAAACTCTGCACTTTGTCCTCCTCCTCCTCCTCTGTTTCTGTTTCCTTCCTACACCTAAATGGCCCCAGTCTAAACTGAGGGGTGTTTTATGTCCCTGGATGTTCTCTGAACAATAAAGAACTCTGGTTATGCCATGCCCCAAAACATGCAGGGAACATCCGTGGCTAGAAAAAAAGCTCATTCCTTTAGGCTGTAGCTCTCTGCAAAATAGAAGTCAACAGAAACAGCAATTAAAAATCAGAAGTGTCCTCCTGTGGAATTCTCATAATTCTCTTCCTGGTGTTTTGAAGGCTGATCATCTTCCACCCTCAGACCTCCTCTTTTCTTGCAGAAATTAGCAGAAACAGAGAGGCTGAAGACTGTGGAGAAGTTCAAAGAACTGCGCCAGTTCCTGGAAGAACAAGAGAAACGTCTGCTGACTCATATGGAAGAGGTGGAGAAGGAGATTGCAGGGAGAAGGGATGAGCAGCTGGCCAGACTCTCCAGGAAACTTTGTTCTCTTGAGAGGATCATCCAGGAGATGGAGGAAAAGAGTCAGCAGCCAGCGAGTGAACTCCTGCAGGTAAGACGGTGGCAGGAACAGCCCAAGGCTCCAGGAAGAGGCTGCCTCCCATCCTTTCTGTGCCCCTTTCATGTATGCAAGGAGTGCAGGGGCTCAGATGATGGAGCCTCTAGTCAGGTTTGTAATGGACAGGAAGACCCAAGAGACCTGGGATGCTTAACTCACCTGAATGCAGACTAGAGATGCTTCTGTGGTCTTGATGGAGCGGGAGCTGATCTTCTGCTCTTTGCTGATGCTTTGTCTCCAAATGCCTTCCTGCTTGGCAATGCTGCCTTCCTGCCCTGTGATGGGCTTCGCTGGGGATGCATTCAGGCCTCCTTCCGACATTAAAAATAATAATTGCAAACTGATGTGGAAATGTGGAGAACTTGATATTGGAAAAATTCATGATTTCAGATTATAAAAATAAGAGCTGTGAGAAACCCAAACTGGCTGATTCCGCCGTCCCTACCCAAAACCATATGCCAAGCAGACTGACATCCAAGGACCAGGGTCTGAGGGATCTTCCTAGTGTGGTCTGTGGTGTGCAGTGAATTCTCTTCTCTTTTCCCCTCTAGGATGTGAGAAGCACCTTGCAGAGGTAAGTGGATCTGGCTCATTTCCATTAGCATCACTCCATGAGGTCGGGATGCAAGAACCTCAAACATGGCCCTCCAGGGGCTTCAGGGGAGAGACTGTAGGCAGGACCGGTGCTGGCAATTTTGGCGGCCTAGGCGAGGGGGCGGGCCACATGACGTCATTACGTATAACGCGTGCTGCGGAGCGGTGCCCCGCCCCCTGCCCTGCTGGGTGCCCCTCGCCGCCGCGGTTTGCTTGCTCCGCTGTTGGTTGGGGGGGCGGGGGGCAGGCTGGCCAGCACCCCCTCCATTTTGGCGCCCTAAGCAATTGCCTAGTTTGCCTAAATGGACGCGCCGGCCCTGACTGTAGGACTCACTCTCTGCAGCACGTGACCATTACGTATGACCCACGCTGCGGAGCGGTGCCTGCCCCCTGCCCTGCCAGGTGCCCCTCGCCACCGCGGTTTGCTTGCTCCGCCGCTGGTTGGGGCGGCGGCGGGCGGCGGCGGGGGGCAGGCTGACCAGCGCCCCCTCCATTTTGGCACCCTAGGCAATTGCCTAGTTCACCTAAATGGACGCGCTGGCCCTGACTGTAGGACTCACTCCCTGCAGCATCTCTTTGGAACTAGTAGCACCCCAATTGTCCCTCCAAGGATCAAGGCTAGAGCACTGCCTCCTCCTCCCCCCCCCCCACATCACTTCACACAGGGATGGGGGCTCTTTTCTTTCTCTTGCACTTTCTCTTCATTGACCTTCATTGACATCTAGAAGAGAAAGTGCCAAAGATGCTTGGGAAGAGCTTAGGATGTTTCAATAGATTTCCATGTCCAACTAGAAACCTCCAACTCTGATAACTGAGCCCCTTTGAGGCACTTAGGGAGGGAAGGTCTGTTGTTCTAGAATGGGTGGGTTCTTTTTCTTGGGAGCGTTTCCAGCATGAGAGGCTGAATGTAGTCTGGAGTGGGGGGTGAATGTCTGGCTGTTTGATGCCTCTGGAGGGAGTGTCCCATGGGGCATGGGGTTGTGCCCTTCCTGGGTGAGAGAGGGGGTGCAGGGAGGGTTTAAGTTGTTCTCCTTGACCTCTTGCCAGCTTTGGACATCACTCACATCCTCTGGAGAGGCTCCGGGAGGGAGGGATTGCAGGCACCCCACTTCAGGGGTTTGGTTCTTACATCCTGGGACCTTCCCAGAAAGTTGTTATGGGGCAGCATCATTGGAAGCCATGGGAGCCCTCCGGTGGTGTCGCATAGGGTTACATCTTGTTCCTTGTGCTGTTTAGCATCCTTACAAAGCCACTGACAGCTGTCAGGGGAGACTGAGGTCTCCCCAATCTGTGGAGGACACCCAGCTTTGTCCCGCTTTTTCATCTCAGTCAGGGCAGAAAGTTGAAATGCTAGACCGGGGCTTGGAGGTGGGTGTCATCAGATGAAGCAGAATCCAGAAAATAGCCTGTTGGGAAATGAAGTTCAACTTTGTTCATGTTATTGAGATCTCCTGCAATAATAAGGGAGACGCTGCCACAGTGGGGCCATTCATTGTTTTCCTTTTCACCAGGTATGAGAAAAGAGAGCGTCCAGAGAAGCCACTGCCTTTCCCTCCAGAACTGAGGAACAGGATCTGGGAATCCAGTGATCTAAATCACCTTATGGAGGATACAATGAAACAATGGAAAGGTAATGAAAACTGGCTGCCAGGATTTCACACTGGGAATTCTATTACTTCTTCATAACTGAACATGCCAGGCTCTTATTGCATGGAATTGAGTAACCCCAGGATACCTTCCTTCTTGGTGCTCCAGCCTTCATTTCCTGTCCCCCAGGAAACAATTCAACAGAACCTCCTTTTCCTTTTGGTTACCAGTCTACACCATCTGGGATTGTCCTTTTGGTGGTTCTCCTGCTCTGAATGAAGTCAAGGGGCATTAAGAAGCCCCCAGTTCTCCCTCTGCCTCCTGCTCAGGCTTGTTTCTCAGCCGTGGAGCCAAGGCCTGAGCCGTCGTCTCCTCAGACGTCCCCCTGCAGCTGCCATATCTAGTGCTCCTGAGAGTTCCCACATGGAAGATGGAAGCAAGAGCACGAGCCCCAAAGGCAGGGCCGTCTTAAGCATATCTGGCACCCTGGTGCAAAGATCCCTCTGGTGCTCCCCCCCCCCCGTTTCCCACGCAAGAGCGCCATGCGCAGTCACTCTGCACATGCCCCGAGGGCGGAATCCCGCTCCGATTCTACAAACCCCAAATACCTCTTGCTTTCTCCCCCACCCAATATTAAACCTTTCCCAACCCGAGAGGCAGCTCAGCCCCCAGCGGGTGCGCCTCTCCCTCGGGCCCCTCCGCGGCCCACCTCATACTGCCAGTGGGCAGCCTGCAGGAGCTACTGGGCTTGGTCAACGGCGCAGCCGGCGGCCACCACAAATTGGCCAATCAGCAGCTGCTGCTTCAGCTCCTCTGAGGCACCGCTCCCCCCCCCCCGACAGCGCCATGGCGTGCCTCCTGCTTCTCGCCTGCCACCAGCAGGACCAACGACGGTGATGCCGGACTCAAGATCCACTGGGCAGGGCCAGGCGCGGCAGGCAGCCGGAGGAGACGTCCCGGTGGGCGGGGATGCTGCCAGCTGTGGTCCGCCGCCTGCTCGGCCGAAGTGGGTGCGCAGCGCTGCCGTCCAGGGAGCCCTGGCTGCAGCACCGGCGGGACACCCGCCGCTGACTTCACTGCGACAGCACCCGCAGCCCGAGAAGAGGTGGGCGACGGTGGCGCTGCCAGCAGGGCTGGAGGGCAGGTCCGCCGGCAGGTAGGAGGCTCTGGGCGTGGCGTGGCATGGCGGAGGCACTCTCCAGAACTTCTGCCTCATACCACTAGCCTCTATGGCTAAGACGGCCCTGCCCAAAGGGCACAATTATGCTTGTTAACACCCTGAAAGATTTTTAACAGGGTCATGAGGAAGGACTTCCCTTTGCATGACAGCTCTGCCAATACCAGGCTGTTATGTTTCACAAGTTTTGCTTTGATAATTTACCCCACCACTTTACTTGGGGAAGATGTTAAGTCTTCCTCCATCTCCCCTCTGCCTTCTTTTACGGGATTCCTATTGCTCTGCCCCCCTTCCAGTCCTCCAATGTAGAGCCCAATTTCAGGGACAAAGTTCAGAGACCATCAGGATTTATGCTGAATGTTTTTATTCTATTTGTAAGCTTGCTTCATGATTGCTGAGTTTTAAAGCTTTAGTTGTTTTCATAGATTCTTCCTATGATTTTCATTTTTAATTATTTTGTGTATTTAATATTTGTACCTGAATTTAAGGATGCCACGTTATGATTTTGATGTATTTTAATATTTGTTGGAGGCCGCCCAGAGGGGCTGGGGAGACCCGGCCAGATGGGCGGGGTACAAATAAAAAAATTATTATTATGATGAAGTGTTACTTTTGTATGGAGATTTATTTCAGATGGAAGAGTGTTGCCTTTACACTTTATATCTTTTTGCTTCCTCAGATGCTCTGTCATACAGAAAACAGAAAGGTAAATTTCCAGGGGAGGAACAATTTCACAGGAGGGATGGGGACTGATATTTCATGGGTGTTGAGCTGTCTGTTCTGCAGACTTTGGGACCCCCATCAACGGTGTAACTCTGGGTAACAATCCTCTATTGGTGTTTGGGTTCTTTGTATGTCCCATGAATGAACTGGGAGAAGGCTTGGATTGGGGGCAGAGCTTGTCCCTGTGAAGAACCTGCACACCAGTCTGAGTTTCACTCCTGCCTCTAGACTATTATCCTGGTTTCCCCCTTAATTTTATAGATTTTGCTTTATTTCATAAATTTTTTATACTGTTTGATTGTGGGGAAAAGCACAGAGCATTAGACTCAGATCTAAGGCACCCAGCTAAGCTAATCTGCGGCAGAGAATCGCAACAGAGCAGCATCTACATACTGTGTAAATCCCTTCTCTTGTGGCTGAACTAAAAGGACACTGGCTCAGCTACAAGATCTTGGAGGAGTCCGGGAGGGCAAGAGTTAACAATCCCCTGCCCTTAAGGAGAGTCCATACGTATGTGGTAAACATTTTAATAAATTGTTCTGTGCACGCTTATGTTCACAAAAATGTGAACATGAGCCCAAATACTTCCATGTGGCAAGCAAGGGAGCAATATGTATTATTATTATTCTTTTGTTGTTGAAAGTTAAGAGCATTGCTACTAGCAATATATCACAGCTTCTATAGCCTACATTGAGTAGGGGTATTTAAAATGAGAGTCATCATAGTGATATATGGTTAAAAGTGCATGAGGGCCCAGAATGTGACCCCCGCAAAAGTGAGGGGACGCCTATATGTGTTTTTATGTTGTATTTTTATGCTGTGAACCACCTTGAGATCTATGAATGAAGGGCAGAAGGTAAATGTGATTAAATTATTATTAGCATTATTTATTATTATAACGGGGGTCCTTCATCCCCCACCCCAACCCAGAGGTCCCCAAAGGCCAATTCCCAGAGAGAGAGGAAAGCAGCTTCTCTCCTCTCCTGCCTCCTCCAGTTCTCCTCTCTTTCTCCTTCATGAACACAGAAGAGCTGAGTAAAAGGTTTCCTGGGTGGTTTTTCCTCTTAGAAAATGCCTGGGTTGAAAGGAGGGCAGGCACAATACACATTGAATATAAGAAAGTGGAGAAAACTGATTTAAAAGCCAACAAGGAAGATATTTATTCTGATGAAAGTCTGCAAGGAGGAGTCTCAGTCTTGCATGCGATGCAAAGAAATCGCCTTGAAATGGAATCTGGGGTTTGGGGTGGTTTTTTTTATTTATCAATATGTCTGTTTCTGTCTCTCAGCTGATTCTACCTGATCTTCTCTTTCATTCATCTTCTCCCCAACAGCAAATGTGACTCTGGATCCAGACACAGCCCATCCTGAACTCATCCTGTCCAAGGATCGGAAAAGCCTGAGAAGGGGAGACAAAGAGCAAGACCTGCCTGATAATCCTGAGAGATTCAGCCACGAGATTTGTGTGTTGGGATGTGACGGATTCACAGCAGGCAGACATTTCTGGGAAGTCACTGTGGGAAGTGGGGAATGGTGGGCTGTGGGGGTTGCCAGGAAGTCTGTGAAGAGAAAGGGCCTCTTCCCCTTAAGCCCTGAGGGAGGGATCTGGGCTGTGGAGAAGTCTGGAAGCAAGTACTGGGCCTGGACATCCCCTTTTTCCTCTCCTCTGTCCCTGAGGGAGAAGCCCAGGAGGATCCGGGTGACTCTGGACTATGAAGGGGAACGTGTGTCTTTTTCTGACGCCGACTCAGGAGCCGAACTCTACACGTTCTCAGGAGCCTCGTTCTCCGGAGAGACCCTCCTCCCTTTCTTTGCTCTGTCAGGATATCAAACCCCCCTCAGTATCTCCTGAGGAGACTAAATCTGCCTCTCAGGCCCATTAGATGTTTCTCTCCAGACCAGAGTGACCGATATAAAAAACATTTACACGTTGGGCAGTTTTCCAAGGGGCCCTTTGATTCATTCCAGTCAAAATCAGCAGAAATAGCAAAACAAAAATGGGTTGCTCTTGCTTTGCATGTTCCTTTTCCCAGAATTCCCTCTGCAGCTTACTTCTTGAAGAGACAGTCACACGTTTAGGAGTCCCAATAAATTTTATCACCTTCAATCTTGTTTTCTATTTGAGATGTCTGATTTGGCAGAGGACGAGACTCTTGACCCCAGGGTTGTGGGTCTGAGCCCCATGTTGGGCAAAAAAAAATCCTCCACTGCAGGGGGTGGGAACAGATGACCCTCATGACCCCTCACAACTCTGCGATTCTAGAAAACCTTCCTCTCCCCACAATACCTCATGTAGCTGTGGAAATGCATGCATTATTGGATTAATAGAGGACTAAAAAATGAACCCCTTCACCCACGCCAGGCAGGATAAGTCCTTGCTCTGGAGACCTTAGACAGGAATAGAATGTAAAAGAAACTGAACAGGGCATCAGCTTCAAATGCCCTCTGCAAATACAGCCTCGCCATCTCCACACTTTGTCAGAAATAAACCGCATTGCATTGAGTGGGGCTTCTGCCCTGTTAGAAATGTGTTTCGAGTGGATGCATTCATGTTCCTTATTTACAGGCTGGATTCTGTATATTGGGGGCATCAAATGGGGTGTCCTCTAGATAAAGCTGGACTCTTCCAACTCTGCAATTCCATGATTTTAAGTTGGTTGCCACCTCTGCCTCCAATGGCAGTGAGACACCTGTTTTTCATAATTATAAGTTTTGTTGGTAGGGGGACAGGCATGTTGCAGATGGAGGAGAAAAAAAGGAAAAACTGCTAAATTATACAGTCGTTGGATGTTAATTTCAGACTTTAAACGGACTCTCATCTTGAAACGTGGATTAAGAAGGTGAGCAACCACTATCTCTTCGTACTTACCGTATTTTTCACTCCATAAGATGCACTTTTCTCCCCCCTAAAAAGGAAGGGAAAATGTCTGTACGTCTTAGGGAGCGAAGGCTCCCTGTCAAGCCGGCTTTTGGGATTGGCGCACGGGGTGGTGGAGGAAGCAGCAGCATCCCCTTACTCCGCCCCACTTTCGCCGGTGTCGGCACGGGCAGCGGAGGCAGGCGACGCTACTGGGCGGGATAGGGGGAGGCAGGCGATGCTATTGGGCGTCACCTGCCTCCCCCGACACCGGCGAAAGTGGGGGAGGGGGAGAAAGGGGAAGCCCGACAGCATCGCTAGCAGGCTGCCCCTTCCTCCTCCCGCCGCCTTCACCGTACTGGTCCCTCCTCCGCCGCTGCCTCCTCCGCTCCCAAGAGTGCCCCCTCCCAGCCTTTTAAAGGAGGAAAACCAGAAAAAAATATTGTTTAAAAGATATTTAAAAATAGGTGCGTCTTGTGGTCCGGTGTGTGTTATGGACCGAAAAATACGGTACATCATGATTTGGCGAAGCCAGAAAGAATTTAATTACACCAGAGGCGAAAATTATAATTGAATGCATGATATACATGTTTTGAACTTGGGAACCTGATAAAGAGGATAGATAATGAATTCAACAGGGGGGGACTTGAGGAAGTCAATCGAAAAATGAAATTGAGGAAAGGAAGAATATCTGGCCTACAGAAATGGGCCAGACTCAAGCAATGAGATGGACTATGTTAATCACGTTAAATGCGAAATGTTTATTGTCTTTCCCGGTGAGAGAGGGGAATGGAAATATGCTTCCCTCAGTGAGAGGGGGGGAAGGATGAAAATTTAACGGTAATGTAAAGTGCTTAAAATTGTTAAAATCAATAAAGAAAATGGGGGGGGGGAGGACTTGGGGTGCATTTCGTTCTAAACTATATATGCTTGTGTGGATTATCTTTACACATGAGTGTGGACAGAGATTGTGGACAGAATGACAGAGAGCGTTGGATCTCTGCCAGCTCTTCTAGGGCCCGGAGGAGCTTGGTGGCGGTCCTTTTGTTCTTGGAGGGATTTTAATAATCTTCATATAATATACAGCTGGGAAGCACATCCCAAAATACAGCAATATACAGACATATACGGACACCAGCTCATTAAAAGACATCAGAGAGAATTTGTTGATTTGCCATTTATAAACTTTACTTTTGGAACAAAGTCCGCTGCCTTTAATGAGAATTTGACGAACAAAGGAGAGTTAAGAGGACTGAATACCAAATAATTGGACAGAGAATAATCAGGCATGCCCAAAGTCTGTTTTGGGGGACTAATCCGGCCCTGTGGCAGTTTATTTCCTGAGGTAAAAGCCTAAAAAAAACCTCAAGAACTTCAATCCTAAAAAAAGCTCAACAACTCCAACCCTTAAAATAGCTCAAATACTGCAATCCTTCCTCGCTGGTTTTTTTTGGGGGGGGCTCCTTTTTGTTTCCTGCCTCCTCTCCCACGTACCCCTCACCCCACCACCAGAGCTCTAACCCCCAGTAGTTTATATTAACAAAACTAATGATTCGTTTTAGGCAGTTTCCTAGGTAAAAGAAGAAACCTAGTCCATTGGCTAGTCTCTTTCCTAGGAGTCTGAAGGAATGTTCAGTCAGAGGATACAGTTCAACTTTCAGGGATGATCAAATTTATTATTTTAACTAACATACAACAGTTTTATTTCCAGCATACTGCACACATATTTGGGGAGGGGTGTTTGTGTGAGGTCGGGCTCTGCTAAGTAGAGTTCGCTGTCAATGTGACATCTTGAAGAGGGCCTCCTCATCCCAAAATTTGAACCCGTGTCCACTATGCTACACAAGCTTAGCCAGTCCTCCTTCATTGGCCTTGATCGCTCCACAGAAGGAGAGGTTTGCACAGAGCCCTTGACGTTTAGAGAAAACGCTGCATGCGGGAGGCTCTGCTATAACACACACACACAAATGCCACATCTAACAGCATTGGGAGGAAGAGAGACAGGATCGCCAGATGATGGAAGCATGCCTCCACGTCAGCTGCCTGATAAATGGGGGGAAAGGCACCTATATCAGCCGCCGGGAGAGCAGCTCTTTGCACCTCTCCCCTGTTCAGAATGGAAGGGAAGGCGGGCATCCAGTCCTGGCGTCCAATGGAACTTGGGCATGTTGAAAGGGGGCGTGTTCACTGCAGGAGAGGCGGAGCCAGTACAAACAGGAACTGAGTCCGAAGAGCAAAGAGTCTTTTTGTGGATTGTGGATTTTTGAGCGGCTATTTACAGAGACCTTTTGCAGGCATCACAGGAGGTCCCAGTGGGTATACCAGCACCCTCAGGCTGCCACACCAACAACCCCCGACTTAAATGAACATTTCCGGCACTCATTTTCCACTGTATCCTTGTACCTATCTAAACAAGGGGTGGATCTCAAACCCATCTTTCCCCCTCCACTGTGAGCACACCTATATCATACATACAGAATTTCGCAGGGTTTTTCTGTTGAAAATAGCGTCCGGGCAGAATTTTCAAAAATACGTTAAAATGTCCGGAAAAATCCAGACATATGGCAGCTCGAATCAGCAGTGTTGATGTTTTTTGGCAAATTTCCAAAAAAATAGCTTTAAAACATTCTCTTTTTTGCGGGGAGATCCTGCTCAACAACATTTGTGTCTGGATTTTCGCTTTTTGGAATATGGCAACCCTACTCTATCATGTCCGCAGTGTGCGAATCCACCCGTGTCTGAGGAGGCTGCATTTTTCCCGCCAGCTCTCCTTTCATCCGGAGCATGTTGAGTTTCTCCCCCGTGTGGAGTCTCTGATGAGCAATGAGGCTCTGGCTCCGGTTGAAGGTCTCTCTCCGCCGCTGCATTGTTTTTTCTTTCTGCTTGTTTGATCCACGTTGGTCTCCTGAGCTTTTCTTCAGCTTTCAAAGCTCAGCTTCCTCCAAATGTACCCCATTCATGTGTTTGTCACCTGCTGATATAGAGAAATAATAAGGGAGAACAATTTACTTACAATTTAGGTACATTACCCTGTTTCCCCTATTTTAAGACGTAGTCATAAAATAAGGCATAGCAGGATTTTTTCGCATTTGCGTAATATAAGCCGTACCCCGAAAATAAGCCATAGTGATAGGCGCAGTTCTGGAGGGCGCCAAGGAAAACGCGGGGCTGGGCTTACGTAATAAAAATAAGACATCCCCTCAACATAAGCCATAGTGCGTTTTCTTGAGGGGAAAAAATATATAAGACGGTGTCTTATAATAAGGGAAACACGGTATCTAAGAACACCAGAGCCTACTGAATCAGGACAGCAGCTCACCTAGTTCAACATCCTATTCCTACAGTGGTTTAGTGAGGCAATTAATAAATCGATGGTAATAATAATGATGGTTCTCTTGGCAGATTCGTGTAGCCCAGATACTTCCAGTGGCTCCCAAATTTTTTGGGGGGGGGCATTGCCTCTTTTGATTCTATAAACACAACCCCTGTGCCCCCTACCCCTACCCTATAAAAAGCCCATAAAAAGGTTGGCAGGACTAAAAGCGTCTCTTTCAGTCTGAAGTTCTTTGCCAGCATGCAAAAGTTAGAATTAGCAAAAGATAAAGTTAGAATTAGCAACCAGACTTTTAGGAGTTTTCTTCTTGTCGAAATACGCCTGGGGGCACACACAGTCCCCCAGATTGAGACAAACCTGTCCAGGCGTCTTCCTGATGCTGTGCTGCCCTGGGACGTTCTCAAATCTTCACAGTGCGCAGTAGCAACACATATCAAAAGAATATGTGCACACTCTATTTGCAGAGTATAGCAGAAACTATTGTGGAGTGTGAGTGTAGTATTCTAAGTATTTATTAAGCAACTAGTAGACTGTAAGCCCGTTAAATTAACGGGCGCTAGAATTTAAATGGCAGGGGGGAAAGAGGAGAAGCGAACAAAACTATTCCCTCTCACCCCCAGTCCCCACCAATGCGTTACTTTTTGGCAGCCCCGCTGCACTCCGGCTCCGGCTCCGGCTCCTCCATGGCTCGGGCGGCGATGGCGGCGGTCTCTCTCATGCATGCACCGAGGCTGGCATAGCTGCGGCGGCGGGAGCCCTTCTGCAGGCGAGAGAAGAGGGGCGCGGAGCCGGGTCGGCTGCACCGATGGAGGCAGCAGGAGGGCGTCACTGGCGACCCGGCTGCAGGGAGACTCGGCCGCGCAGAGGCAGCCGTGCGGCCGCCATATTGGAAAGAGGCTCCGAGAGGAGCGAAGCCGGGTCGCCATTGACGCCCTCCTGCTGCTTCTGTCGGTGCAGCCGACCCGGCTCCGCGCCCCTCTTCTCTCGCCTGCAGAAGGGCTCCCGCCGCCGCAGCTATGCCAGCCTCGGTGCACGCGGCCGGGCGAAACTGCGCCTCCGCCATTGCCGTCTCCGCCAGCCTCTTCCTCCTCGGTGTCCGCGACCACGGCTCTGTTATCGTCGTCTGCGGCGGCGCCTCAGCCTCCGTCGGGCAAGTCGCCCGACGGGGCTGAGACGGCGGCGGCCTGAGGAGGAGGTAGAGGCGGGCACGGCAATGGCGGCGGCGCAGTTTCAGCCGGCCACTCGAAGTGTCTCTGCGTCGTCCAATCCCTGTGTCCGTGGGGGACATGCGCAGTAGCGCAATTCCACTGACACACGGACTGGACGCAGAGACACAGGGACTTTATTATATAGGATACGGTACATACTGGACAAAGCAACCATGGTGTCCTCTCACTTCTCAGAGAGAGAGAGACAGAGAGAGAGACAGAGAGAGAGAAACAGTATAAAAGTACAGTACAGCGGAAGAGATAAGACTGACTTCCGTTCTCACACTTTCCAAGCCTAGAAAGTAAACACAGACATGTGCTATAGCAATCACAAATGGAGGAGTGAAATGCTAACACCACTTGCTAAATCAAAACTCCGATCCATTTAGGTGAGCAGCAGATTTTCTCCAATTCAAAAATGACAAGGAAACCTATGAATGAAAATGTTACAGTATGAATACCACAACTTACTAGGTGTGTGTGTTTGTGTGTAATCAGAAGTATGGGAAGCAATCAAGGAGCATTCACTGCTACTTGAGAAAACATTCAGGAACTGCAAAGACCTGGAGACATGTTTAAAAAAAAAAAAAGATCACGTGGTCACTGAGTTTCTGAGTCATTTCAGGAAGGGAAACGCCCAGTGGCTGAAAACTGATAAAGTGAAACTTAACTCGTGTGAGGGAGCCATGGCTGCTGCAGGGAGTCACATCCAGCGTCTCCGTGATGAAGCCACTTGCTCCATCTGCCTGGATTACTTCAAGGATCCAGTGACCATCCCAGAGTGTGGGCACAACTTCTGCCGATCCTGCTTGATCCAGTGCTGGGGGGAATCGGAGGCAGAGGCTTCCTGCCCTCAGTGCAGAGAAAGAGTCCAGAGAAGGAGCCTCATCCCCAACCGGCAATTGGCTAACTTTGTAGAAATAGCCCAGAATCTCAGCCTTCAAGAGGGGAAGGAAGAAGGAGGAGAAAAAGGGAGAGTTTGCGAGAAGCACCAGGAGCCCCTGAAGCTCTTCTGCAAAGTCCACGAAGCCCCCATCTGCCTGGTGTGTGACAAATCAAAGGAACATGAAAACCACAAGGTGATTCCTCGGGAGGAGGCTTTCGAGGAATACAAGGTAGGAGATCCCTGGATCTTGAGGGGGTAGAAATAGCTGTGGATTCTTCTGGGGAGGTTTTCTTTTTAATTCTCAGGTCCAAAGTAGGCAGTGGGGGGGGGGGGGCTTTGGCCAGGAGTTGACCAGATGGTGCAGAATCCCCCCCCCCCAGGTAACTGTTGGAAGCAGATTTTCGAGCAGGGGGTGGTGGAAGCACCTACTGGTGGGGAACACGCTTATTCTGGGGGTGCTGTGGGGCCTGTGCAATGAGGTTTCAATGGCGGAGGGGGGGCTGAAGATCTCCTTCCATCCCAAATGGCAAAGGACTCCGTGATTCAGAGTAGCATCTGCAAAGGCTAGGGAGAAAGATGACTTTTCCATGACAACTCAGAATTGGACCTGTGCTATTATACATAAAAAATAAAATCCTCATTCTGGATCCTGCCTCACCCCTTCCTCCTCCTCTTCCCACGTCTCCCTGGGACCTCAAGATGAGAAGTCAGGCTGGGACTTTCCTGGGAGAAGACAAAGGAGCAAGCATGGCTGCCTTTGCTTTTCTCCAGACTAGTTTGTTGCCCTAGAAAACTTTCCCAGCCCAGTTCTGTAGTGTGCTGTTTGTTACAGCAGCCCTGGCTACAAGCTCCGCAGGCGAATGGTGCCTATGGGGCTGGCAAGGGGGTGTTGGCCACCAGGAACTGAGGCAGCCTCGGAGTAAGCAAGCCAACTGGCAAGGGGCCCTTGCTGTTGGGAATGGACAGACACGTCCCAGGCCCCTGTGGGGCAGCGTGAGGAGGCTGAGAGAGCCCTCCACAAGGGAGGGTGTTTGAGAAAGGGTGAGGGGCTGCAAGCTCTGCAAGCAAGGGGGGACTTAACTGGGATCCTGAGCCCCACAGGGGTGCCACAGAAAAAAGGTAGCTGGTCCAGGGAGTCATGGACCCAAAAAGGTTGAAAACCTCTGGACTTTTATTTCCTCCGTAAATTACTTCGCTATTATAGCAAGACCACTGAGCCCAAGAAGCCAGTGTAATATTGATCTCCTCTCTGTCTGTCTCAATCAAACGTGGATTTTTTCCTTTTCTTTTTAGGGAGAGATCTGTCACCACCTGGAGATTCTGAGGAAAGAGAGACAGGAAATTCTGGCCTATCAAGCAGACCTGGACAAGGAAAGCAAAAACCTCCTTGTAGGTGTCTCTATTGTTACTAGTGAGGGAACAAGCACTTGAAGAATCGAGTCAGGACTGAGGAGGGATGGGGAAATCTGCCCATTTCAGCTTCTCCCCATTTCTCCTTTTTCCATATCAGTTTGTTTGTTTATGAATTTATTATTCTGAAAATGAATCAGATGTTAGGGTAGCTACCTCCTTGTATACCAAATATTTTGATATGTACTTTACCCTCATAAATACATTTTTTTTAACATTACCTGGCTGGGTCAACCATGAAAAATTCAGAGGTGTGAATTTCAAAGGATTGCTCTGTTTCGGTCTCCATATTTTTTCAGCAATTGTGAATTAGGTAAGTTCACCTCTGAATGCAGCTAAATTGAGTTTATTTCCCATTGTTGACTGAAAAGCAGTCAAGGAGAAGCCTGAGGACTTGTGAGCGGAGAGGGTGGAAGCAGTTCAATTCAAATATTGATTTACCATAAATACTACAAAATAATTGTCTTTCTAAATGTGTGCTCTTGTTCATCTTTAGGAAACCGAGGCCATTTTGAACCTTTAAAGAAAACAGAGGAGCTATGGGGATAAACTCTGCACTTTGTCCTCCTCCTCCTCCTCTGTTTCTGTCACCTTCCTACACCTAAATGGCCCCAGTCTAAACTGAGGGGTGTTTTATGTCCCTGGATGTTCTCTGAACAATTTACAACTCCGGTTATGCCATCCCCCAAAACATGCAGGGAACATCTGTGGCTAGGAAAAGAGCTCCTTGCTTTAGGCTGTAGCTCTCTGCAAAATAGAAGTCAACAGAAACAGCAATTAAAAATCAGAAGTGCCCTCCCTGTGGAATTCTCATAATTCTCTTCCTGGTGTATTGAAGGCTGATCATCTTCCACACTCAGACCTCCTCTTTTCTTGCAGAAATTAGCAGAAACGGAGAGGCTGAAGACTGTGGAGAAGTTCAGACAACTGCGCCAGTTCCTGGAAGAAGAAGAGAAATTTCTACTGAATCATGTGGAAGAGATGGAGAAGGAGGTTGCAGCGAGAAGGGATGAGCAGCTGGCCAGACTCTCCAGGAAACTTTGCTCTATTGAGAAGATCATCCAGGAGATGGAGGAGGTGCGTCAGCAGCCAGCGAGTGAACTCCTGCAGGTAAGACGGTGGCAGGAACAGCCCAAGGCTCCAGGAAAAGGCTGCCTCCCATCCTTTCTGTGCCCCTTTCATGTATGCAAGGAGTTCAGGGGCTCAGATGATGGAACCTCTAGTCAGGTTTGTAATGGACAGGAAGACCCAAGAGACCTGGGATGCTTACCTCACCTGAATGCAGACTAGAGATTCTTCTGTGGTCTTGATGGAGCGGGAGCTGATCTTCTGCTCTTTGCTGATGCTTTGTCTCCAAATGCCTTCCTGCTTGGCAATGCTGCCTTCCTGCCCTGTGATGGGCTTCGCTGGGGATGCATTCAGGCCTCCTTCCGACATTAAAAATAATAATTGCAAACTGATGTGGAAATGTGGAGAACTTGATATTGGAAAAATTCATGATTTCAGATTATAAAAATAAGAGCTGTGAGAAACCCAAACTTGCTGATTCAGCCATCCCTACCCAAAACCATATGCCAAGCAGACTGACATCCAAGGGCCAGGGTCTGAGGGATCTTCCTAGTGTGGTCTGTGGTGTGCAGTGAATTCCCTTCTCTTTTCCCCTCTAGGATGTGAGAAGCACCTTGCAGAGGTAAGTGGATCTGGCTCATTTCCATTAGCATCACTCCATGAGGTCGGGATGCAAGAACCTCAAACATGGCCCTCCAGGGGCTTCAGGGGAGAGACTGTAGGCAGGATCGGTGCTGGCAATTTTGGCGCCCTAGGCGAGGGGGCGGGCCACGTGACGTCATTACGTATGACGCATGCTGCGGAGCGGTGCCCCGCCCCCTGCCCTGCTGGGTGCCCCTCGCCGCCGCGGTTTGCTTGCTCCGCTGTTGGTTGGGGGGGCGGGGGGCAGGCTGGCCAGCGCCCCCTCCATTTTGGCGCCCTAAGCAATTGCCTAGTTCGCCTAAATGGACGCGCCGGCCCTGACTGTAGGACTCACTCCCTGCAGCATCTCACAGGTAAAAACTTGTAGCACCCCAATTCTCCCTCCAAGGATCAAGGCCAGAGCTCTGCCTCCTCCCTCCCTCCCCACATCACTTCACCCAGGGATGGGGGCTCTTTTCTTTCTCTTGCACTTTCTCTTCATTGACCTTTTGGTAATTTCAAACATCTAGAAGAGAAGCTCCCCAACTCTGGTAAATGTGCCCCTTCGAGGCACTTAGGAAGGGAAGGTCTGTTAGTCTAAAATGGGTTGGTTCTTTTTCTTGAGAGCATTTCCTTCATGAGAGGCTGAAGGTGGTCTGGAGTGTGTGGGGGGGTGTGAAAGTCAGGTTGTTTGATGCCTCTGGAGGGAGAGTCCAATTGGGCATGGGGTTTTGCCCTTCCTGGGTGAGAGAGGGGGGCAGGAAGGGTTGAGGTGGTTCTCCTTGACCTCTTGCCAGCTTTGGACATCACTCACATCCTCTGGAGAGGCACCGGGAGGGAGGGATTGCAGGCACCCCACTTCAGGGGTTTGGTTCTTTCATCCTGGGACCTTCCCAGAAAGTTGTTATGGGGCAGCATCATTGGAAGCCATGGGAGCCCTCCGGTGGTGTCGCTTGGGGTTACATCTTGTTCCTTGTGCTGTTTAGCATCCTTACGAAGCCACTGACAGCTGTCAGGGGAGACTGAGGTCTCCCCAATCTGTGGAGGACACCCAGCTTTATCCTGCTTTTCCATCTCAGTCCGGGGAGGAAGTTGAAATGCTAGACCAGGGCTTGGAGGTGGCTGTCATCAGATGAAGCAGAATCCAGAAAATAGCCTGTTGGGAAATGAAGTTCAACTTTGTTCATGTTATTGAGATCTCCTGCAATAATAAGGGAGACGCTGCCACAGTGGGGCCATTCATTGTTTTCCTTTTCACCAGGTATGAGAAAAGAGAGCGTCCAGAGAAGCCACTGGCTTTCCCTCCAGAGCTCAGGAACAGGATCTTGGAATCCTGTGATCTAAATCACCTTAAGGAGGATACAATGAAACAATGGAAAGGTAATGAACAATGGCTGCCAGGATTTCACACTAGGAATTCTATGACTTCTTCAGAACTGAATATGCCAGGCTCTTATTGCATGGAATTGAGTAACCCCAGGATACCTTCCTTCTTGGTGCTCCAGCCTTCATGTCCTGTCCCCCAGAATGGCCCATGGACATTGTGACACTGGAGCTTGTAAACAAAGCCTGAACCAGAGTCAGGATTTTTTCATCCAATGTACATCTGTTTACAATTCAACGGAACCTCCTTTTCCTTTTGGTTACGTCTACACAACCTGGGATTGTCCTTTTGGTGGTTCTCCTGCTCTGAATGGAGTCAAGGGGCATCGATAAGGCAGCACTGTCTTAAGCATATTTGGCGCCCTGGTGCAAAGATCCCTCTGGTGCTCCCCCCCCCCATTTCCCACGCAAGAGCGCCATGCGCAGTCACTCTGCACATGCCCCGAGGGCGGAATCCCGCTCCGATCCTACAAACCCCAAACACCTCTTGCTTTCTCCCCCCACCCAATATTAGACCTTTCCCAACCCGAGAGGCGGCTCAGCCCCCCGCGGGTGCGCCTCTCCCTCGGGCCCCTCTGCAGCCCACCTCGTACTGCCAATGGGCAGCCTGCAGGAGCTACTGGGCTTGGTCAACGGTGCAGCCAGCGGCCGTCACAAATTAGCCAATCAGCAGCTGCTGCTTCAGCTCCTCTCAGGCACCACTCCCCCCTGACAGCACCATGGCGTGCCTTCTGCTTCTCGCCTGCCACCAGTAGGACCAACGATGGTGATGCTGGACTCGCTCTCTGCTGGGCAGGGCCAGGCGCAGCAGGCAGCCGGAGGGGGCAGCCTGGCGGGCGGGGACGCTGCCAGCTGTAATCTGCCTCCGCCTCCACCTGCTCGGCCGAAGCGGCTGCGCAGCGCTGCCATCCGGAGAGCCCTAGCTGCAGCACCGACGGGAGGCTCGCCGCTGGCTTCACCGCGACAGCGCCCGCAGCCTGAGAAGAGGCAGGCGAGGGTGGCACTGCTGGCAGGGCTGGAGGGCTGTTCCTCCGGCAGATAGGAGGCTCTGGGCGTGGCGTGGCGTGGCATGGCGGAGGCGCCCTCCAGAACTTGTGCCTCACACCACTAGCCTCTATGGCTAAGACGGCCCTGCCCAAAGGGCACAACTATGCTTGTTAACACCCTGAAAGATTTTTAACAGGGTCATGAGGAAGGACTTCCCTTTGCATGACAGCTCTGCCAATACCAGGCTGTTATGTTTCACAAGTTTTGCTTTGATAATTTACCCCATCACTTTACTTGGGGAAGATATTAAGTCTTCCTCCATCTCCCCTCTGCCTTCTTTTACGGGATTCCTATTGCTCTGCCCCCCTTCCAGTCCTCCAATGTAGAGCCCAATTTCAGGGACAAAGTTCAGAGACCATCAGGATTTATGCTGAATGTTTTTATTCTATTTGTAAGCTTGCTTCATGTTTGCTGAGTTTTAAAGCTTTAGTTGTTTTCATAGATTCTTCCTATGATTTTCGTTTTTAATTATTTTTTGTAAGATTTAGTTAATATTTGTACTTGAATTTAAGGATGCCACGTTATGAAGTGTTACTTTTGAATGGAGATTTATTTCAGATGGAAGAGTGTTGCCTTTACACTTTATATCTTTTTGCTTCCTCAGATGCTCTGTTATACAGAAAACAGAAAGGTAAATTTCCAGGGGAGGAACAATTTCACAGGAGGGATGGGGACTGATATTTCATGGGTGTTGAATGGTCTGTTCTGCAGACTTTGGGACCCCCATCAACGGTGTAACTCTGGGTAACAATCCTCTATTGGTGTTTGGGTTCTTTGTCTGTCCCATGAATGAACTGGGAGAAGACTTGGATTGAGGGCAGAGCTTGTCCCTGTGAAGAACCTGCACACCAGTCTGAGTTTCACTCCTGCCTATAAACTAGTATCCTGGTTTCCCCCTCAATTTTATAGATTTTGTTTTATTTCATAAAATTTTTATACTGTTTGATTGTGGGGAAAAGCACAGAGCATTAGACTCAGATCTAAGGCACCCAGCTAAGCTAATCTGCGGCAGAGAATCGCAACAGAGCAGCATCTTTTTTTTTTCTTTTTTTTTTTTTGCCAAATCATATTTATTAAAGTTTCCAATACAATCAAATTACATTGAAACATTCCAGATTACATTCCCAAATCATTTATCCAATTATTAATAAAAAAAGAAAAGTTCCAAATCTGCCAAATTCATATCTAAAGTTTTTTTGTGAGTCCCCATGCTTCAAATTCCGGAGGCCGTCTGATCATCTTATCTCTTGTTTTCTGTTCTTCCCATCTTCTCGCAACCTCTGATGTAATCCGACAAGCAAGATAAATCAAAACAAACAATGTCTCTGTGTGGGTTTATAGCCGCATTCCATCGCTGTAAATTCTCCGTGCCCCTCAATCCTCCTGGCTCCAAAAGTTCCATACTGGCCGTCGCCATCTTTCCACTCCATCTCTGTAGTTTCCAAACATATTTTTCCACAATAATTATTTAGTCACCCATCTGTTCCTCAAATCTACCATTCCAGGAGATAGCGTCCGTTGTTAAAAAGTCGTAAATTATATTTTGACTATCTCCCTCTGGCCCCAATTTCCAGACCAAGACTTTTTAGCTGCATACTTTGGCAACCGTCCAAATTCTTCCAATTATAGTCAGTCAGAGTTCTGAGGGGCATTCTTGTCGAAATCAAAGAAAAAAGCACTTTTATCCTCTTCCAAATGGCCACAGAATATTTCCTTTCTCACACTAGGACATTGCTTATTTAAGTCCAAATTCCATTCCCACTCAGTTTATATTATAATATCAAATCTTCTCCTCAAAATCAAAATTATCAGTCTCTTAAATCTTGCTTGTTATGCATAGTGAATTTGGGTCTTCAGGGGTTTGGGGTATCAGCCCGTTATTTTGTAAAGTAGTAAATCAAAGTTATCACAGAGTCCGAGGCTCCCCCCCCCCCCATACTGTGTAAATCCCTCCTCTTTTGGCTGAAGTAAAAGGACACTGGCTCAGCTACAAGATCTTGAAGGAGTCCGGGAGGGCAAGAGTTAACAATCCCCTGCCCTTAAGGAGAGTCCATACGTATGTGTTAAACATTTTAATAAATTGTTCTGTGCACGCTTATGTTCACAAAGATATGGACATGAGCCCAAATACTTTAATGTGGCAAGCGAGGGAGCAATATGTATTATTATTATTATTCTTTTGTTGTTGAAAGTTAAGAGCATTGCTACTAGCAATATATCACAGCTTCTATAGCCTACATTGAGTAGGGGTACAGTGGTACCTTGACTTACGAGCAACTCGACTTGCGTATTTTTCGAGATACGAATGACTTCCGGAAGAAAAAAAATGGCCGCCGCAACCGAATTTTTCGACTTCCGAAAGGAAGTCGCGGCCGCTTTAATAGGATTTTTTCGACTTACGAATTTTTGAATAGGTTTTTTTCGACTTACGAATTTTTTTCGCTCAATGCATTCCTATGGGGATTCGACTTACGAATGTTTTCGACTTACGAAAATCGCGTCGGAGTGCATTATCTTCGTAAGTCGAGGTACCACTGTATTTAAAATGAGAGTCGTCATAGCGATACATGGTTAAAAGTGCATGAGGGCCCAGAATGTGACCCCCGCAAAACTGAGGGGACGCCTATATGTGTTTTTATGTTGTATTTTTATGCTGTGAACCACCTTGAGATCTATGAATGAAGGGCAGTTTGCAAATATAATACTGATGTTGTTGTTAGAACAGGGGGGGGGGCATCTCCCAACCCAGAGGTCCCCAAGGCCAATTCCAAGAGAGATTGTCAGAGGGAAGCAGCTTCTCTCCTCTCCTGCCTCCTCCAGGTCTCCTCTCTTTCCCCTTCACTAACACAGAAGAGCTGAGTAAAAGGTTTCCTGGGTGGTTTTTCCTCTTAGAAAATGCCTGGGTTGAGAGGAGGGCAGGCACAATACACATTGAACATCATAAAGTGAAGAAAATTGATTTAAAAGCCAACAAGGAAGATATTTATTCTGATGAAAGTTTGCAAGGAGTCTCAGTCTTGCATGCGATGTAAAGAGATCGCCTTGGTCTGAAAGGGAATTTGGGGTTTCGGGTGCGGTCTTTTATTTATCAAGATGTCTGTTTCTGTCTCTCAGCTGATTCTACCTGATATTCTCTTTCCCTCCTCTTCTCCCCAACAGCAAATGTGACTCTGGATCCAGACACAGCCCATCCTAAACTCATCCTGTCAGAGTATGGGAAAAGCCTGAGATGGGGAGAAAAAGAGCAAGTCCTGCCTGACAATCCTGAGAGATTCAACAATTGTACTTCTGTGTTGGGACGTGAAGGATTCACAGCAGGCCAACATTTCTGGGAAGTCTTTGTGGGAAGAGGGGAAGGGTGGATTGTGGGGGTTGCCAGGAAATCTGTGAGGAGAAAGGGCAGCTTCCCCTTAAACCTTGAGGGAGGGATCTGGGCTGTGGGGAAGTCTGGAGGCAAGTACTTGGCCTGCACCTCCCCTGATTTCTCTCCTCTGTCCCTGAATGAGGATCCCAGGAGGATCCGGGTGACTCTGGACTATGAAGGGGGATGTGTGTCTTTTTCTGACGCTGACTCAGGAGCCGAACTCTACACGTTCTCAGGAGCCTCGTTCTCTGGAGAGACCCTCCTCCCTATCTTTCGTCTGTGGGGAGAGAAAACCCCCCTCAGTATCTCCTGAGGAGACTAAATCTCTCCAGACCAGAGTGACTGATACAAAAAACATTTACCTGCCAAGAACATATTGCACATTTTTTCAAGGGCCCTTTGATTCATTCCAGTCAAAATCAGCAGAAATAACAAAACAAAAATGGGTTGCTCTTGCTTTGCATGTTCCTTTTCCCAGAATTCCCTCTGCAGCTTCTTGAAGAGATGTCACACTTTTAGGAGTCCCAATAAATTTTCTCACCTTCAATCTTGTTTTCTATTTGAGATGTCTGATTTGGCAGAGGAAGAGACTCTTGACCCCAGGGTTGTGGGTCTGAGCCCCATGTTGGGCAAAAAAATTCCTCCACTGCAGGGGGTGGGAACAGATGACCCTCACGACCCCTCACAACTCTGCGATTCTAGAAAACCTTCCTCTTCCCACAATACCTCATGTAGCTGTGGAAATGCTATTGGATTAATAGAGGACTAAAAAATGAACCCCTTCACCCACGCCAGGCAGGATAAGTCCTTGCTCTGGAGACCTTAGACAGGAATAGAATGTAAAAGAAATTGGAACAAGGCGTCAGCTTCAAATGCCCTCTGCAAATACAGCCTCGCCATCTCCACACTTTGTCAGAAATAAACCGCATTGCATTGAGTGGGGCTTCTGCCCTGTTAGAAATGTGTTGAGGGTTGATGCATTAATGTTCCTTATTTACAGGCTGGATTCTGTATATTGGGGGCATCAAATGGGGTGTCCTCTGGATAAAGCTGGACTCTTCCAACTCTGCAATTCCATGATTTTAAGTTCGTTGCCACCTCTGCCTCCAATGGCAGTGAGACACCTGTTTTTCATAATTATAAGTTTGGGGGGGGGGGGACAGGCATGTTGCAGATGGAGGAGAAAAAAGGAAAAACTTGCTAAATTATACAGTTGTTGAATTTCAGACTTTAAACGGACTCTCATTTTGAAACGTGGATTAAGGAGGTGAGCGACCATGGAACTTACCGTATTTTTCACTCCATAAGATGCACTTTTTCCCTCCTAAAAAGGAAGGGGAAATGTCTGTGCGTCTTAGGGAGCGAAGGCTCCCTGTCAAGCTGGCTTTTGGGATTGGCGCATGGGGTGGTGGAAGAAGCAGCAGCATCCCCTTACTCCGCCCCACTTTCGCCGGTGTCGGCACGGGCAGCGGAGGCAGGCGACGCTACTGGGCGGGATAGGGGGAGGCAGGCGATGCTATTGGGCGTCACCTGCCTCCCCCGACACCGGCGAAAGTGGGGGGGGAAGGGGAAGCCCGACAGCATCGCTAGCAGGCTGCCCCTTCTCCCGCCCCCTTCACCGGACTGGTCCCTCCGCCACCGCTGCCTCCTCCGCTCCCAAGAGTGACCCCCTCCCAGCCTTTTAGAGGAGGAAAACTAGAAAAAAATATTAAAAATAGGTGCGTCTTGTGGTCCGGTGTGTGTTATGGACCGAAAAATATGGTACATCATGATTTGGCGAAGCCAGAAAGAATTTAATTACTTAAACGAAAACACAAGAGGCGAAAATTATAATTGAATGCATGATATACAGCCCTCAATGGAAAACTTTAATGAGAAGTTGGCAAAAAAAGATGAAAACAAAATGGCAATTATTGTGCAGTTACAAAAAAATGAATTCTTATGGAAAAGAGCTCCTTTGGACTTGGGGTGCATTTCGTTCTAAACTATATATGCTTGTGTGGATTATCTTTACATATGATTGTGGACAGAGATTGTGGACAGAAGGACAGAGAGCGTTGGATCTCTGCCAGCTCTTCTAGGGCCCGGAGGAGCTTGGTGGAGGTCCTTTTGTTCTTGGAGGGATTTTAATAATCTTCATATAATATACAGCTGGGAAGCACGTCCCAAAATACAGCAATATATAGACATATGCGGACACCAGCTCATTAAAAGACATCAGAGAGAATTTGTTGATTTGCCATTTATAAACTTTACTTTTGGAACAAAGTCTGCTGCCTTTAATGAGAATTTGACGAACAAAGGAGAGTTAAGAGGACTGAATACCAAATAATTGGACAGAGAATAATCAGGCATGCCCAAAGTCCATTTCGGGGGCCTAATCCGACCCTGTGGCAGTTTATTTCCTGAGGTAAAAGTCTAAAAAAACATCAAGAACTTCAATCCTAAAAAAAGCTCAACAACTCCAACCCTTAAAATAGCTCAAATACTGCAATCCTTCCTCGCTGGTTTTTTTTTGGGGGGGGCTCCTTTTTGTTTCCTGCCTCCCCCCACCACCACATACCCCTCACCCCACCACCAGAGCTCTAACCCCCAGTAGTTTATATTAACAAAACTAAGGATTCGTTTTAGGCAGTTTCCTAGGTAAAAGAAGAAACCTAGTCCATTGGCTAGTCTCTTTTCTAGGAGTTTGAAGGAATGTTCAGTCAGGAGATACAGTTCAACTTTCAGGGATGATCAAATTTATTATTTTAACTAACATACAACAGTTTTATTTCCAGCATACTGCACACATATTTGGGGAGGGGTGTTTGTGTGAGGTCGGTCTCTGCTAAGTAGAGTTCGCTGTCAATGTGACATCTTGAAGAGGGCCTCCTCATCCCAAAATTTGAACCCGTGTCCACTATGCTACACAAGCTTAGCCAGTCCTCCTTCATTGGCCTTGATCGCTCCACAGAAGGAGAGGTTTGCACAGAGCCCTTGACGTTTAGAGAAAACGCTGCATGCGGGAGGCTCTGCTATAACACACACACACAAATGCCACATCTAACAGCATTGGGAGGAAGAGAGAGGATCGCCAGATGATGGAAGCATGCCTCCACGTCAGCTGCCTGATAAATGGGGGGAAAGGCACCTATATCAGCCGCCGGGAGAGCAGCTCTTTGCACCTCTCCCCTGTTCAGAATGGAAGGGAAGGCGGGCATCCAGTCCTGGCGTCCAATGGAACTTGGGCATGTTGAAAGGGGGCGTGTTCACTGCAGGAGAGGCGGAGCCAGTACAAACAGGAACTGAGTCCGAAGAGCAAAGAGTCTTTTTGTGGATTGTGGATTTTTGAGCGGATATTTACAGAGACCTTTTGCAGGCATCACAGGAAGTCCCAGTGGGTATACCAGCACCCTCAGGCTGCCACACCAACAACCCCCGACTTAAATGAACATTTCCGGCACTCATTTTCCACTGTGTCCTTGTACCTATCTAAACAAGGGGTGGATCTCAAACCCATCTTTCCCCATCCGCTGTGAGCACGCCTATATCATAGGGATGTCATACATATGGAATTTCCCAGGATCTGTCTGTTAAAAATAGCATGCGGGCAGAATTTTCAAAAATCGGTTAAAATGTCCGGAAAAATCCGGACATATGGCAGCTTGAATCAGCAGTGTTGATTTTCTTGGCAAATTTCCAAAAAAATAGTTTTAAAGCACTCTCTTTTTTGCAGGGAGATCTTGCTCAACAACATTTGTGTCTGGATTTTCGCTTTTTGGAATATGGCAACCCTACTATATCATGTCCGCAGTGTGCGAATTCACCCGTGTCTGAGGAGGCTGCATTTTCCCCGCCAGCTCTCCTTTCATCCGGAGCATGTAGAGTTTCTCCCCCGTGTGGAGTCTCTGATGAGCAATGAGGCTCTGGCTCCGGTTGAAGGTCTTCCCGCAGTCCGAGCAGATGTACAGCTTCTCTCCTGCGTGCGTCTTCTGGTGCGTGATCAGGCTCTGGCTCCGGTTGAAGGTGCTCCCGCAGTCCAAGCACTTGTACGGCTTCTCTCCCGTGTGGATTCTCCGATGAGTGATGAGGTTCTGGCTCCGGTTGAAGCTGCTCCCGCAGTCGGAGCACTTGTACGGCTTCTCCCCGGTGTGGATGCTCCAGTGCCTCGTGAGGTTCTGGCTCCAGCGGAAGGTCTTCCCGCACTTGGAGCACTTGTACTGCTTTTCGCTCATGTGGGTTCTCTGATGTGTGGTGAGGCTGCTCCTCCAGCTGAAGCTCCGCCCGCAATCTAAGCAGGTGTACGGCTTCTCGCCCGTGTGGCTTCTCCAGTGTCTTTTGAGGCTTGACTTGAGACGGAAGGCTTTCCCGCAGGCGGAGCAGGTATAAGGCTCGTCTCCTAAGAACGCATCGTGGCCTGTGGCATCACTCGAGCTTTCCTCACACACGGCGGGCACATCCCTGCTCTCTCCTGTGGGGATTCTCGGTTGACCTCCAATACCACCTGCCTGACAAAGAACAGAGTTCTCTCTCCGCCTCTGCGTTGTTTTTTCTTTCCGCTTGTTTGATCCACGTTGATCTCCTGAGCTTTTCTTCAGCTTTCGAAGCTCAGCTTCCTCCAAATGCACCCCATTCACGTGTTCGTCACCTGCTGAAATAGATAATAAGGGAGAACAATTTACTTACAACTTAGGTACAGTATCAAGAACACCAGAGCCCACTGAATCAGGCCAGTAGCCCACCTGGTTCAACATCCTATTCCTACAGTGGCCAACAAGATGCCTCTGAGTATTCCACACAACCTTTGTGCAACAGCCACACTCTCCCTACTTGTGATCCTAAGCAACTGATATTCTGAGGCATGTTGCCTCCAACAGTAAGACACAGCTAGCTCTCCTCCATGAATTTGTCTAATCTTCTTTTAAATCCATCCAAGTTGGTGGCTGTCACTGCCTCATGTTGGAAGCTAACACCATAGTTTAATTATGTGCTGTGAGAATGACGTTTTTTGGTCTGTCCTGAAACTTCTAACATTCAGCTTTCTTAGATGTCCCCGAGCTGTAGTGTTATGAGAGGGGGGGGGAAACCATTTTTCTACCCACTTTCTCCTCACCATGTGTAATTTTATACAGTCAAACCTCGGATCCTGAAAGCCTCTGTTTTGGAACATTTCGGCTCCCGGATGTCGAAAACCCGGAAGTAAATGCTCCTGTTTTCAAATGTTTTTCAGAAGCTGAACGTCCGACGCGGCTTCTGCTTGAGTGCAGGAAGCTCCTGCAACCAATCAGAAGCTGTGCCTTGGTTGTCAAACATTTTGGAAGCTGAATGGGCTTCCGGAACGGATTACGTTCGATAACCGAGGTTTGACTGAACAACTATATCATGTCTCCTCTTATTTGTATTTTCTCTTAAAGTAAAAAACCCCCAGATAATAAAATCACAGAATTGTAGAGTTGAAGGGACCACGATGGTCATCTAGTCCACCCCCCTGCAACACAGGAATCTTTTGCCCAACGTGGGGCTCAAAGCCATAATAATAATAATAATAATAATAATAATCTTTATTGTCATGACCTTGCGATTTGCTAGTTTACCGACTGAGCTATCAAGTTGTTGCAATCTTTCCCCATGATCTTGCTCCATTGCCTTGACTCATTTTGGTTGCCCTTTTCTGAACTGTTGCCAACTGCACAATATCCCTTTTAGGGTGAGGCAACCAGAACCGGACACATGATTCCAAGTGCAGTCACTTTAGACATTCCCCCCGAGTAGGAACCCCCAAATTAAAGCCCTGCCAGGCTCTTTGTAGTAAGCAATGGATGGTAACAACAGGTCCTTACTTGGGGAGCTGGAATCCCTTTCATCCTCCTGCTTGATCTCCCGGTGGGACTGGCTCTGTGAGGTTTCCAACAAAGCCTGTTCATCGCCAGGGAAGCTGACTGTGATCACGTGAAAGTGCTCCTGCAACAGCAAACAAGGAATTATTAAATTTGTATAACTCTCTGCCATTGTGCATTCCTGGTCTGGGAAGCGCCCAACATATGACAGTAACAACTCAAAAGCATTTTGAAGCAATTCATGGGTTTAGTTGAAAGCCCAAAACGGTTTGGGACCTAAGGGAGGGAGTTCCACAATATCAACCTTCCTGGGTCCTACAATCAGCAAGGAAGGCCCCATTGGCAGTGCCATCTCGGTTCGCATTGACCCATGACAGGGCCTTCTCAGTGGTGGTGCTCCATCTGTGGAATGCGCTCCCTGGTGAAGTGCCTCCGTCTCCCTCATTATCAACCTTCAGGAGCAATTTAAAGGAAGTTTAAGGAAGTTAAACTTGCTTTAAGTTTAAGGAAGCCCGTTTCTCAGCTGACCAAGGCAATTTGAGATGGCGATACGTTGCAGCTTTCCGAATGCTGCCAACACAGTGCAGGCAGGCAGGCAGACAACAGTGAGGCAGACGCTGTGCTCTCAGTGGCTGGGGAGCCGCGATATATCCCCAGTTCAAAAAGTCTGAAACCAGTATCGCGGTTTGACCATCATACCGTTGACCATCTGAAGACTATCCCTGCCTCCGGGCCTGGTCCTGACCGGATGGATACTGGAATCAGCAAGGGATACCCACACGACCTGAAGGTGCTGCTGTGCAATGCCAGGTCAATGATCAATAAGACCACTGCCATCCACGACCTGATTGTGGATGGACGATTTGACCTGGCATGTGTAACAGAAACTTGGTTGGATGAGGCAGACGGGCCTGTCCTCGCCGCTGCTTGTCCACCAGGTTTCTCTTACGCACAGCAACCCAGGCCTTGTGGGCGGGGAGGGGAGGTTGCAGTGATTTTTAGGAAGTCACTAGTTTGCACCAGGCGTCCTATTGGGAAGACCCAGTTTTCTGAGTGCATGTTCTGGAAGTTGGGCAATAGGGGCAGTACAGGATTCCTTTTGGTGTACCGACCTCCCCGCTGCACCAAGGATTCCCTGCCCGAGCTGCTTCAGGTCGTGGCGGATGTTCTCCTGGAGACACCTAGTTTGGTGGTCCTAGGGGATTTTAACATCCACGCCGACACGACCTTACAAGGGGCTGCTCGGGACTTCGTGGAAAGCATGGCCTCCATAGGGCTGTCCCTGAATAACTCTGGCCCAACTCATAGCCGCGGACATGCCTTAGACTTGGTATTCACCTCTATGGATGCTGGTGATCTGACATTAAATAAAAGTGAAACTAAACAAGTGCCATGGTCAGATCACTTCCTGGTGCAGCTGGACTTCTCCGCGACCCTTCCCCTCTGCAGGGAGGTGGGACCGATTCGGATGGTCCGCCCCCGCCACTTAATGGATCCAAATGGTTTCCAGAGAGTGGTAGGGGATGCTTTGTCCCATGTTGATGGCCTTTCAGCCGATTCCCTGGTGGCCCGCTGGAATGTGGAGTTAACCAGGGCTATTGACTGTCTGGCTCCGAAGCGCCCTCTCCGATTGCATGGAGCCCGAACAGCCCCGTGGTTCTCCCCGGAGCTGAGGGCGATGAAACAGTCGCTGAGACGGCTAGAGCGCCGGTGGCGGAAAACTCATTCTGAATCAGACCGGACACGGGTTAGAGCTCAATTTCGAGCCTACCAAGTGGCAATGGCGACGGCGAAGAGGACCTTCTTCGCCGCTTCCATTGCATCTGCAGAAAACAGCAGCAGGAGACTCTTCGAGGTGGTTCGTAATCTATCAGAACCACCTTCGTTACTGGGGTCTGGTAGGGACCCCAAGATCTCCTGCAATGCTTTTGCAAAGTTTTTTGCAGATAAAGTCGCTCAGATTCGGAAGGAGGTAGACTCCACCGTGGGAGCAGGGCCAGGGCGGGAGAGTGCTAGAGCTCTGTCTAGTCATATTTCATGGGATCAATTCCAATCTGTTACCTCCGAGGATGTGGACAGGCTGCTTGGACAAGTGAAACCGACCACCTGTCTCCTTGATCCTTGCCCATCCTGGCTAATAAAAGCTAGCTGGGAAGGGCTGGGCGATGGGCTCCGCGGGGTGGTGAATGCCTCCCTCTGTGAGGGAGTCTTCCCAGACCCGCTGAAAGAGGCGGTCATTAAACCGCTTCTAAAAAAAACATCTTTAGACCCGGCCGATATGGCCAACTATCGCCCAGTGTCAAATCTACCATTCTTGGGCAAGGTGATTGAGCGGGTGGTTGCTGAACAACTCCAAGCACGCCTGGAGGATGCGGACCATTTGGATCCCTTCCAATCGGGATTCAGGCCTCATCATGGGACTGAAACTGCCTTGGTCGCGCTGGTTGATGATCTCCGGCGGGCTAGGGACAAAGGTGAGAGCTGTTTCCTAGTCCTGCTGGATCTCTCAGCGGCCTTTGACACCATCGACCATAACATCCTTCTGGACCGTCTAGAGGGGTTGGGAGCTGGGGGCACTGTCATACAGTGGTTCTGCTCCTTCCTCCTGGGCCGTGTTCAGAAAGTGGTGGTGGGGGATGAGTGTTCAGACCCCTGGGCTCTCACTTGTGGGGTGCCTCAGGGTTCCGTCCTCTCCCCCATGCTTTTTAATATCTATATGCAGCCGCTGGGAGAGATCATCAGGGGGTTTGGGCTGGGTGTTCATCAGTATGCGGATGATACCCAGCTCTACCTCTCTTTTAAATCAGAACCAGTGAAGGCGGTGAAGGTCCTGTGTGAGTGCCTGGAGGCGGTTGGAGGATGGATGGCGGCTAATAGATTGAGGTTGAATCCTGACAAGACAGAAGTACTGTTTCTGGGGGACAGGGGGCGGGCGGGTGTGGGGGACTCCCTGGTCCTGAATGGGTTAACTGTGCCCCTGAAGGACCAGGTGCGCAGCCTGGGAGTCATTTTGGACTCACAGCTGTCCATGGAGGCGCAGGTTAACTCTGTGTCCAGGGCGGCTGTCTACCAGCTCCATCTGGTGCGCAGGCTTAGACCCTACCTGCCCGCAGACTGTCTCGTCAGAGTGGTGCATGCTCTAGTTATCTCCCGTTTGGACTACTGCAATGCGCTCTACGTGGGGCTACCTTTGAAGGTGACCCGGAAACTGCAATTAATCCAGAATGCGGCAGCTAGACTGGTGACTGGGAGTGGCCGCCGGGACCACATAACACCGGTCCTGAGAGATCTACATTGGCTCCCAGTACGTTTCCGAGCACAATTCAAAGTGTTGGTGCTGACCTTTAAAGCCCTAAACGGCCTCGGTCCTGTATACCTGAAGGAGCGTCTCCACCCCCAGCGTTCAGCCCGGACACTGAGATCCAGCGCCGAGGGCCTTCTGGCGGTTCCCTCGTTGCGAGAAGCGAAGCTGCAGGGAACCAGGCAGAGGGCCTTCTCGGTGGTGGCACCCGCCCTGTGGAACGCCCTCCCAGCAGAGGTTAAAGCAATAAACAACTACATGACCTTTAGAAAACACCTGAAGGCAGCCCTGTTCAGGGAGGTTTTTAATCTGTGATATTTTAATGTATCTTTATATTTGTTGGAGGCCGCCCAGAGTGGCTGGGGAGACCCGGCCAGATGGGCGGGGTATAAATAATAAATTATTATTATTATTATTATTATTACCGGTTAACTGCAATGTCGCCCAGCTCGAGCTACTACCAGAAAGGCTTCTGGCCTAGAGAAACAAAGGTTCCCAGGCTACTACGAGAAAGGCCTTAGGCCTAGAAAGCAAAAGGCTCCAATGCCAGGACAGGCAATGCCCTTTTGCCCATTTCAAACTTCTCTCCTTTGCCCTTCACCTGTTCTTCTTCTTTCTTAGCATCTTGCTGCCTCAGCAGGAAATCTTCTGCCAGGTCTACCGCCTGGGAACAGGTCTCCGGGCCGTGTTCCTTCACCCAGCTCTCCATTTCCTGAGGGAGGACGGCCAGGAACTGCTCCAGGATCACCAGCTCCAGGATCTGCTCCTTGGTGTTCCTCTCCGGCTTCAGCCACCGATGACAAAGATCCCGTAGCTGGCTGCAAACCTCTCGGGGACCCTCGGTCTCCCGGTACCTGAGCTGCCTAAAGTGTTGGCAGGGTACATCTGAGCTGACGGCGGCCTCCTCGTTCAGGATATCATGTCTTTCTCTCTTGTGGCCTCCTCCTTGCACCATGGAGTCCAGCCTGTCACAGGCCTGTTGACTTGGTTTCTGAGCACATGGCAGGATTTGGGCCAATTGCTTTGCTGCAACTACTTTAGCATCAACGGTTTCTGGCAGCGGTGGGATTCCCTGTCTGGAGCAAGGGGCTTGGTTTGTCTTCACGAACTCCTGTAACTGAGCTTCATATTGGTGGGACCAGAGACCCACATCTGGCTCTGCTTTAACAGATAGGGCTGTCCACTGATGCTGAAGAGCTTCTCCCATTTCCTCAGATCCTGGCTGGGGGGCAGCTGCCGGCTCGTCCTGGGTCTCCCTTTTATGTCCCATCTGCGCATCCTGAAACTGGAGACCAAAGGCTGATGAGGATTCATAATCCGTAGTCATTTTATTCTGACGGGGGGAGAGCCGAGTTGAAGTCAACCTTCAAATCTCACAGCAAGAGGCAAGAGAAACGCTTAACTTGTGCCTGAATCAAGAGTCTCCAGAGATACTTTCTTGGAAGTCCGTAACTGGAAGCCCTTTCACCTGAGGGAGAAAGAACAAAGATAAACAGGAGTTAAGACAGTATATTTGCAGGGATGGTGAACCTGTGGCCCTTGAGAAGCTGCTAGACCATGATTACCACCATCCCTGATCATCTGCTGTAAAGTATTGTTAAAGATAAAATGACTGAGCATATAGAAGGCCAAGTCTTGCTGAAGCAGAACCAGCATGGCGTCTACAAGGAGAAGTCCTGACTTGTGAACCTATTATAGTTATTTGAGAATGTCAGCAAGCACACTTAGGCTTTCAAAAAGCTTTTACCAAAGCAACTCACCTAAGACTCCTAAGTAAGCTTAGCATAATAATAATATTATTACTAATGGATGGCTCCCTATGAAGGATATTGAAGCCATTTCACAATACTGTACTATATACATATAGATATACAGTGGTACCTCAGGTTACATACGCTTCAGGTTACAGACGCTTCAGGTTACAGACTCTGCTAACCCAGAAATATTACCTCGGGTTAAGAACTTTGCTTCAGGATGAGAACAGAAATCGGGCAGCGGCGGCGCAGCGGCAGGGGGAGGCCCCATTAGCTAAAGTGATGCTTCAGGTTAAGAACGGACCTCCAGAACAAATTAAGTACGTAACCAGAGGTACCACTGTATTGTGCTTGGGCTATTTCTCCCTCATTCACACATATTTATAAGTTAAAATGATTGCTGCCTATGAACAATTGCATATCCAAAAACAATAAAAAAAAACCTTACATATATAAAAGTGGACTTTAAATCCAACACAGGCACAGACTGGATGATGATGATGACAATGATAATAATAATAATTTTATTATTTATACCTCACCCATCTGATTGGGTTGCCCAGCCATGCTGGGTGGCTTCCAACATATATAAAAACATAATAAAACATGACGTATGAGAGTTTCACTTGTGTATTACAAACTGGACAAGTGGCAGGAAGCAGGCAGTAGGAATAAATGGACAGTTCTCAAAATAGGAAGATGTAGAAAGTGGAACACACACAACACACACTGCCCCGCAAGGATCAGTACTGGCCTGATCCAGCAGGGTTCTTATGTTCTCAAGTGTGCAATTTGCCTGCAAGCCTGCAGTCCTCACATGCAATCTAAATGCCTCTTTGGGGGATCTTTTGACACTGAGACTTGGGATGCGCTTCAGAATTTGACACCTCACAAAGCAATGGTAAAGTTGTTATATCAAAAATGGGAATTAACACATTCCTTAAGGATGATTAGCAAAGTTAAGAAAAATGATGGAACAGAAGGAAGAGTAAAAAACTACTCTTTTAATGTATTTTTAATCTCTTGTTGGAAGCCACCCAAGTGGCTGGGGAAACCCAGCCAGATGGGCATGGTATAAGTAATAAAGTATTATTATTATTATTATTATTATTATTATTATTATTATTATTTTATTATTTTATACTCGAAACATGTATCTGAAAACACTGGAATTAAAGCAGTATGCAAAGAGGATGGTCAAGGAAAGGGGGGGGGACTGGCTGAAGGGGCGATGAAGGTGTTACTTGCTATTGGAAGAGAAGGGAAGATTGCCAGAAGCGGCCTGGGCAGTGATGGGGGGGGGGGAGAGGTTGGCAAATTTTTAGGTAACATTCAGAAGGGAGCAATTGGAAGAAAGAGGCCTCCCCAAGAAAGAGAGGACCAGATTGGGCTGGAAACAGAAAATATGGAAAGAAGGAAGAGTGACGCTGATGGTCTTACTGGGGAAGATAATTGGCAAAGAGATGGTAAACACTTCATTTATGCATAAGGAAACTGATGTTGCAGCAGAGCTGCATCTTAAAGGTAAAGGGACCCCTGACCATCAGGTCCAGTCATGGATGACTGGGGTTGCGGCGCTCATCTCGCTTTACTGGCCGAGGGAGCCGGCGTTTGTCTGCAGACAGCTTCCGGGTCATGTGGCCAGCATGACTAAGCCGCTTCTGGCGAACCAGAGCCGCGCACAGAAACGCCGTTTACCTTCCCACCAGAGCGGCACCTATTTATCTACTTGCACTTTGACGTGCTTTCAAACTGCTAGGTGGGCAGGAGCTGGGACCAAGCAACAGGAGCTCACCCCGTCGAGGGATTCGAACCGCCAACCTTCTGATCAGCAAGCCCTAGACTCTGTGGTTTAACCCACAGCGCCACCTGGATCCCTTACATCTTACTGCTACGTTTTAAAATGGCATTGTCTAGGGGAGGGGAATGTCTGTGCCACACTAGCGGTGGGGAGCCTCCTTTTACAGCAGCAGTCTATCCCCAAATATAAGGTGCCGGAGGTTAAACAAGGGTAGACGATCCATTTTCATAAGAACCTAAGAAGAGCCTGCTGGATCAGGCCATTGGCCCACCTAGTCCAGCATCCTGCTCTCACAATGGCCATCCAGAGGCCCCATTGGGAAACCCGCAAGCCGGATTCAAGCACAAGACCACTTCTCCTCTCCTGCGGCTTCCGGCACCTGGCATCCAGAAACACTGCTGCTTCCAAATGCGGCAGGTGTGGGAGGGAGTTCCGAAGTTTAACAATGTACTGCAATTAGGAACAAAATAAGAAAATTCCTTCCAGTAGCACCTTAGAGACCAACTAAGTTTGTTCTTGGTATGAGCTTTCGTGTGCATGCACACTTCTTCAGATACCAAGTGTGCATGCACACGAAAGCTCATACCAAGAACAAACTTAGTTGGTCTCTAAGGTGCTACTGGAAGGAATTTTCTTATTTTGTTTTGACTATGACAGACCAACACGGCTATCTACCTGTAACTGCAATTAGGAAGTCCTTCTTTTACCTTCACTTCCAGTGCCAGGGGACAAATGGACTGCAGAAGGACCTCTGACCTGCTCTGCGTGCCTTTCCCACGTGCATTGCTAGGTTTGCTCCCTTAAGGGAGAGGATCTAGGGGAGAAAGGGGGTGCTTCCCCCCTGCACCCCCACCCTAGCCCCCCACCACCCCCTGCCTCTCCTCTGCACCCTGCACCTTTCCAACACCCTCCACCCACCCAAGGTCCCTTTATTATTGAACTTGGTGTCAGCTGCTCACCCCGCTCAAAGCTGCAAAGGAGCCATTCTGCCCCCTCCAGCGAGGAAGATGAGTCCATTACTGACCTCCCCTTCCGCCCGCCACCTCCAGCTTTATTGAGCCTGTCTAGGAATTGGATTCTTTGGATTTAACCATTATAGACCCACTTGCAATTCCCTCCTTCTCCCCCCCCCCCCGCAAGTGGTGCCTCCCGGGCCGAATTTCAGGGAAACCCCCTCCCCCAATCATCTTTGCACGCAGCAGGGCTGGCTTGCTACATTTGTAAGTAAGTGAAGAAAGAATGGATATCTAATGGGAGGGTGCATAAGAACATCGAGTCCCCGAGTCTAAAATTCCCAAACTGCACCCCTGCAGTGATTTAAATATTTATTATTATTATTATTATAAAAAGCAAAACGCATGCAACTTTTTTTGACGGAGGGGGTTTGGCCTTTCTTTATCCGAGGCTTCCATGACACTGTCAGCTGCATAGTAGGCAAACAGATTTTTTAAAAAAGAAGAAATAAATAAATACAGAAAACATAAGAACCTCACATTTTATTGATAGGTGTTATTAAAAACTTTGCAAATTAGTTACATATAATATTTTTTTTAAAAAAGTTTTTTATTTATACTTTTCAAATTTATACATTTCATTAGTTTTACAATCAATTTAACATTTCAAAATTTGACTTCCCCCTCTTTCTGCGGTTCCTTAAATTTATTTTTTAATATCTTCTGCATATCCAAGTTCATTTAACTTGCTCATTTAATTATCTACTGTAAGTATATACTCTTATAAAACTGCAGGTTATTACAATACTCTTGCTAATGTTCTTATCTGTTTACAATTTATCTGTAAATATTCAATAAACCATTTCCATTCTTTGATTAAAAAAAAAATTGTTATCTTGGTTTGTTATTCTTCTGGTAAGTTTTGCCATTTCTGCATATTTCATAAGTTTTTGTATCCATTACTGGGATGCATATAATATTTCTACAGTCGTTGCCAAGAAAAAGTAAAATACAATACAATAAAATGGAAAATAAAGGGAAATATATCTAGCTATTTAATTACAGGTAGGTAGCTGTGTTGGTCTGCCATAGTCAAAACAAAATAAAAAATAAAAAAATTCATTCCAGTAGCACCTTAAAGGTAAAGGTAAAGGGACCCCTGACCATTTGGTCCAGTCGTGTCCGATTCTGGGGTTGTGGCGCTCATCTCGCTTTATTGGCCGAGAGCCGGCGTACAGCTTCCAGGTCATGTGGCCAGCATGACAAAGCCGCTTCTGGCGAACCAGAGCAGCGCACGGAAACGCCGTTTACCTTCCCGCCGGAGCGGTACCTATTTATCTACTTGCACTTTGACATGCTTTCGAACTGCTAGGTGGGCAGGAGCAGGGACCGAGCAATGGGAGCTCACCCCGTCGCAGGGATTCGAATTGCCGACCTTCTGATCAGCAAGCCCTAGGCTCTGTGGTTTAACCCATAGCGCCACCTGGGTCCAACTAAGTTTGTTCTTGGTATGAGGTTCCGTGTGCATGCACACTTCTTCAGATACTCATAAAAAAGCTCATACCAAGAACAAACTTAGTTGGTCTCTAAGGTGCTACTGGAAGGAATTTTTTTATTTTTTATTTTGTTTTAGCTATTTAATGTGATATTTTGTCCGTATTATTGTGATAGTTTTCCTTTAATTGAATCTCGCTAGTTTCCCAAGAAGCCTGGGGCAGCAGCAGTCCCCTCTCTGCCTCCCTGCCTCCCCCATCTCTCTCCCTCTTCACACACACACAATTTATCTTCACAACAACCCTGAAATGTTGGTTAGACTTTAAGGTAACGGCTGGCCCAAGCTTATGCAGTCAGCATCATGCCTGAGTGGGAATTTGTTATGGGCCTCTCAAGTTCCTAAATGCTGGGAAATTGCAAGGATATCCAATGAAGCTGAATGTTGGAAGATTCAGGGGCAGATAAAAGAAAATACTTCTTTATGCAGCTCATTGTCAAACTATGGAACTCCCTGCCACAGGAGGCAGCGACAGTCACCAACTTGGATGGCTTTGAAAGAAGATGAGACAAATTCATGGAGGAGAGGCCTATCGATGGTTACTAGCCATGAAAGCTATGCTCTTGGGTCTCCAGCTGTTTTTGAACTACAGTTCCCATCACCCTGACCACTGGGCCTGCTAGCTAAGGATGATGGGAGTTGTAGTCCAAAAAACCCCACGTCTGGGAAACACCAGCCTACAAGGTTGGAAACACCAATGCTTCTGAATGCCTGTTGCTGCAAACCACAGGAGGGGAAAGTGCTTGAATCCTGCTTGTTGGTTTCCTAGGTCAGCCAATTTGAGAACAGGATGCTGGACTAGATGAACTATTGGCCTGATCCAGAGGCTCTTCTTATGTTCTTATGTAGAGCAGCTGAAGTTAATGACCTTGACAAGGCCCCATCTGCACTAAACATTTAAAGCGGTATCATACCACTTTAAACAGCCCAGCTTCCTCCAAAGAAAGAAGGGAAGAGAAAGAAAGGTGCACATGGCCGGAAGATTCCTCTGGTGTTTTAATTCCCCCATGCGCTCTCCATTTCCTGTCCTCTCTAGGACTCTCTAACTCAGGCCCTTTAACCCCGTGGGTACCACAGCTGAGTTGTTGGGGCTGCATTGCCCTGGGCAGAGCGGGGCAGGGGACCTTCCAACATGGGTAGAACTTGTGCTTGGGACAGATGAGGTTCCCAGCTTTTCAGAGCCGGCGTCATGGCAGGCAGGAATATGAAGGGTCCGGTGGGCCCTCTGAGCATATGCAAAGTGCATTCATTGCCCTTGGGGAGGTGCCGTGCGGCTCAGTAAAAGAGCACGCGGTTTACATGCAGGAGGTCCAGAGTTCAAGTCCTTCCAATATGTAATTGCTGCATTTGCAGGGGGTTGGACTAGATGACCCTCGGGATCCCTCCCAGCTCTGTGGGATTAGCACATCTGAGTGCATTCCCTCCAACATTCCTCTGATGAAAATGGGGACATCTGACTATTGATTCCATATCGTCCAATATTTATCTTGATAAAATGTGTGTTTTATAAGATCGTGAGGCTAAAGGTGTGTCTCTGGTTGGTTGGTTGGTTGGTGGGTTTTTTTACAGGCACACGAAGGGTTACATTGTGAGTGCTTTGGTTCCTAGAGAGACTGAGGAGTTGGGGGGTGAAGGGGAAATAAATTAGGGCTGCCCACTTCCTGTTCTGGATGCTCCCCCCCCTCCAGCCCCTCTGTTGCAGGATACAGCCAGACCAGAAAGAGGACAGCTAGGTGCCTCTGTGGGGCTGAAGCAGATCCCGCGCAGTGGGGCAGGATGTGCTGTGAGTTGCATGAGGGGGAAAGAGGTGTTTTCTAAATGTGAAAGTGGTTCAGAGCAGATGCAAACCATTGCCCTCTGCCACTTCGGTTCACTTTTGACCTAGATCTCTGATAAAACTGATTTTCGTATGTTTTCCTGTACATGTGTTTCCCTGTACATATGCACCACCTCTGTCTACAATTACAGGGTCCCTTCTCCTTCTCCCTCTCCTTCTTCTCCTTCTTCTTCTAAAGTATTTTATTTCTCCTTTATAAATGCTACGGTGTGCCATTGCATCTTTTTGGCGTTTTAGGATGGGAATGTCACTTTCGTGCAATTGGGGTGGGGCGGGAGAGGAAAAAGTGAAGAGGGAGTGGTTCGATAGAGGATTCTTGCAAAAGTGGGGAGGCTTTTAAGAAGAACGTCTCCCCCTTATTACACATTGAAGTTGTGCCGTAGAACATCCTGATAGATCGATATTTTTAACCAGCCACCAAGCATTGCAATTTGTGCACAAAGAACAGACACATATGAAGGCAGCTAAGCAGACAACGCTGCCCAATTTAAATTAAAAACCACACAAAATCAAAAGCTCATCGTTGTGACCCTTATTTCTAACAGCAACTCCTAGAAATTTTGCGGTTTTTGCTTATCTTGGTCCACAACGAGGGGAAAAGTCACACAATAATCAACCAGACAACCTAGTTGAGATAATAATGGGGTGGTAGGGTAACTCTTTTCACAAAACTCTGTTTTGGGGTTTTGTTTTGTTTTACTTAAAAGTTAAATTTGAGGTTGTTTGCTAAGGAGTGTCAGAGGTGTGAAACAGCAAGGGTGCCTTCAGGTAGGATTGTGAGCAAACATAAAATTATGGAATGAACCAGGTGTGTAAGCAAATTGATTCAAAAGAAGAATAGGTATTACCGAGAATCCCTTATCTAATAATAACACTGGGAGTGTGATTTATTTTATTCCTATCTATCTATCTATCTATCTATCTATCTATCTATCTATCTATCTTCCTTCTTATTGTGCCATATGGTTAGAGGAGAGAATTTCGTTTATTGCATTTGTATCTCACCTCTTCCTACAAGGAGCTAAAGGTGTGGCCTACATGGGTTCTCTTCCTCCTCATTTAATCCTCACAATGACCCTGCCAGGTAGGTCAGGCTGAGAGGCAATGAATGGCCCAAGGTCACTTAGTGGGTTTCATGGCTGTGGGGTAATTTTAACTCTGGTCGCCCAGGTCTGAGCCTGATACTTGAACTACTAACAGCTCGCATCATCCCTGACCTCTGGAGGGCTGCATAGGTCAGTCAGGCCGAGTTGGAGTGCTGGACTAGGAAGAGGGAGATGCGAGTTCAAGTCTCCACATGGCTGTAAAGCTCATTGAGCGACCTTTAACCCCTCACGTTCTCTGTCAGCCTTAAGACTACTTAACTGGGTTGTTGAGAGGATAAAATGACAAAGGAGACAAGGATTGGTCCATCTATGGACTATGTTGGGCCATCGATCCATCTAGCTCAGAACAGAAATGTTCTTCCCATGATGTTGCATCAGCCGCTAGATCTGGACAGCAGGCCCAGTTTAGCAAAGCGCTTTTAGCTGGTACCCTGGCATAAGGGCCTGAGGCTTTTCAAAGCTTGCCAATTATATTTGCAGTTGTGCATATAGAAAGAGAAAATGTTCAGTCTAGCTGCACAAGCTCTGATCATGAAGAAAGGGACTGAAGGAAAGGGAAAAGTTGAAGGAGCACGCTCGGGGGGAAAAGGCAAGGCCTTCTCGGTAGTGGCGCCTGCCCTTTGGAACGCCCTCCCTTCAGATGCCAAGGAAATAAACACCTATCTGACTTTCAGAAGACACCTGAAGGCAACCCTGTTTAGGGAAGTTTTTAATGTTTGATGTTTTTTGCTTTATTATTATTATTAATAATATTCTGTTGGGAGCCGCCCAGAGTGGCTAGGGAAATCCGGCCAGATGGGCGGGGTATAAATTATTGCTGTTGATAACAACAACAACAACAACAACAACAACAACATCAACATGGAATGCCAGCTTATCCTGAGCCCTGCATGGAGATGCCAAAGATTGAACCCAGGATCATGCAAGGCAGATGCTTGGCCTGAAGGCTTAAAATACGGTTTCTCTTTCAGAACGACTCATCAGCCAAAACAGCTTGGTTTGGCTTATTTACTTTTGTCTTCTTCCTTCAGGGAAAAGAAGTTCCTTTGTGATGGCCTGGGATTCAGACTCAGATGCTGAGCCTGAGGGATCCCAGCCTGCACAGGATTCCCTGCCTCCAGAACCAGGGGAGCCGGGGCTGGGGCCTGAGTCTGAAGGGGCCTCACCTGTGCTGGATCCTCAGGTGCAGGCATCGGCTGAGTCTGCTCTGGCTCCTGATGGGATGGAGGACCCATTGCCTGCAGGTGCTCCACTCCCAGCCCTGTCAGGGGAAGCTGAGGTTGCCTCTGGGTCCGGTAACCCTCCAGCCTCTCCTGAGCTGCGGAGGCTCAGGGCAGAGAGGCGAAGGGAACTAAGTTCCTGCAGGAGGAGTGCTTGCCTCCAGGCCAGAAGGAGAGGCGAGTCACCGGAGGATCGGGGCCGCCCTGTGCCTCGGGACAGATAAAGGCCGGCCAGCCCCAGCCCCAAGTTGCGTGAGCAACACAGTTGCTACATGTGCCTGCCTGTGTCCTTGTGCCTGCTCCTGCCCTGCTTCCTGCCTTGCTCCCTGCTTCACGGACGATCCCCGGGGCCAGCACATCCTTTCTTACTGGCTGGAAATTTTGCTGAATCCAGCATAAAGTCACCATTTGACAGGAGTGACTTGCGGCACAGATCCTGCTGGTGGAACCTGGAGGAATCAGCCTGGCAGGTGAAAACATGAGATGCGCTTATTTTAAAGGAGGTGCGACTGATGGCAAGGTCCACCCTGGCATCACCTGTGGTACCTCCACAAAGGCACAAGTCTCTCACACAATGGATAAGGAGGAATAAACTCTTTGTTTAGCTCTTTTTTAAGGAGAATGCTACAAATTTTCTGTTTGTTTGTTTGTTTTAGGCCTGCAGGTCTCGATGTGGCAACATTCCAGAACCCTCCTCCTTCCGGTGATGGGCTTTCCAGCTTAAAATAACACTTTCTACGCTCTCTGTGGACATTGCCTCCGGTGTTCAACGCCGTCGGACAAAATGGCTGCCGAGCTGAGGGCCGGCGGAGTGATGAGTCTCCCTTTGCAGAGCGTTCTAGGACACGAGGCGATCCCTGGCGCGAAACTGAGGGAGGAATCCCAAGCGGGGCTTCTGGAATCTGAAGGGGAACGGGTGGTCCCTCGCGTCATCCAGGTTGGGACTATTGGGGAGCTTCTGGGCTGGGTGCCCCCCCAAGAGTTGACGCAGGGGTCCGAGGAGGGCTTGGCGCAACGCTGGGAAACTCAGTGGCAGGAGGTCCTAAAGGCCGTGCAGCCGTTTCCCTCCGGGTGGGGAAGCCAACAGCCGGCGAAACCGTTGCTGTGGGGCTCCTGTGAGGCCGTGACGGTCGCTGGCCAGTGGCCCAGCGGAGATGGAGTCGCTCAGCTTCTGGTGGGCAATGGTAGAGGAGCTCCAGGAACCTTTAGCAATCCGGTCGCTGGAGAAAACAGGACGTCGGAGAAAGAGGCCATGGGAAAGGACCACACTGGCACCGATGCGCAGGGCAGACATTTCGGGCAGTTTGGCTACCAGGAAGCCGAGGGACCCCGAGAGGTTTGCAAGAAGCTCCGGGAACTCTGCTGGCAGTGGCTGAAGCCAGAGAAGCACACCAAGGAGCAGATCCTGGAGCTGGTGATCTTGGAGCAGTTCCTGGCCATCCTGCCTCCGGAGATGCAGAGCTGGGTCAGGGCCCGTGGCCCTCAGGCCTGTTCCCAAGCGGTGGCCCTGGCCGAAGATTTCCTCAGACGCCAGCAACCAGAGGCTGAGGTAAAGGGGAGAAAGTTTTAAGATTTTATTTTTAATAATAATAATAATAGTTTATTATTTATACCCCGCCCATCTGGCTGGGTTTCCCCAGCCACTCTGGGCGGCTTCCAACAGAACATTAAAATGCAATGATCTATTAAACATTAAAAGCCTCCCTAAACAGGGCTGCCTTCAGATGTCTTCTAAAAGTCTGGAAGTTGTTGTTCTCTTTGACATCTGCTGGGAGGGCGTTCCACAGGGTGGGTGCCACTACCAAGAAGGCCCTCTGCCTGGTTCCCTGTAACTTAACGTAGCTTCTTGCAGCAAGGGAACCGCCAGAAGGCCCTCAGCACTGGACCTCAGTGTCCGGGCAGAATGATGGGGGTGGAGACGCTCCTTAAGGTATCATTCATTCATTCATTTGAACGATGGGGGTGGAGATGCTCCTTCAGGTATCATTTTTATTTGATTTTAGAAATATAAAATTATAACAATCCAAATATATATCCATATATAGAAATTACTCTGAATCTTGAGACTTCCCCCCACCCCTTCCATGGGCCCTATTGTCAATATTTACAACTGCATATTATTCCATAGTCTGTATTTTGTATCACTCCATATTGTCCATAATAATTGTTTCATTACAAGTGAGATTTAGTGGTCTCCTAAATAAGTTTTTAAAAAAATCCCAATCTTTTAAAAAGTTTTTGTCCTCTTGGTTCCTGAGCTTTCCAGTCCATCAGCTTAGTTTGCCATTCCTCTCTGGTAGGGACTCTTTCTTCTTTCCATCTCCGGGCTAGTAACATCCGTGCGGCAGTTGTATACATAAGAAGTCTTCTTTGGAATATCGGTACCTATAATTCCTAATAGAAAAGCTTCTGGTTTTTTAACAAAAGTTATTTTAAGCATTTTCTTTTCTTTTCATTATATATCATCTCCCAGAAAGCTTTTATTACCTTACATAACCACCACATATGATAAAAGGTACCTTCTTTTTCTTTACATTTCCAGCAGGTATTTGCACTAGTTTGATACACTTTTGCTAACTTAAAAGGTAAAGGGACCCCTGACCATTAGGTCCAGTCGTGACTGACTCTGGGGTTGCGGCGCTCATCTCGCATTATTGGCCGAGGGAGCCGGCGTACAGCTTCCAGGTCATGTGGCCAGCATGACTAAGCCACTTCTGGCGAACCAGAGCAGCGCACGGAAATGCCGTTTACCTTCCCGCTGCAGCGGTACCTATTTATCTATTTGCACTTTGATGTGCTTTCGAACTGCTAGGTTGGCAGGAGCTGGGACGAAGCAACAGGAGCTCACTCCATTGCGGGGATTCGAACGGCCGACCTTCTGATCGGCAAGCCCTAGGCTCTGGGGTTTAACCCCCAGCACCACCCGCTGGTCCTTTGCTAACTTACTAGGCGTCAAATACCACCGGTACATCATTTTCATATACTTTTCTTTCAATATATAGCATGCTGTAAATTTCAAATCCGTTTTCCATAAACTTTCCCAATCTGCCACCTGGATAAAGGTAAAGGGACCCCTGACCATTAGGTCCAGTCGTGTCCAACTCTGGGATTGCGGCGCTCATCTTGCTTTATTGGCCGAGAGCCGGCGTACAGCTTCCGGGTCATGTGGCCAGCATGACAAAGCCGCTTCTGGCGAACCAGAGCAGCGCACGGAAACGCCGTTTACCTTCCCGCCAGAGCAGTTTCTATTTATCTACTTGCACTTTGACGTGCTTTCGAACTGCTAGGTTGGCAGGAGCTGGGACCGAGCAACGGGAGCTCACCCCGTCGCAGGGATTCGAACCGCCGACCTTCTGATCAGCAAGCCCTAGGCTCTGTGGTTTAACCCACAGCGCCACCTGGATATTATGTCCCAAATCCTTTGCCCAGTGTATCATTACTGATTTGACCTGGTCGTCTTTTGAGAAAGTTTTAAGATTTGATCTTCCTCAGGGTGAGCCTGAGGAGGGTCCACCCTCCTGACTCCGAGGCGTTGACTTGACGGGGGAACCCTCTCTGCTCTTTTAGGCGCCAGGGAGACACGAGGAGGAGGTGATTGTGGTCTCCCCTGAGGCCGAGTGGTCGCCGTTGGAGGGCAGCCTGGGTCCCAACTCACTGGGTATGTATAATAAATAAATATATAATTTTTTATTTGTACCCCACCCTCCTTGGCTAGAGCCGGGTTCAGGGCGGCTAACCTCATAAAACTAACACAGTACAGTAGAACCTCGACTTACGAAGTACTCGACTTACGTATTTTTCGACTTCCGAAAGGAAATCTGCTTGGATTTTAGATGCGGTTTACTCGACTTACGAAGTTTTACATAGGGTTTCCTTACGAATTTTTCGACTTACGTTTCCAGTGCATTCCTATGGGAATGCCATTTTTCGACTTACGAAATTTTCGACTTACAAGTGTGCTTTCGGAACGCATTAAATCCGTAAGTCGATGTTCCACTGTATACAAAGAACACAAGAAGATAAAAACAGGCAATCAATTAAAATACATCTTAAAATTAGTTCAGAACAAAGTAAAATCTGGACAGATGGCAGTCCATGGGTAAAATTGAGAGTGGTTAATATTCTCTAGGGCCAACTGTTACCACTTATAAAGGACCTGTGAGCAGGCTATAATAATAATAATAATAATAATAATAATAATAATAATTTATTATTTATACCCCGCCCATCTGGCTGGGTCTCCCCAGCCACTCTGGGCGGCTTCCAAAAGAACATTAAAATACAATAATCTATTAAACATTAAAAGCCTCCCTAAACAGGGCTGCCTTCAGATGTCTTCTAAAGGTCTGATAGTTGTTGTTCTCTTTGACATCTGAAGGGAGGGCGTTCCACAGGGCGGGCGCCACTACCGAGAAGGCCCACAGGCTAGGAGGCCTCTTTAATGCTTGTTCTTATACAGAAAGCAAAGAATCAGACTGAACCCCAACCAAAGGCCTGGTGGAACAGCTCTGTCTTGCAGGCCCTGCGGAAAGATGTCAAATCCCGCAGGGACCTGGTCTCTTGTGAGAGAGCATTCCACCAGGCCGGGGCCACGGCCGAAAAGGCCCTGGCTCTGGTCAAGGCCAGTCTGATCTCCCTGGGGCCTGGGATCTTCAGGGTGTTATTATTTGCAGACCTTAAGGTCCTCCGTGGGGCATGCCAGGAGAGGCGGTCCCATAGGTACGAGGGTCCTAGGCCGTATAGGGCAGGCATAGGCAACCTTGGCTCTCCAGCTGTTTTGGGACTACAACTCCCATCAACCCTAGCTAACAGGACAAGTGGTCAGGGATGATGGGAATTGTAGTTCCAAAACATCTGGAGGGCCAAGGTTGCCTATGCCTGGTATAGGGCTTTAAAGGTTAAAACCAGCGCCCCCCCCCCCAATTTGGGGTCTGTGTGTGTGGATTTCTCCAAACCAGCTAAAACCTCCACCTCATGTGTGGGTTGTGCTGTTTAGGCTTCATAAAGATCCAGACAGAAAATGAGCTTTCGTAGTCAGATGCAGGGTATCAGTACAAGAGTCCACGGTGATGGAATAAATGGGGAGGATTATTGCCTCCATACCCTACTGTGAATTCCTCAGAAACTTTGGCTGGTCTCTTAGAAACAGGATGCTGGACTGGGTGGGTCCTTGATGTGCCTCTGGACATGGGCGAATTATCGACTCTCAATCATTGCTGTTCTGCTTTAAACTGGACATAAAATAGCAGCTCAGCTTCTAGGCTTCAAATGCTCTGTAGACCGGTAGGCAGCCCCCAGCCGCGAATATTGGAGGGGGTGGGTTTTCACTGGGACCTTGCGTGTGGAGAAGGGGGTTAAATACTCCTTCCTCTGCCCTCCCAGCCATGACTGCCCCCATCTGCGATATGGCGAGCAGGGATGGGGAGAAAAAGAAACAGCTATAAGGATATTGGTATTTGGAAAGGCCCTTTAAAGTGATAAGAGTTGATTCCAGGGAAGTTTGCCTGGCGCCGTCATTATACACCTTTAAAGGTAAAGGGACCCCTGACCATTAGGTCCAGTCGTGACCGACTCTGGGGTTGCAGCGCTCATCTCGCATTATTGGCCGAGGGAGCTGGCTTACAGCTTCCGGGTCATGTTGCCAGCATGACTAAGCCGCTTCTGGCGAACCAGAGCAGCGCACGGAAACGCCGTTTACCTTCCTGCTGCAGCGGTACCTATTTATTTCGAACTGCTAGGTTGGCAGGAGCTGGGACTGAGCAACGGGAGCTCACCCGAGTCATGGGGATTCGAACCGCCGACCTTCTGATCGGCAAGCCCTAGGCTCTGTGGTTTAACCCACAGTGTTAGGCGCCAGGCAAAAACATTCCTTTTTAACCAGGCCTTTGGTTGATCCGATTGACATCCTATGCCCTTTTAAAATGTGTTTTTGTTTGGGAGGGAGGGGGGCTATTGGGTTGTTGTTTTCATTTTTATGAGGTATTTTGTGGTTTTATATCTTGATTTTATTCTGTGAACCGCCCTGAGACCCCCGGGTATAGGGCGGTATATAAATTATTATTATTATTATTATTATTCCTTGACAGAACAGACAGGCCATAGAGACGGAAACAGCTGGAGCAATCTAGGAAGATGCTAGCTGCTAGAGCAAATTAAATAGAGCCGTAACTGACCAGAATAGCAGAGCAAAAGGCCATTTATACCTGTGATAATTGTGCGGCTTGTCCAATGAGATAAAGAGAGTCAGATTTCTCTGAGCTTTAGAAGCTAAAATGAGAGAGGGCGTTTAAGATGTCATGCAAATGCCCCGTCAAAATGTAGCCGTGTGGAAGCAGCGTTGGTTTCCAGCAGAGCTCTTTTGTATATTTTAAAATATTGTGCAGTAAAATCCAGCCTGATCCTTCTGTTTCCTTTTCCTGCTTGATGGAAAGTGAACCTGGATGGCTATGCAGTCTCAGCTGGAGAAACAACTCTGAATGGGGGCAAGCTGGGTCCTTTCCAGCGAGGAAGTCCCAGGCTACCGGTGATGCTCGGGACGTTGTTGGGGCGGCCTGGTTCCCTCGAAAGCAGCTGTGACCTGGAACAGGAGAATGAGACGGAGAGGTGGGACGAAGCCACGCTCTGCAGTGAAGGGGTCTACGAGACGGTTGTGCGCTTGGAGGAACATGGCCACTGGTGCCTGGAATGCGGCGAAAGCTTCCAGGATGCATGGCAGCTGGATAGACACCAGAAGACCCACACTGGCCGCAAGCGTCCCGAATGCCCGGAATGCGGCAAGAGTTTCCGGGATATCTCGCATGTCCTTCGGCATCAGACAGTCCACACCGGGGAGAAACCGTATTCCTGCTCCGAGTGTGGGCAGAGCTTCACCCAGAAGCCGGCCCTCAATAGACATATCAGAAAACATCTGGAAGAAAAGAACTACACAGGTACGTACGCCGTGATCAATTTTGCGGGTGCCACAAAAGATGAATATGCTCAAGAGGGAATAGAATCTGCACACACACAAAACACAAAGCTTTTAAATAACTGCACAAACCCTGCAGCTCCAACTGCATTATTGAAGCTATGCAACTTACTATAGAAAATGTAATACAGTGGTACCTTGGTTCCTGAACAGCTTGGCTCCTGAACAAATTGGCTCCCGAACGCTGCAGACCCAGAAGCGAGTGTTCCATTTTGCGAACCTTTTTCGGAAGCCACACCTTGGTTTTTGAACTGTTTTGGGAGTCGAACAGACTCCCAGAACGGATTAAATTTAAGAACCAAGGTACCACTGTATTTGGATTCCAGCTTTGGTGTGTTGATATACTTAATATTCCACAATAATATGAAACCACGGGACTTCCCGCAGGATTATCAGGGGCATTCAACTTTCTGCATTCTGCTATGAATAATTGCAAGGGACAAAGTGATTCCCTCCTGCTGTGTGAGAGATAAGGATATGTCTCTTCTAATACTATCTTAAGAAGAGGAATTCCATCTGTGTGTGTGTGCGCGCGCGTGTGAGAGAGAGAGAGAGAGAGAGAGAGAGAGAGAGAGAGAGAGAGAGAGACAAAGTTCCTCTCCTAAAATGACAGTGGAAGAACTATTAGGAGGAGGAATGTCTATTCTTAGATGTTCCTGATACAGTCCCCATAAGATATTGTATTAAACATAACCTTCACAGAAAAACAAAATCTGCTGCCCAGTTAATAAGAGACACCCTTTTTAGCTTATCAAAAATATTTTTATCTATCTATCTATCTATCTATCTATCTATCTATCTATCTATCTATCTAATCTACTATATTTACTTACTTAATTGCTTACTTACTGGCAGGCTCGTACTCAATAATTATCAGAAACCTAAAAACCAGTGCAGTTTTGAGAGGTTCATTCTGCAACCTTGATTCAAAATGGCATCCAATTGTAGAGACACATAGACAAAAAAAAAACCTGCTTCTTGAACTTGGGAACCATCATGCAACATTTGTTTGTGATCTCTTAAGATGTGTCTAAATAAACAGCAAACGACTAACTTTCCAAAACGTATGGTAGTTTTCAATAACGTATGATACACACACGCTGCTTGGCACCATAGTTTCCAACTGGTGTACTGAGGAATCATAAAAGTTTTGCATCGGTTAAAATTCACGTAAGCAACTGACCTTATTTAAACCTTGCGACGCTCCTTCCTCGTGCGGGATCTCATACCGCTCCCCCGCCTCTGGCCAAACAGGTGTCAGCATCCCCGTCCGACCCCCGAAGACCCTTGTAGGCCGCAAACGCCCCGAGTGCCTAGAGTGTGGGAAGAGTTTCCGGGACATTTCGCAAGTCCTTCGCCACCAGACGGTCCACACGGGAGAGAGACCGTACAGCTGCCTCGAGTGCGGACAGAGCTTCACTCAGAAACCCGCCCTCAACAGACACCAGAGGAAGCACCTGGAAGGCAGCCACGGTGCAGGTATGGGGCTGGGCTTACCTTCCGGGACCACTGCTTCCCGCCAGATTCCGGCTATGGATTCGAGGGAGCCCTTGGGCAAAGACCCCCTTTCAGTGTATCTCTTTCCTCGCTGCCACTGGTGCCACCCCTTCCCCATTAGGACTATTCTCATCACCTGCTTTCTGGTTCTTTTTTGAAGTAGGGAATAAGGATAAGGAATAATAAGGAATAAGGAATAATTTTATTGGCCCAAGTATCAATCATACTTGGAATTTTGCTTCGACTACATTGCAATGTAAGAAAAACGTACAATGTACAAACACTATTCCCCTCATGCTACAACAGCACAACAAAGGAACCCCATACCACCAACTGACCTCCCTTCCACACACAACTGAAGTAGGGGTGCCAGAGATTGAACCAGGTGTGTGTGTGTCAACCTGAACAACAACAACAACAATTTATACCCCGCCCATCTTGCTGGGTTTCCCCAGCCACTCTGGGCGGCTCCCAACAGAATATTAATAATAATAATAAAGCGATAAAACATCAAACATTAAAAACTTCCCTAAACAGGGCTGCCTTCAGATGTCTTCTGAAAGTCAGGTAGTTGTTTATCTCTTTGACATCCGAAGGGCAGTTCCACAGGGCAGGCGCCACTACCGAGAAGGCCCTCTGCCTGGTTCCCTGTAATCTCACTTCTCGCAGTGAGGGAACCGCCAGAAGGCCCTCGGAGCTGGACCTCAGTGTCCGGGCTAAGCGATGGGGGTGGAGACGCTCCTTCAGGTATACAGGACCGAGGCCGTTTAGGGCTTTAAAGGTCAGCACCAACACTTTGAATTGTGCTCGGAAACGTACTGGGAGCCAGTGTAGGTCTTTCAGGACCGGTGTTATGTTGTCCCGGTGGCCGCTCCCAGTCACCAGTCTAGCTGCTGCATTCTGGATTAGTTGGAGTTTCCGGGTCACCTTCAAAGGTAGCCCCACGTAGAGCGCATTGCAGTAGTCCAAGCGGGAGATAGCCAGAGCATGTACCACTCTGGCGAGACAGTCCACGGGCAGGTAGGGTCTCAGCCTGTGTACCAGATGGAGCTGGTAGACAGCTGCCGTGGACACAGAATTGACCTGCGCCTCCATGGACAGCTGTAAGTCCAAAACGACTCCCAGGCTGTGCACCTGGTCCTTCAGGAGCACAGTTACCCCATTCAGTACCCCATCCAAACCTGCCCGCCCCTGTCCCCCCAAAACAGTACTTCTTGGGCGGAGATTTGGTATCTCCCTTGAGAGTTTTCGGAGCCCTCTGCATCGCCTCGGTGGTGACAGGTGTGATTCGCTGCTAAGTGCAGCAATTGAACATAAAACGGCGGATTAAGCAGAGAGCTGGATCCAGTGTTTTGTGGTGGGTTAGAGTTTCAGAGTAGGACCTGGGCAACCAAGATTCAAATCCTCACTTACTCATGAAGCTTTATGGGTGACCTTGGGCCAGTCACACACAGGCGCGCTCTCCCTCTCTCAGCCTAACCTCCCTTTTTTTGGAGAAAAAGTGAGATATAAATGCAAATAAATAAACCAAAGAGCTGGAATCATAGAATCGTAGAGTTGGAAGGAACAACTGTCCCATATGGGGATCAAACTTGCCACCTTGCCATTATCAGCACCATGTACTAACCAATAAATCTCACTGGTGCAACAAGATTTCCCCCTGCCCATGCATGCACACAAACGCCCCAGATTGGCTCTGTGGGATTGGCAGAACCCACCCAGAACAGCATGTGGAGGGTGAAGAAATGCTTGCACTGATAGAATGAAAGCCATTTGCATGCTTTAAGAGGTTTGAAAAGGTCTTGGATAATTAATGATAACAGCATGTTATAATAGTATAACGGATACAAAAGCTTATGGAATACAGTGGTACCTCCGGTTACGAATGGGATCCGTTCTGGAGGCCCGGCCGTATCCTGAAGATTTCGTAACCGGAGGACCCGCTTCTGTGCATGCACAAGCAGCAAACCCTCTTCCGGGTTTGCCACACCCGCAACCCGAGGTTTACTTTATCCGAAGGTAACGTAACTTGAGGATCCACTGTATAAAGGTAAAGGTAAAGAGACCCCTGACCATTTGGTCCAGTCGTGTCCGACTCTGGGGTTGCGGCACTCATCTCACATTATTGACCAAGGGAGCTGGCGTACAGCTTCCAGGTCATGTGGCTAGCATGACAAATCCGCTTCTGGCGAACCAGAGCAGTGCACGGAAACGCCGTTTACCTTCCCGCCGGAGCGGTTCCTATTTATCTACTTGCACTTTGATGTGCTTTCGAACTGCTAGGTGGGCAGGAGCTGGGACCAAGCAACGGGAGCTCACCCCGTTGCAGGGATTCGAACTGCCGACCTTCTGATCAGCAAGCCCTAGGCTCTGTGGTTTAACCCACAGCACCACCTGAGTCCCTTTTCTGTATACAGAAATGGCAAATCTTACCAGAAGAATAAGAGATCAAGACAACAAACTTTTAATAAAATAATGGAAATGGTTTATTGAATATTTACAAATAAACTGTAAACAGAAAAGGACATTGGCAGGATTATTGTAATAACCTGCAGTTTTATATTTAAAGTAGATGAATAAATAAGTTAATTTGGAATATGTAGAAAATACAAAAAATAAACTTAAGGAACCACAGAAAGAGGGTGAAGGAAGACGAGTTTTGAAATGTTAAAATGATTGTAGAATTTTTGAAATGTATAGAATTGAAAATCTTAAAAACAGTAGCAGAGACACTTACTTGCAGGTGCAACATTTGTGTGTGTGCATTTGTGAAATATATTAATCTTTTTAATCCTTTCCTTAGAACGAGATATGATATCTGCTTGGATTCTCTCTTTCTCCCTGCAGGTGATGGAAAAGTGTCTTCAAGCCAGGAAAAGGCCTGCATGCTGCCAGGATCCTTGCAACCCAGCCCGTCAGCGACATCCCAAGAGAGTGTTGCTGGCGCCTTCTCCAGTGGATACTGGCCAGCGGGGGACTCTCCGTGGGGAGCCGTCCCAAGCCGGGTTGGGGCAGCAACCAAAGCTGCCCGAAAAAAGCTGAGCCGCAGGGGGCAAAGAAACCACTGGTGCTTCCTCTGCGGAAAAGGCTTCCGGGACAAGGCGGACTTGGTGAGGCACGAGAGGATCCACACGGGCGAAAAGCCCTACTCGTGTCTGGACTGCGGGCGGCGGTTCAGCTACACGTCGAGTTTGTACAAGCACCAGCTCATCCACCGGCAGCCCGTCAATCTAGAGTTGAAACCGGTGGCGGAGGAGCACTTAAATCACGGGCAGAATGGTGTTGCGCACCCCCAGGCGGCTGGGGAGGAAGGGGCGTTGGGCAACGGCGTGAAGGTCGAGGACTGCGAAGGGGAGCCTTACGCTGGGAATGTGGTGCTGTTAGTAGGGGGGGCTGCAGAGAGGTGAAGCGCTTTTTGACGTTTTTAACAGGCAGAGTCAAAACCTCCTGGCTGAAAAAAACGAGCAGAGCAGAGACAGCTGCCTGGGCCAGGGGGGTGATGAATGCCTCCTTGAGAGAGGGGGTGGTCCCTGGCTGCTTGAAGGAGGCACTGGTAAAAAGATGGTTTGGAAACGTCAGCCGGTGCAGAATTCAACAGCCAGGTTGCTCACCGGGCCAAGGCATTTTGAGCCCATCACACAATAATCCTAGCCTGTCTGCATTGGTGTCCTGATCCACCGGCCCAAAGGGGGGCTCATGGGAGTGGTGGGGTGCAGGTATACCAAAGAAGGGTGTCAAAAGCATCAGTTCTAGGGCTTTATTAAAAGAAAGGCGTAGGCTTGCCTGCATTGCAGGGGGTTGGACTAGATGACCCATGGGGTCCCTTCCAACTGTACAATTCGACTTGCAGCAAATCATTCGGCCAGGTCTCCCAGCCTTTAGTTTCTAGGCCCGATTCAAAGTGCTGGTTCTGACCTGGGAAGCCTTAAACAGCCGAGGACCACAATACCTCCAGGACCGCCTCTACCCATATGAACCAACCCGGACCCCGTGATCGTAAAACGAGGCCCTTCTTTGTGTGCCTCCTCCACACGAGGTTGGGAGGGTGGCAACACGGGAACAGGCCTTTTTTGTGGTGGCTCCCCGTTTGTGGAATGCTTCTCAGCTGGCACTTTCAATACATACCTTTAGGCGCCAGGCAAAAGCATTTCTCTATAACCAGGCCTTTAGCTGATTAACATCCTATGGCCTTGGGAATGCATTTGTGTGATGTAATGCAGGAATCTTGAACTAGATCATACATGACTGATGGCCATCCAACCTCTGCTTTGAAACCTCCAAGGAAGGAGAGTCTCTACCGCCTCTCACGGGAATCTGCTCCACTGTTTGCGTTCTAATTTTGTATTTTTATCTTGTGAACCGCCCCCTGCGATCTCCGGATGAAGGGTGGCATGCAAATTCAAACAATAACAAATATAAATAATAAATAAAATAGCCAGCTCAAGAGTCGCCTTCGGTTTGCTCCCACCACTTGCAATGTACATATTGTGTAAAGAGGGTTTCTTATGCTTAATGATAATGATTACCGTTAATAATATTATTGACAATAACACTGGACTTCAGTGACCCCTTGCTTTCAAGTATTTGGACTGTGGGGACCCCAGCCACAAATAACAAAAAATAAAAGTATAAACTAACTGCGGATCACAAGTGTGTGTTATTTCTAGAAATAAACCCCTTATAAATGCCTTGAGGGAGATTGCTTAAGCTACCTTCTGTTATTGATTGACAGCCTTCGGCCTTATGTGCCCAGGACATCACTACAATTTGCGGGCAAATTCCAAAGATCTCAGCAGCCTGCACCTTCCAGAAAAAAAGTGAACACATTTTTGTTCCTACAAGCTCTTCCAGCTGGGTGAATAGGATGACAGGCTTTAGGGGTCCATTTCCTATTGTTTTTCCATTTGTCAGGATTTTTTTGAATGCTGTTTTTATTATATTTCGTACATCACCATGGAACATAGGCGGATGACATTGGATTGTAGGTCAACGGATACTTGCTGTTCAATCCAGAACACCAAAAGGCTTTGCTGTTACTCCAGTGCTGATGATGATGCCTGTCTCAATCTGCTTTCAGTTTTTTGTTGGTTATATCTTCTGAAGAGTTGGTTTTACTGATATTTTTGCCGTTCTGTTCTCTCTGTGAGCCGCTTTGAGATTGGCTTGTTTTTTTGAGCAGTGCAGCGGTGGACAACATTCAGGAAATAAATAAATGGATAAGATCTTGCTTTGAAAAGTGCCAAATTCTCAGGAGAATCTCAATGAGGGCAGCAATAATAATAATAATAATAATAATAATAATAATTAATTAAGAATTTATTTATCCCCCACCCATCTGGCTGCATCTCCCCATCCACTCTGGATGGCTCCCAACAGAATATTAAAAACACAATTAAACATCAAACATTAAAAACTTCCCTAAATAGGGCTGCCTTCAGTTGTCTTCTAAAAGTCAGCTAGTTGTTTATTTCCAATTTTACACTGGAAGTGAGCGAGGCTGCCTGCCATCTCCCTCTTGCCCTGAACTGAACTGAAGGAAGAGGGACTTGAGATGCTCTCTTGCGAACTGAGACTTCAAAGGGCTTTCCACCTGGAGCACAAGCCCAGCTGCCTGTCTGCATTATTTAAAAGAAGAAGAAGAGTTTGGATTTGATATCCCGCTTTATCACTACCCGAAGGAGTCTCAAAGCGGCTCACATTCTCCTTTCCCTTCCTCCCCCACAACAAACACTCTGTGAGGTGAGTGGGGCTGAGAGACTTCAGAGAAGTGTGACTAGCCCAAGGTCACCCAGCAGCTGCATGTGGAGGAGCGGGGAAGCGAACCCGGTTCCCCAGATTGCGAGTCTACCGCTCTTACTTTTTTGCGTTTTTTATTCCCCGCCTTTTCTCCAAGGGGCTCATGGCGGCCTCTGGTGCTCTCTGCTTTCATAGCTACAACCCTGTGAGGTGGGTCAGCTTGAGAGGCCGCCAACGGCCACTGGTCGCTCCCTGATCAGTACTTTTGGTTTAAATGGGGGGGGGGGGTTAGCTCCACAGGGTCTCCGGGTCTTAATCTCAGGCTCATGGGTTCAAGCCCCACGTGAGGCAAAAGAGTCCTGTGTTGCCCGGGGTTGGACTGGATGACCGTCGGGGTCCCTTCCAACTCTAGAATCCAACCACATTGAAATGCAAGTTTGCGTCGCCTCCTCATTCTTCTTGCTGGGCAGCAATGCTTTACTGGTGTGCCAGTAAGCGAGTAAATAGAAAGGAAAAATAAAAATAAATGAGCACCCTTCCCCACAGCCCAAAGGCACTTTTTTCCCCTCAGAGAGGAACAGACTACAAATCCCAGAATTCTTTGGGCCTGGGAAAAGGTAAGAAGCCAAGGACCAGGACATCCCAAGCATATAGGGTTGCCAGGTGTCCACTATTTGAGCGGACAGTCCGCTTTTTTCACATTATGTTCACTATTTTTTTCCACAAAATAGTGGACTTTTTTTTAATTCAAAAGCTTTATGATGAAATGGTACGTAATCTAAAGCTGTACAGTCTAAGAGAGTAAGGATAGGAGAATCGCGTTTTGTCTTTTTTTTTTTCATAAGTAAGAATGAGACAAAGATCGAATATCCATTGAACTCGATTCTCCGAATCATACTCAATTGTTTCACAAGATATTTAAAATATGGGGGGGGGGGGAGGCGCCTCTTGCCGGAGTTCTGCCCCGCCTGGCGGGCTTGGAGGAGACTTGCCCCACGACCTGAGGGAGCGAGATCCTTGCCCCAAGGATCGCCTCCCTAATGCAGGAACGGTAAGAAGGAACCCCTGTTGGGAACTTTGCCCCAAGGATCCCTAAGAAGCAAGCATAGAAACATAGAATTGTAGAGTTGTTGGAAGGGACCACGAGGATCATCTAGTCCAACCCCCCTGCAATGCAGGAATCGAACCCATGGGGGCTCGAACCCATGACCCTAAGATTAAGATTATAAAATTAAGATGAAATTAAGATTATACAATTATGTACAGTTAACATTTTTAAAATGTATTGTCAAATAAGAAATACACACGACAGCAAAGTAAAATGTAATTTAATATTTTACATATTATAATATATTTGATGCTTTGAATTTTAAGTAAAGTTTTGAAGTGATTATTTTAATACGTGTTAAAATGTTTGTAAGAAAATATATAATTTAATTTAATTTAACCCCCCCCCCTCCCGCTTGTCCGCTATTTTTTGGAAGCAGACCTGGCAACCCTAACCCTAATGTTGGTAGTACAATAGCTCTGTAAACAAGCATTTGAGTTTCCTCAAACACTCTGCACTTCAATCGGAAGAAAGCTGCACTCGCAGAGCTCAGGCGATGCTGGATTGTAAGCGAGTAAATAGAAAAGAGGGGCCATGAGCAGCCTTTCCCAGAGCCCAAGACTACAAATCCCAGAATCCTTTGGGTCTGGAAAAAGGGAAGAAGCGAAGGACTAGGACATCCCAGACCGCCTGTTTCCTCTGGCGAGTCCGCATTTGTGTGGGTCTTTTGCAGGAGACGCCGGGCTAGCGGGATCTCTGGGGTGCAAAGAGGTTTTGCAGGGGAGGCTGAAGGTCGGAGCAGGAAGGAGTCTCTGCTGGCAGAGGCGCCCTTCGGAAGCAGCTCTACACGGGTGAGAGGGCACCGTCTGAACCCTGCAACACGTGAATGCCGGTGAAGGGGGCGGGGCAGGAAGGGCGGCGGGAAAGATGGGCCATTTTGGCTTTCCCCATTGCACGAATAAGTTTGCACGTTGCATCGGGGAGGAAAGAGGAGGAAGAGGAGATTCTCCAGAGCAGAAGAAGAAAACTCACTCATTCCTCTTTGAAATGAAATGGTAAAATGTAAAATTTTGTAAAATGGAATATTACCAGAGGTATATAGCAATCAGAAACATAGTAATAGTAGATGCTAAAGATGCATCAGTGCTGTATACTAACGTGTCACGACACAGTTTGGAAAACTCCGGTATACAGCATTAAAAGTCTCACATTGAAGATAAGTGATCTGAAAAAAGGACTTTTACGATCTGAAAATGGAGGCAATGTATGCACTTTTTTGGTAACCCAAGAAAATCTTGAATAATAATAATAATAATAAACCCCAAAAAGGATGAAGTTGCAAGCATCTATGGCAGGCATGGCCAAACTTGGTCCTCCAGATGTTTTGGGACCACAATTCCCATCATCCCTAGCTAACAGGACCAGTGATCAGGGATGATGGGAATTGTAGTCCCAAAACATCTGGAAGGCCAAGTTTGGCCATGCCTGATCTATGGGGAAGACCGAGATTCCCACTCTGCGCTTGCCACCAAAGGTGTTCCTGAGGTGCTGCAGTTTTTGCTGAGGGCGTTTTGTCGTTCCAGAGACCACCAACCTTTGAGGACGGGGCTGTTTATTTCGCCAGGGTCGAAAGGGCCCTCCTTGCTGGACGTTGGCCGAAGAGCCTTAGGCAAGGGAGGCCATGCTGGAGAATGAGGGAAACATGGCTTCACTGGGTAAGGAGCCTCCTTCTCGCTGCAAGAGTCTGAAGCAGTCCTTCCGGGACATTTTCTTGTCACCGTTCTTTTGGGGTGGAGGGGCAGGTGGGGAGCAGGTTTGTTGCACGAGAGCTGCAAATGTACTTTATTCTCAATGCCTCCCCATTTAATCCCCACAACAAGCCCTAAATGGCCTTGTATACCTGAAGGAGCATCTCCACCCCCATCGCTTACTCTGGACACTGAGGTCCAGCTCCAAGGGCCTTCTGGCAGTTCCCTTACTGCAAGAAGTGAGGTCACAGGGAACCAGGAAGAGGGCCTTCTCGGCAGTGGCGTCCACCCTGTGGAACACCCTCCCAGCAGATGTCAAGGAGATAAATAACTTTATTTAATGTTGGACATTTTATTATGTTTTTATAGGTGCTGGGAGCTGTGGCTGGGGCAACCCATTCAGATGGGTGGGGTAGAAATAATAAAGTATTCTAATTAGTAATCTAGCATAGGTATGGAGAACTCAGACTGTTGTGTGGCTGTAAGGTAGGATGCTGTGCAAAATGAAAAACGTTGGATGGGCAAGGAATAATAATAATAATAATAATAATAATAATAATAATAATAACAGCTCTGTGAGGTAGGCTAGCCCTGAGAGGGAATGACTGGACCAATATTTCCCAATGAGTTTCATGGCTGAGGGAGGATTTGAACCCTGGTCTCTCAGGTTCTAGTCTGGCACTTTAACCACTGTGCTGCACTTTAGCTGTGCAAAATGAGTTTGCTGGCATGTGAGGGACTCCCACCAGCGTAACAGCAACAGTCTGCAAATGCCAACCAAGTTCCCTCCCTGGGGTCCTGGCAGTGCAGTCCCGACCCCCCCACCCCACCGACTTCTTCTGCTGTCCTCCCTCCTCCTTCCAACACAGAGCGAAGGACCACCTTGCCCCCCCCCACAAAAATGCAGCCCCCTAACCCAAGGTACTATTTAGTTATGGGTTCTTCTTTCCCAGAAATGTTTGAGAGAGCTTTAGATGAGCGGCCGTTGGGGATAGTTTAGGCCAGGCATCCCCAAACTTCAGCCCTCCAGATGTTTTGGCCTACAACTCCCATGATCCCTAGCCAACAGGACCAGTGGTCAGGGATGATGGGAATTGTAGTCCAAAACATATGGAGGGCCGAAGTTTGGGGATGCCTGGTTTGGGCCATGAAACCGAATGCTTCCTCCACGCTTCCTCCTTCTCAGTAGATCTGCTTCTGCTTCTGCTTCTTATTCTTCTCATTTCTTTCCTGCATAGCACTGCTGCTTCCCAAGACGAACCTCGACCCCAGCGCAGAGAAAGCGGAAGAGCCCAGGCCGCCACAATATCAGATCTCAGACGGAACAAGGGCTGCCATTTTGGACACCTGCTCAGGTGAGGCAGTTTGGGTGGATGACAAGTCCATTCAGAGTTTCTCCTCCGTTGATGAGAATTGACAAGAAAAATGTTCTCTGTTACTTCATTCCTAGGGATGGTAAGGATCTTCTCCCACAGACCTGGCCACCGTTCTTCCTTTCCCCACCCCTTTCCTTCCTCTTGGAATTAGGCTTTTTACGAACATGAAAACTCAGAATCTTGACCTCCTCATAATCCCTGCTTTGGTCCGTCCTGCATTTCCCAAGGTTCAGCTTCATGGGGGGCCCTGCGTTTTCACACGATGAGAGAAGGAGAGAAACCTCGCTTTTCCTTTTACACCTCTGCCCTGTCCTCCCTCTTCCATCTTTGCTGTTCTTCCTCTAACTCTGCCCTCGAGGAGGGAGAGAAGAAAGTGGGGAATGAGAGCAAACAGGCAAATGCGAGGATGGTGATCGCCAAGCTTTCTAGCTCCATGGGCACATTTGGGTTTTGTTTTTTCTTTAAAGCATGTTTTGTGGGCACCAGCCATTCCAGTAATTTTTCCCTGGACTGAGATGAGAACAGAGAGAGAGAGACATGGGCATCATTGTTCTAAGGGATTTGGGCGGAAGTCTGAACAAGGAGAATTTCTCTTGAGCCTCGAAAAGGACCTAGAGCTGAAAGAAGTGGGGAAGAGTGTCCCTCTTCCAGCTTCCTCCTCCAGCTCTGTGTCGTTTTCAAGGAGGAGGAGGAGTTTGGATTTGATATCCCGCTTTATCACTCCCTGAAGGAGTCTCAAAGCGGCAAACATTCTCCTTTCCCTTCCTCCCCCACAACAAACACTTTGTGAGGTGAGTGGGGCTGAGACACTTCAGAGAAGTGTGACTAGCCCAAGGTCACCCAGCAGCTGCATGTGGAGGAGCGGGGAAGCGAACCCGGTTCACCAGATTACGAGTCTACCTCTCATAACCACTACACCACACTGGCTCTGGCACTGGAGACGGAGGTAGCAGCCCTTGCTGCCTTAGGACCAAGGGGGCAGTGGGGGGGGCAACTGGCTAGAAGGTTTGAAATGGCTCTAATTTTGGTTCCACTGTTTCATTTCTGTCAGGTTGGTGTTGGTTAAATCTTTAGTTGAGGTTTACGGTTATTTTTATTTGGGTATTACTGTAAACTGTTTATTATTGTTGTTATTATTGATTTATTGGTTGGTTTGATGCTGATATAGGATATCTTGTTTTATTGTGTTTTATATGTTGCAAGCCGCCCGGAGTGACCGGGGAAACCCAGTCATATGGGAGGAATATAATGTTGTTGTTGTTGTTGTGAAAACTGGGGCTGGAGAGCCTATGAGGGTGTGAGGTCCACCCTTGTGTTGGTGCAAGAACAGTTTGCTCAGCACCCACTCAAGAAGAAGCTCTTCCACTGGTTATTATACCTTATGCAGGGGGTGGGGTGAGTGGGGGGAGAGAAGTGGTACCATGGGCGTACCCAGGGGGGACAGAGGGGGCAGCTGCCCCCTCCCCCTAGAAGCAAAAATGATCAGCGTCTGTTCAAAGCAAACCTGAATGACCATGGCTTCCCCCGCCCTAGTTTTGATCCTGGGTACGCCCCTGAGTGGTACAACCTCCGTCTCTCACACATCATCTGGTCCAACCATCTCAGTTTGGATTTTGAGGCTATTTTAAGCTTACCAGATTTTTTTCCAATGAATCTGGGGACACTTTTCAACTTCCTACTAAATAGATAGAATTTGTCAGGGGACTGATTTGTAAATCCGGGGACTGTTCCTGGGAAACGGGGATGTCTGGTAACCTTAGGCTACTTCTCTGCCATCTTCAAACCCTGATTCCGCTTTGTTCACTCTCTCAGCAGGAAACTCGAGGAGGAAACACTTCTGCCAGGAGTGTGGCCGATGCTTTGCCTTCAGATTGGCTCTTGCTAGACACCAGAGTATCCACACAGGGGAGAAGATCCAGGAAAGCTCTGAGAGTGGGGAATGTTTGGGTCAGAGTTCAGAGCTTGCAAGCCATTCGGAAACCCCTAAGTCTTCGGAGTTCAGGAAGGTTCTTACTCATCAGCCCTTCGTTCTGATCCACCGGAACATCCATGCAGGAGGAGGAGATAACTCATATCGCTGCTTGGAGTGTGGGGAAGATTTCTCCCAACTCTCAGATTTTGTGAAACATGAAAGAGGCCACACAGGAGAGAAACCCCGCAAATATGGTGAGAGTAGGATCGGGTTCCCCAAGAGATCACAGCTTAATGGACACCGTAAAGTCCACACAGGAGAGAAGCCCCACAAATGCAGTGTGTGTGGGTTATGCTTTTCTGTTAGGTCACAACTTGTTACCCATCAGCGAACCCACACTGGAGAAAAACTCTATAAATGCCCAGAGTGTGGGAAATCATTTGCTCACAAATCAGGCCTTGTGGTCCATCAGAGACTTCACACAGGAGAAAGGCCCCATAAGTGCTTGGAGTGTGGCAAGTGTTACACCACACAAAAAAGTCTCAGGGGACACCAGAGAATCCACACAGGAGAGAAGCCCCACAAATGCCCAGTGTGTGGGAAATCATTTGCTCAAAAGTCAGTCCTTGTAATCCATCAGAGACTTCACACAGGAGAAAGGCCCCATAAGTGCCTGGAGTGTGGCAAATGTTACACCACACACAAAAGTCTCAGGCGACACCAGAGAATCCAGACAGGAGAGAAGCCCCACAAATGCCCAGAGTGTGGGAAATCATTTGCTCAAAAGTCAGTCCTTGTAATCCATCAGAGAACCCACAGAGGAGAAAGGCCGCATAAGTGCCTGGAGTGTGGAAAACATTTCCCCACAAAAGGAAGTCTCGGGCGACACCAGAGAATCCACACAGGAGAGAAGCCCTATGAATGTAGAGAGTGTGGATTATGTTTTTCTGTTAGGTCAAAACTTGTTACCCATCAGCAAACCCACACTGGGGAGAAACCCTACAAATGCCAGGAATGTGGGAAATCATTTGCTCAAAAGGTAGGTCTTCTGAACCATCAGAGACTCCACACAGGAGAGAAGCCCTATGAATGCTGGGAGTGTGGGAAATGTTTTGCTCAAAATGCACAGCTTTGGAGCCATCGGTTTGTTCACATGGGGGAGAAACGGTATAAATGCTTTGAATGTGGAAAAAGGTTTGCTCACCGTTCCGGCCAAATAAACCATCAGAGAACCCACACAGGAGAAAGGCCCCATAAGTGTCTGGAGTGTGGGAAATGTTTCCCCTCAAAAACAAAACTCAAGCGACATCAGGGAATCCACACAGGAGAGAAACCGTATAAGTGTACGGAGTGTGGGAAATGTTTTTATTTGAAAGATCAGCTTCTGAGGCATCAAACTGTTCACACCAGAGAGAGGCCCCATAAATGTGCGGAATGTGGGGAAAGTTTTACTATACCCTCACTACTTGCAATCCACCAGAGAATCCACACTGGGGAGAAACCCTACAAATGCATGGAGTGTGAAAAATGTTTTGCCACGAAATCATACCTTCCTGTACACCAGAGATTCCACACAGGAGCGAGGCCATATGAATGTGGAGAGTGTGGGAAATGTTTTTCTACTTCATCAAGCCTTACTAGTCATAAGAGAGTTCACACAGGAGAAAAGCCACATAAATGTTTAGACTGTGGAATGCTCTTTACTTTAGCATACAGCCTTAGGGAGCACCAGAGAATACATACAGGAGAGAAACCCCACAAATGCTTGGAGTGTGGAAAATCTTTTTCAAGGAGAGACACCCTTGTGACCCATCAGACAATCCACACAGGAGAGAAACCTCACAAGTGCTTGGAGTGTGGGAAATCTTTTTCTCGGTCACAACATCTTCATAAGCACCAGAAAGTCCACACAGGAGGAGAGCTTCCCAATGTGTAGAGAGTGGGAAACCATACTTCTTCCCCCTTTTAAAAAACTTTTATTTATTGAAAATCAAAGTAGTGCATACGAAACACTCCCAAGTCAGAAAAACACTGGCAAACAATTCAGCCTGATGCAATCTCACTTTATGCAAGATAAGTAAGAAAAACAACAAAAAATTAAAGGAAGGGAAGAAAAAACTAATGAGTAGGACTACTAACATAGAATCGTAGAGTTGGAAGAGACCACAAGGGCCATCCAGTCCAACCCCCTGCCAAGCAGGAAACACCATCAAAGCATTCCTGACAGGTGGCTGTCAAGCCTCTGCTTAAAGACCTCCAAAGAAGGAGACTCCACCACACTCCTTGGCAGCAAATTCCACTGTCGAACAGCTCTTACTGTCAGGAAGTTCTTCCTAATGTTTAGGTGGAATCTTCTTTCTTGTAGTTTGAATCCATTGCTCCGTGTCCGCTTCTCTGGAGCAGCAGAAAACAACCTTTCTCCCTCCTCTATATGACATCCTTTTATATATTTGAACATGGCTATCATATCACCCCTTAACCTCTTCTCCAGGTTAAACATACCCAGCTCCCTAAGCTGTTCCTCATAAGGCTTATTAAGTATATTGAAGTTCGAATTTCACATCATCATAAAGTAAATGTACATTTTCCATTTTGCTGTTCCTTACAGATAATACTAGGATACAAAACCCATATAGCTCTGTAATCTTATATGCTTGAAGAGTATAGGTCAATGGAGAATTGCTGTTCAGTGCAGAACTGCAAAGGGCTTTGCTGTTACTCCAGTGCTGATGATGATGCTTGTCTCAATTTGCTTTCAGTTTGTTGTTGGTTATATCTTCTGAATGTTCTGAAGAGTTGCTTTTACTGATATTTTTACCATTCTGCTTTGAGGTTGGTTCGGTTTTTTTGAACAGTCCCGCTATTGGCAGCTGTCAGGAAATAAATAAATAAGATCTCGGTTTTGAAAAGTGCCCAATTCTCGGGACATTGATTGTGGCTGCTATTACTACTACTACTACTACTACTACTACAGTGATACCTCGGGTTAGAAATGCTCCGTGTTACAAACACTTCGGGTTACAAACTCTGCTAACCCGGAAGTAGTACCTCAGGTTACAAACTTTGCCCCAGGATGAGAATGGAAATTGTGTGGCAGCGGGAGGCCCCCATTAGTGGAAGTGTGCCTCAGGTTAAGAACAGTTTCGGGTTAAGAACGGACCTCCAAAAACTTCCCTAAATAGGGCTGCCTTCAGATAACTTCTAAAAGTCACATAGTTGTTTATATCCAGTTTTGCACTTGAAGTGAGCGAGGCTGCCCACTGTCTCCCTCTTGCCCTGAACTGTTTGCCTCCTGCTCTCTTGCGAACTGAGAGGGGATTGCAGAGAAAGCAGCGTTTGGCCTGCTGCAGTGGCCAAAATACTCCATTTCGATCCCAACTGTTAAAAATGTTTTGGGAGAGCCTTAGTCAGAAGACATGACACCACCACACACTTCAAAGGGCTTTCCACCTGGAGCGCAAGTCCAGCTGCCTTTCTGCGTTATTTAAAAGAAGAAGAAGAGTTTGGATTTGATATCCCGCTTTATCACTACCGGAAGGAGTCTCAAAGCGGCTAACATTCTCCTTTCCCTTCCTGCCCCACAACAAACACTCTGTGAGGTGAGTGGGGCTGAGAGACTTCAGAGGAGTGTGACTAGCCCAAGGTCACCCAGCAGCTGCATGTGGAGGAGCGGAGACACGAGCCTGGTTCCCCAGATTACGAGTCTACCGCTCTTAACCACTACACCACACTGGCGCTCTTCTCAGCGCTTTCTAGTTCTGTACAATGAGGTTAATTCCTGGTCACAAGACATCTTTCCTAACCTCCACCCCCAACAGAGCAAGAGAAGAAAGGCTCTTACATCTCTGGGTTATTTGTGAGGCATAGGAATTCGTTCACACACACACACAGGACCGGTGCTGGCAATTTTTGCGCCCTAGGCGAGGGGGTGGGGTACGTGACGTCATTGCGCATGACGTATGGTGCCCCGCTGCCGGGCGCCCCGTGCTGCCGCGATTTTCGCCACTGATTGGGGCGGCACCGAGGGGCAGGCTGGCCAGCGCCCCCTCCATTTTGGCGCCCTAGGCAGTTGCCTAGTTCGCCTAAATGGACGCACCGGCCCTGCACACACACCCAAATATAGTCCAGCCCCCCACCAGGTCTGAGGGATGGGACCGGTCCCCTGCTGAAAAAGTTTGCTGACCCCTGGCCTATGGGCTGGTTCCAGCCCATGAGCTTCCTAGAACTGGCCCACGGCCGTTCCGTGGGTCGGCATGGGGATTCCGTGCTTTCCCCTCCCACTGTGCCATCCCCCCCCCCTTGCGAGACCGACTTCGGGGTTGTAAGAGCGCCAGCCCACTGAGAGGTCAGCTGGAGAGTGGACCGGACCGACCTCAAAAAACGTTGCTGACCCCTGCCCTAGGCTCTGTGGTTTAGACCACACTGCCACCCAGGCTGTAAGCCAGTACTGGGGATGAGCAGCCTTTCCCAGAGCCCAAAGGCATATTTTTTTCTTCCCAGGGAGGAAAAGACTACACCTCCCAGAATCCTTTGGGTCTGGAAGAAGCAAAGGGGCAGGACATCTCGAGAGGTGCCTGTTTCCTCCGGCCAGTCCCCATTTGTGTGGGTCTTTTGCAGGAGGCGTCCGGCCATCGCCATTTCTGGGGTGCAAAGAGGTTTTGCAGGGGAGGCTGAAGGTCCGAGCAGAAAGGAGTCTTTGCTGGCAGAGGCGCCCTTCGGAAGCAGCTCTACACGGGTGAGAGGGCACCGTCTGAACCCTGCGACACGTGAATGCCGGTGAAGGGGCGGGGCAGGAAAGGGCGGCGGGGAAAAATAAGCCATTTTGGCTTTTCCCATTGCACAGATAAGTTTGCACGTTGCATGGGGTGAAAGAAGAGGAAGGAGATTCTCAAGAGCAGCAGAAGGAAATAAACTGTCGGGAAACCCGCCTTGGTCTGGTCTCTGTCATTTATGCTGCCGGTAAGCGCCTTCAAACTGCTCTCTCCCCGGGGGTTTTTGGACTCCCTCCTGGGAACGGAACCCATTCCTTTATCGGGTCTAGGGGAGACCCTTTTATCTCATTGACTGGAGGGGTGTGTGCATGTAAAGAGACCTCTGGTTTCTGTGTGGCTGAGATGTATCTATGGCTTGTGTGTATTTCACTTTCTTACATTCACGCCCCACCGATCCTGCGAAGAACTCAAGGTAGTTTGCATAGTTCCCCATCTCCCCATTTCTTCCTCATAACAAACCCAGTGGGCTTCATAGCCGGGTGGGGATTTGAACCCAGGTCTCAGCACAGAACTCTAACCACTACACCAAATTGCCACTCTGGACTAGCTGTGCTCCCTGGTATTAAACGGGTTCCCCCACCCCCCCAGCCTCTCTTAGATCACAAATTGGACCTGGGGGTATATGCTTTGCCAATGAGCTATGGCTGCTCTCCAATTTCTTTTTTATAATTGTTTTCATTATTCAATTTTCAAATATTACAACTTATTTTAAAATACAATAATAACAACTCTCTCATATCCGTTGACTTCCCATCCACCCTCCCATGGTGTTTTTTTATTCCCTTACAAAGCTGCAATGTTACTTACCAGTGTATTATATCCATTCTGGACTTAACCATCCAGGCGTCCTTTACCATTATTATTATTATTATTATTATTATTATTATTAACTATGAGATGTTAAACTACAAATTCTAGACATCAAATCCTGCCTATGTTCTAACATAGCCATGATATTATTATTTTTCAAGTATTCCACAAAATATTTTCATTCTCCAAGATTCTTATTTTCTCATTTTGTTCTCTAACTCTGGGTCCTCTTCAGTTATCTCTTGCAACCTATGAAGCTGCCTTAAAGTCGTGACACCAAGACAAGAACGGCCATAGCTGAAGGGCAGGATCCGTCCCTTCAAGGCAGAGCTTCCTGGGGTCAGTCCCCGTCATTTCCCGTGAACAGAATCAAGTTGCAGGCAACTATGGGGAAGACCAAATTGACATGGCTGAATTGACCCAACAACCCTCCCCACCCCACCCCCAAAAAACTCACTGCAGTCAATGGAAGGCAAACAGCCATATGCTGGGGGCCCCAATTTTAGGGTACCCAAAAGTAAAAAACAGAACTCTTTTTTTAAAACAAACCCCAAAGTTTTTGAGATCATTTTTTTGCAAAAAGCCTGCAACTTTTCGATCAAACATTTATCACTGCCAATGAAAACTGATAAATGAATAGAAAAATAACCTACCCACGTGACGCTGAAACAAAAATCTTGCACATCCACTATGTAAAGGAATGAAAGTCTACTACTTGCCAATTATCAGAAAGGGAGGAGAAACTCTGAACGGACTCGTCATCCCACCCAAACCGCCTCACCTGAGCTGGTGTCCAAAATGGCAGCCCCTGTTCAGTCTGAGATCTGGGCTCTTCCACTTGCCCTGCACTGGGGTTGAGGCTCGTCTTGGGAAGCGGCAGTGCTATGCGGGAAAGAAGTGAGAGGAAGGCAGAAGAGGAGGGGGAAGAAGAAGAATTGAGGAGAAGGAAGCATTAGGCCTCATGGCCTAAGCTATCCCCAGCGGCAGCTCATTCAAAGCTCCCTCAAACATTTCTGGGGAAGGAGAACCCATTACTGAACTGTACCTTGGGTTAGGGGGCCGCATGTTTGTGTGGGGCAAGGTGGTCCTTCACTCTGTGCCAGAAGGAGGAGGGAGGACGGCTTAAGAAGTAGGCATGGTGGGGGGTCAGGACCTCCCCCCCACCTTATACTGCAAGCAGTAGAGCTTTCCAAACTTTCACAACACAGTAATTCAGTTTTGCATCATTTCATGACGCAGTAGTTCAGTTTTTCTAGCAAACCAGAGGTTAAACTAACCCCTTTCCAGCCCGGGGAGGAATGTGGGGAGCGTTTAAACAGCACACCTACACACTGCAGCCGACACACTAACGTGTCGCCACGTTAGTGGCGAAAGCTCCGGTTGTTGTTGTTCAGTCGTTCAGTCGTGTCCGACTCTTCGTGACCCCATGGACCAGAGCACGCCAGGCACGCCTATCCTTCACTGCCTCTCGCAGTTTGGCCAAAGTCATGTTAGTAGCTTCGAGAACACTGTCCAACCATCTCATCTTCTGTCGTCCCCTTCTCCTTGTGCCCTCAGTCTTTCCCAACATCAGGGTCTTTTCTAGGGAGTCTTCTCTTCTCATGAGGTGGCCAAAGTACTGGAGCCTCAACTTCAGGATCTGTCCTTCTAGTGAGCACTCAGGGCTGATTTCTTTAAGAATGGATAGGTTTGATGGGACTCTCAAGAGTCTCCTCCAGCACCATTCAAGAGACCATTCAAGAGTCTCCTCCAGCACCAGCTCCGGTACAGAGCATTAAAAACTCACATCCTATATAATAAAGTGCAAGTGTCTCTGCATCCGTCCCTGTGTCCTACTGCGCATGTGCCCCACGGGCACAGGGATTGGAGCGCAGAGACTTCGGGCGGCCGGGCGAAACTGCGCATGTGCCCCACGGGCACAGGGATTGGAGCGCAGAGACTTCAGCCGGCCGGGCTGTTGAAGCGGCGGGTGCGCGCTCGCGTGGACTTAATTCTAAGCGGCAACGGCCGTTACAAGTGGCGGCTCAGTTGGCCTGCCGGGGCCTGGCTACTGCCAGTGCCGCCGCTGCGATGCGCCTCCTGCGCTGCCTGCTGAAGGGCCATTCGGCGCTGGCCGGGGCACCCAAGTACATCGAGCACTTCAGCAAGTTCTCGCCGTCCCCGCTTTCCATGATGTTCTAGCGCCTGTTAATTTAACGGGCTTCATGTCTACTAGTTGAATATAAAAGATCTGAAGAAAGGACTTTTATGATTTGAAAACGGAGACGATGTATGCACTTTTTTGGTAACCCAACACAATCTATAATAAAAACAAACAAACATAAAAAAGAATAAGTTGCAAGTATCTATGGGGAAGACTGAGATTCACACTCTGCGCTTGCCACCAAAGGCGTTTCTTCGGTGCTGCAGTTTTTGCTGAGGGCATTTTGTCATTCCAGAGACCACTAACCACCTATCTGTTTATTTCTCCAGGGTCAAAAGGGCCCTCCCTGTTGGACGTTGGCCGAAGAGCCTTGAGCAAGGGAGGCCATGCTGGAGAATGAGGGGAACATGGCCTCACTGGGTAAGGAGCCTGCGTCTCACTCCTTCCGGGACATTTTATTGTCACTCTTCTTTTTGGGGTGGAGGGCCAGGTGGGCAGCAGGTTTGCTGCACAAGAGCTGCAAATGTACTTTTTTCTAAATGCTTTGAATTTTGATACCGTTTCCCCCCTCGAAGGAGCTCATGGTGGGGCACATGGGTCTCCTGCTCATTTAATCTCCACAACAAGCGCTAGACATCCTGGGCCCCATATAAGGTAAAGGTAAAGGGACCCCTGACCATTAGGTCCAGTCGTGTCCAACTCTGGGGTTGCGGTGCTCATCTCGCTTTATTGGCCGAGAGCCGGCGTACAGCTTCCAGGTAATATGGCCAGCATGACTAAGCCGCTTCTGGCGAACCAGAGCAGCGCACGGAAACGCCGTTTACCTTCCCGCCAGAGCGGTACCTATTTATCTACTTGCAATTTGATGTGCTTTCGAACTGCTAGGTTGGCAGGAGCTGGGACCGAGCAACGGGAGCTCACTCCGTCGTGGGGATTCGAACCGCCAACCTTCTGATCGGCAAGCCCTAGGCTCTGTGGTTTAGACCACAGCGGCACCCGCGTCCCGGGCATCTACACCCCATCAATTAGCCTGGACACTGAGGTACAGCTCTGAGGGTCTTCTGCCGGTTCCCTCACCGTGAGAAGCGAAGTTATAGGGAACTCGGCAGAGGGCCTTCTTGGTAGTGGTGCCCGCCCTGTGGAACTCCCTCCCAGCAGATGTCAAGGAAATAAATAACTATATAACCTTCAGAAGCCCTGTATCAGGAACTTTTTAATGTTGGACATTTTATTATGTTTTTATATGTGCTGCCCAGAGTGGATGGGGCGACCCAGCTAGATGGGTGGGGTTCAAATCATAAAATATTAGTATTAGTAAGCTAGCATAGGTGTAGAGACTTTTGTATGGCTGTAAGGCAGGATTCTGTACAAAATAGAAAATGTCAGATGGGCAGAGAATAATCATAATCAACAACAACAACATCGTCTCCGTGAGTTGGCTGGCCAAGAGAGCGAATGACTGGACCAATATTTCCCAATGAGTTTCATGGCTGAAGGAGGATTTGTACCCTGCTCTCCCAGGTTCTAGTCTGGCACTTTAACCACTGTGCTGCACTTTAGCTGTGCAAAATGAGTTTGCTGGCATGTGAGGCACTCCCACCTGCATAACAGCAACAGTCCAGAAGCGCCAACCAAGTCCCCTCCCTGGGGTCCTGGCAGTGCAGTCCCGACCCCCCACCCCACAGACATCTTCAGAATTCCTCCCTCCTCCTTCCAGCACAGAGCGAAGGACCACCTTGCCCCACACAAACACGAAGCCCCCTAACTCAAGGTACTGTTTAGTTATGGGTTCTCCTTCCCCATAAATGTTTGAGAGAGCTTTGGATGACCGGCCATTGGGGATAGTTTGGACCATAAGGCTTATTTCTTCCTTTTCCTCACTTCTTCTTCCTTCTTCACACTTCTTTCCCGCATAGCCCTGCCGCTTCCCAAGATGAACCTCGTCCCAAGCGCAGAGGAAGCAGAACAGCCCAGGCTGCCACAATATCAGATCTCAGACGGAACAGGGGCTGCCCGGTCTGACACCAGCTCAGGTGAGGCGGTTTGGGTGGGATGCAGAGTCCGTTCAGAGTTTCTCCTCCCTTGCTGAGAATTGGTAGGAACAATGTTCTCTGTTACTTCATTCCTAGGGATGGTAAGGATTCTGTTGTTTTAAAGTTGCTTCTCCCACAGCCCTAGCCACCGTTTTTCCTTTCCCCACTCCTTCCTCCTTGATTTACTATTTTTTAAGAACATGAAAATTCAGAATCTCGACCTTCTCAGAATCCCAGTACCCACTGAACCCTCCTCTCAGCAAGCCTGGCCAACATTATATCTATGGACTGCGCCTGCTTTGGTCTGTCCTGCATTTTCCAAGGTTCAGCTTCATGGGGGGCCCTGCGTTTTCGCACAATGCGAGAGGGAGAGAAACTTCGCTTTTCCTTTTACAACTCTGCCCTGTCCTCCCTCCACCATCTTTGCTGTTCCTCCTCTAACAGCAAAGAGGGGACAAGAGCCTCTGAGGGCCAACCCTGTGTTGGTGGAGAGAGATTGCCCATTGGACAGTTTGCTCAGCAGCCTCTCATCAAAAATAAAAATAGCTCTTCCACTGGTTATACCATATGCAGTGGGGGGGCGGGGGGAGAAGTGGTACGACCTCCGTCTCTCATGCATCATCTGGTCCAACCATCTCAGGTTGGATTCTGAGGCTACTTCTCTGCCATCTTCAAACCCTGATTCCGCTTTCTTCACTCTCTCAGCAGGTAACTTGAGGAGGAAACACTTCTGCCCAGAGTGTGGCCAATGCTTTGCCTTCAGATTGGCTCTTGCTAGACACCAGAGAATCCACACAGGGGAGAAGATCCAGGAAAACTCTGACCGTGGGGAATGTTTTGGTCAGAGTTTGGAGCTTGCGAACCATTCAGAAACCCCTAATTCTTTGGAGATCAAGAAGGTGCTTGCTCATCAGCCCATCGTTCTGATCCAAAGGAACATCCATGCAGGAGGAGATAACTCATATCGCTGCTTGGAGTGTGGGGAAGGTTTTTCCCAACTCTCAGATTTTGTGAAACATGAAAGCGACCACACAGGAGAGAAGCCCCACAAATGCAGTGTCTGTGGGTTATGTTTTTCTGTTAGGTCAAAACTTTTTACCCATCAGCGAACCCACACTGGAGAAAAACCCTATAAATGCCTGGAGTGTGGGAAATCATTTGCTCAAAAGTCAGAATTTGTGGTCCATCAGAGACTCCATACAGGAGAAAGGCCCCATAAGTGCTTGGAGTGTGGCAAATGTTACACCACACAAAAAAGTGTCAGGGGACACGAGAGAATTCACACAGGAGAGAAACCGTATGAGTGTACAGAGTGTGGGAAATGTTTTCATAGGAAAGGTGAGCTTCTGAGCCATCAGACTGTTCACACCGGGGAGAGGCCCTATAAATGTGCAGAGTGTGGGAAAAGCTTTATTGTACCAGCAAAACTTGCAATCCACCAGAGAATCCATACAGGAGAGAAACCCTACAAATGCATGGAATGTTGCAAAGGCTTTTACCAGAAACAACAGCTCAAGTTGCATGAAAAAATCCACACTGGGGAGAAACCCTACAAATGCCCTGAGTGTGGCAAATCATTTCTTCACAAGTCAGTCTTGGTAATCCATCAGAGGCTCCACACGGGAGAGAAGCCCTATGAATGCTGGGAGTGTGGGAAATGTTTTCCTCAAAATGCACTGCTTTGGAGCCATCGTTTGGTTCACACAGGGGAGAAACGGTATAAATGCTTTGAATGTGGAAAAAAGTTTACTCAGCGTTCCAGCCTTGTGAGCCATCAGAGAACCCACACAGGAGAAAGGCCCCATAAGTGCCTGGCGTGTGGAAAATGTTTCCCCACAAAAGGAAGTCTCAGGCGACACCAGAGAATCCACACAGGAGAGAAACCCTATGAATGTAGAGAGTGTGGGAAATGTTTTTATGATAATGATTACCTTCTGAGGCATCAGACTGTTCACACCGGAGAGAGGCCCCATAAATGTGAAGAGTGTGGGAAAAGCTGTATTTCAGCATCGGAACTTGTAATCCACCGGAGAATCCATACGGGAGAGAAACCCTACAAATGTATGGAGTGTGGGAGATGCTTTTCCCAGAAACAACACTTCAAGAGGCATGAAAAAATCCACACTGGGGAGAAACCCTACAAATGCATGGAGTGTGGCAAGTCATTTGCTCAAAATTCAGTCCTTCAGAACCACCAGAGAATCCACACAGGAGAGAAGCCCTATGAATGTGGAGAATGTGGGAAATGTTTTTCTACTTCATCAGGCCTTACTAGTCATAGGAGAGTCCACACAGGAGAAAAGCCACATAAATGTTTAGACTGTGGAATGCTCTTTACTTTAGCACACAGCCTTAGGAAGCACCAGAGAATACATACAGGAGAGAAACCCCACAAATGCATGGAGTGTGGGAAATGTTTTCTAAGGAAAGACACCCTTGTGACCCATCAGAGAACCCACACAGGAGAGAAACCCTATAAATGCTTGGAGTGTGAGAAATCATTTTCTCAGAAGTTATGCCTTGTGGTCCATCAAAGGATCCACACAGGAGAGAAACCTCACAAGTGCTTGGAGTGTGGGAAATGTTTTTCTGGGTCATCAAATCTTCACAGACACCAAAAAGTCCACACAGGAGGAGATCTTCCCAATGTGTAGAGTGTGGAGAATGCTTTTCACAGAGAGGAAACCTTCAAAGACTCCATCCTATATAATAAAGTTGCTGTGTCCCTGCGTCCAACTTTCCGTGTGTCACAGAAGTGCGGTACTGCGCATATCACTCACGGACGCAGGGATTGGAGCGTAGAGACCAAAGAAGACCAATAGGCGATGGCGGTTACGCCTCTTCCTCCCCACCCCTGCAGCTCCGAGCCCCCGCCCCCGCCTTTACTGCTTGCAAAGCGCGGGGGAAGTGGCGCGAAGCACCGCTCCCGCCGCCGCCTTTACTGCTTGCAAAGCGCGGGGGAAGCGGCGCGAAGCACCGCTCCTGCCGCCGACGGTGACCGAGGGAGGCGCGGCCGGTGGAGGGGGGCGCGGCGGGATGAGCAAGGCCGCCTGCCTCGGCGGGAGGCCGGGCACCCTCTCAGCCCTCGCGTGGGTATCTAGCGCCCGTTTTTAACGGGCTAAATTCACTAGTGTGGAATAAACATATAAATGTTGGGAGTGATTATGGAACATAGTTGTTAGACTGTTAGAATAATATTTAGAATATACTGGACCCCATTACGTTAGTTTTAAAAAGGCTATCTAAGGCAGGGGTCTGCAAACGTTTTTAGCAGGGGGCCATTCCACTGTCCCTCAGACCTTGTGGGGACTATATTTTGAGGGGGGGGGGATGAACGAATTCCTATGCCCCACAAATAATCCAGAGATGCATTTTAAATAAAAGGACACATTCTACTCATGTAAAAACACGCTGACTCCCATACCGTCCATGGGCCGGATTTAGAAGGTGATTGGGCCGGATCCGGCTGGAAGGGAAACTGGTGCCGCATCAGGGAGCCCACACAGGAGAGAAACCACAAAAATGCTTTGAATGTGTGTATTGCCAGATATTTTTAGAAAGTGGTGTCTCCTGATCTTGATGTAATTGTCAATTTAAATCTTTATATATGTATCTGTACATATAATGAGGACTTATCCATAGATCTATCTGTATAATGAGAACTTGGCATCTACCAGAGGTCTAGGCAACTGTCCTGACACGGAGTCAACTAGCGGACAGGCTTGTCTTGACCCAGCCATGGAACTGGCAATTAGACATAGACTTTGGCTCACCAATGGGAACAGAGGGAGTAACTTTGCTCTGTGCCAACCGCAGAGATAAGGGAGGATGTCAACAGAACTTAAAGACCCCCCCCCCCCTGCTATTAGATCATGTTTAAAAGCCTCTTTATAAGGGCTCAGCGACAGCAGCTCTCTGAGTCCCTCGTTCGAGTTCCGCCAGAGAACGACGACATTGGCTCTATCGAGGGAAGGGGAGAATCTCTTGCTCCTGAGGTCTCTGCAACAAATGAGATGAACCATGAATGTCACTTTTGCAGTTATCTCCAAAATATCCTTTTGATCTTGTATCTTAAGTGTCACTCATTACTGTTGTCCTATAACTAACATTATCAACAGAATTGTACGGAACAACCTTACATTTACTGAGCAAAATATCCTCTTCAATTATATACCCAACACATGGAACCTTACAGAAGGACGATGCGAGTGGACTCTCCGTGTCCTGACCGCAGCAAAAGGACAGATACTGATGAATTGGAAAAACGAAAATGTGGCTCCCTTCTACGATTGGATTGGAGACTTCTACAAACTCGCAACATATAAACAACTTGCATATAAATGCAGACTTGCCATGGACAAGCTCAATGATATTTTGGATCCATTTTTACATATATTGTAATAGGTTAATGTCTGGTGAAGTACAATAACAAGCTTGTAAAATATACAGTTTGGGGTTCCCCCCCCTTACACGGTTTCTATTTCTCTTTTTCTCTCTTTTATTTACCGGTACATCTCATCATGTTTAGTGCACATATAATTGTGTACTTTTTGAACTTCCAATAAAGTTTTTTTTAAAAAATAGACTGCTTATTTGGCTTCTCTTGCTTTGCTTCAATTTTTTTTTTTTGCAATATCTTTTTATTAAGCACATTTTTTAACAGAAATAACAAGCATGTAAAATACAAAAACTCATCCTCTTAACATAAACTCCGCCGAGTCTTGCGACTTCCCTCTCTTTCCCTTCCAGTTTTCTTAAATCAACAGTCACCTACGCTTTTGGTTCCGGTCCATCATTATTCCTATATGCTTTAAAGTTCATATCAACTGTTGTTATTATTTTACATTACAAGTGTACTTTCCAATCCTGCGTGTGTTTCCCAATCTGAACCATGCTTAATATGTTCAATAAACTTACTCCAATCCTTACGAAGTTTCTGGTCTCTTTGATTCCTAATTCTTCCTGACAATTTAGCTAATTCCAGATACTCGATTAATTTTATCTTCCATTCACCCACACTAGGCATGTCTTTCGTTTTCCAATTTTGGGCCCAGAGGATTCTTGCAGCTGAGGTAGCATATAAAAATAATTTTCTATCTTCTTTTGCAACACCTTCATCTACTAGTCCTAATAAGAAGGCTTCTGGTGTTTTAGGGAAAGTGTATTTCAATATTTTTTTTAGTTCATTATAAATTGATTCCCAATACACCTTCGCCTTCTTACAGGTCCACCACATATGGAAGAGATCACCTTTCTCTATCTGGCATTTCCAACACTTGTTACTTTTGACCCTGTACATTTTTGATAATTTTACTGGCGTGATGTACCACCGATACATCATTTTCATGATGTTTTCCTTAAGGGTTATACATGCCGTAAATCTCATATCCTGTCTCCAAAGTCTATACCATCTGTCTAGTTGAATATTATAACCAAAATCACATGCCCACTTAATCATGACCTCTTTTACTTCTTCATCCATAGTAAACCATTCCAACAGCATGTCATACATTTTAGAAAATAATTTTGAGCTTTTTTCTATAATCTCTATTTGAAACTTTGATTTCTCTTTCTCAAAACCATTTCTCCTTTTTTCTTTGTTGAACAGATCATAAACCTGGTGAAATTGTATCCATCCTGTTAAACAGTCTGCTATTTCTTCATAAGATATTATTTTCCATCCTTTTTCTGGTTCTATTAATAGGTCATCATATGTCAGCCAATTTGTTTGCATGTTCACCTTTTTCATAGAAAGTATTTCCGTTGGTGATAGCCACCTCGGTGTTTTCCGTTCTAAAATATCTCTATATCTTAGCCAAACCTCGTACAATGGCTTTCTAAATATGTGTGTCAAGAATTCTTTATGTACTTTTGCTTTATCTTGCCATAAATAGGCATGCCATCCGAAACAATTATTAAAGCCCTCCAAGTCTAACAAGTCTGTGTCTTTTAGAATAATCCACTCCTTAATCCATACTAGGCAAGCCGCTTCGTAATAAATTCTTATGTCCGGCATCCCAAATCCTCCCCTCTCTTTTCTGTCTATCAGCAGTTTATGTTTAATTCTCGGGGGCTTGCCTTGCCACACAAATTTAGACAGTACTCTTTGCCATTCTTTTAATTGGTTGGTACCTTTGATCACCGGTAACATTTGAAAAAGGAATAACACCTTCGGTATTACGTTCATTTTTACGGTGGCTATACGACCCCAAAATGACAGTTTTAATTTCTCCCAAGTGTTTAGATCTTTCTTTATCTCCTTCCACAAAGTGGTATAGTTATCGTTGTATAGGTTTATATTTTTGGTGGTTAACCTAATACCCAAATATTTGACCTGTTCAACCACTTTTATCTTATATCTCTTTTGCAATTCCTCCTTCTCTTTTTTATCCAAATTTTTAACCAACATTTTTGTTTTCTCTTTGTTCATTCTAAAACCCGCTAAGTCTCCAAACTCTTGTACCTGTTTTAGAAGTGTTTCTATGCTATTTTTTGGGTCTCCTAGTGTTATTACGACGTCGTCCGCAAATGCTTTAAGTTTGTATTCTTTTTTTCCAATTTTAATACCTTTGATTTCTGAATTCTCTCTTATTTTATTTAACAGAACTTCCAAAACCAATATAAATAGGAGAGGGGATAGGGGGCACCCTTGCCTCGTCCCTTTTGCTATATCAAATCTTTCTGTAGGTGTATTATTAACTACCACTTGGGCAACTTGATCTTTATATATAGCTTTGATACCCCTGCTAAAATCATCTCCTATGTCTGTTCTTTCCAGGGTTTGTTCTAGAAATTTCCACGACAAGTTGTCGAACGCTTTCTCAGCGTCAACAAACAGAAAGGCAGCTTTTTCATTTATTCTTACGTCCGTTAGTTCAATTAGATCCACTACAGTTCTTACATTATTTCTCATTTGCCGTCCGGGCAGGAAGCCTGCTTGATCTTTATGTATCCTTTTGTTCAGGATGTTCTTAAGTCTATTTGCCAATATGCCAGTAAACAATTTATAATCTTGATTTAGCAACGAGATTGGATGGTAGTTCTTAACCTCTAACCGATCTGAATCAGGCTTTGGTATTAATGTAATCGTTGCTTCCTTCCACGACTCTGGCACTTGACCTTTGGCCAATATGTTATTCATCACCTCTTTCAGCACTGGTATCAGCAGGTCTGCCATTTCTTTGTAATATCTTGCCGAAAACCCATCTGGGCCCGGTGTTTTGCCTTGTTTTAATCCTTTAATGGCACCTCTTAGTTCTTCTGCTGTTATCGCTGCGTTTAAAGTCGCTTGATCTTCTTTTGTAAATTTCAGGTTTATATTTCCTTCCAGGTACTTCTTAATTTTTCTTTCCTCTTCTTCTGATTTCTGATATAAGTTCTTATAAAACTCTTCAAATGCCCTTTTGATTTCTTTAGGATTTTCTGTGGTTTTCCCTTTATAATTTATTCTGTGAATTACTTTTTGATCTTGTCTCTTCTTTAATTGCCACGCGAGGAGTTTACCTGTTTTATTCGCATATTCAAAGTTTCTTTGTTTACTCCACTTTAATTTCCACTCTAGTTCTTGATTTGTTATTAAAGAAAATTGCGTTTGTAGAGATTTTATACTTTGTTTCAGTTCATTATCCCCTGGGTTTAGATTCAGCTGTCCTTCTTTCTCAAGCAGTGATTTTAATATTTCCTCCTTTATCTTTTCTTTCTCTTTCCTTTTAATCCCGTTCTGCATAATTAGGAACCCCCTCAAAACTGCCTTGCTGGCATCCCAGACCACTTTTAAATCCGTTCCTTTGTTTAAATTCTGATTAAAATATTCTTTCAAAGTCTTCTTCGCTTTTTCCAGTACCTTCTGATCATTGAGCAAACTTTCATTCATTCTCCATCTTTTCGGTACATTATCTCCTTTTAATTCTAAATATAATGGGTTGTGGTCTGAGAAAACCCGTGGGCAGATTTCTACTTTGTTTAATCTAAACAGCAGTTTTTGGGAGATCCAAATATAATCTATTCTCCCAGAACTTTGATTCGGTTCCAAAAAGAAAGTATATTGTCTCTCTATTTTATGTTTGTATCTCCACGCGTCTTTCAAACTACAGCTTTCTGTTAACGAAAAAAAGGATTTTGGCAGTTTGCCCCCTATCACGTCCCCTCTCCTTGCAGTTCTGTCAATTACGGGGTTCACCACCCCATTCATATCACCCAATACAATTATTTTTTGGTCTGCAAAGTCCAACATTACCTCCTCTACTTTCTTATAAAAGACCGCTTTTTTACAATTTGGTGCATAAATCCCTACAATATTCAATTTTTCACCTTGATAAGTCATCTGTACTATCACCACTCTCCCCTCCTCATCTTTATATAATAATTTAGGTTCGTATTTTTCTTTTATATATATCACCACTCCTCTTTTCTTTTTATGGTGCGCTGTTATAAACTCCGAGCCTAATCTTCTGTTTATGAGAATTCTTCTGTGTTTTTCCGCAATATGTGTTTCTTGCAAGCAGACGACGTCGAGATTTTTTTTATGTAAGAAATGTTCAATTTTGTTTCTTTTAAATTTGTTATTGAGACCATTCACATTCCATGATTGGATTTTCAACATCTTTAATAATCATTCAGTTAAGTATCACTCCGTCCAAGATTGAAAATAAAAAGATAAATGAAGAATTTACTTTAGGTAATTTTTCTATAAATCAGCACTTTGCGCTTCCTCACTTGGCCTTTGTACTTCTTCCTCCTCCTCTTCTCCCCCCTCCTCACTTCTTTCTTCCTCTTCTATCTCATCTTCTTCTATTCCTCCTAACGCCCCCTCGGGTAAAACCTCTTTGTCGTCTCTTTTTTCTTTTAATTCCAAACCGAGTTCTTTTGAATACTTTCGTGTGAATTTTTTTATTTCTAGTACACTTGAAATCCTAAATTTCTTGCCTTTGAAGTAGAAGGACATCCCCTCCGGAAATTCCCAGCGAAACTGGATTTTATTCTTATTAAGGGTCCCTGCCAGCTCTTTATATGGGTCTCTCTTCTTTAAAAATCTGTTTGGAATTTCTTTATAAATCATAATTTCTCTTCCTCCAATTGTTAATTTTTGAGCGTGGCTTTGTTTCAGAATAACATTTCTAATGTCCATAGAATTAAACATCACCAGGCAATCACCTGGAAGTTTTTTGGCTTTTGCTTTTTCTGATTTAACTTTTATTCTGAAGGCATTTACTATTGAGTACTCAATATCTTCTTGCCTCAGGTCCAGCCATTTTGCCAGTTCCTCTGCTATTCTCCCTCTTATATTCTCTTTAGCTTCTTCAGGAATGCCCCTAAACTTCAAATTCATTTGTCTTTGTCGAAGTTCTAAAAAAGCTAAATTATCCAACATATCCTCCTGAATTTTATTTAAATCAGCCACCTCTTCTTTCACCTTATCCGTTTCCTTTTTAGATTGTCTAATTTCCTTTTGAACTTTTTTCACTGATTCCTCCGTTGATTTAGATTTCACCACTAGGTCTTTCACTTGTTCTTTCAATTCTCCTACCACCTCTTCAAATTTATTATCAATTGAGACTTTTAAGTCTCCCAGTTTCCTTTCTAAGTTTTTTTCTATATTTTGTTCACTCTGTCTAATTTCTTTCCTAATTTCTGTAAGCAGGCCTTCCCATTCTTTCCCATCTTCTTGCTTCGATGGTCTCCTGTCACTAGGGGTTGTCGCTGACTTGCCTCCCCTCATTTTATCGTTCTCTACAGATACTGATGGGCCTTCTATAAATTCCCCCCACTGTCCTCTGGGCCTCCCAGTAGTTTAACTTATTAACCCAATATTGTATATTCTTACTCTAATTAGGAGGTTCAATAGTCAATTTTTCACATAATAACAATCACTTAGCACAGAAACAGATAAGTTCTATTAAACGGTTGGCTACTCCAATACAATTCCCAATTAACTCTTATATCATCTCTTAATTGTCCTTATACTTGTAACTATAAATGCTCTCTCGACAAAGCAAATTCACAGTTCGTCTTTTCCACTCTTTTACAGTTTTTCACTCGGTTCTTCTCTTGCCACTCAGGTGCCACTCAGGTGACAGTATCTCTTAATTCCTAAATGTCTATAACTCCTACAGCCCTCTTACAACTATTGCGCAGCGTTTACAGTTATCTTGGTTCAAATATTACACATTACTTTCGTCTTTTCGCTGCACACTAGCATTTCCCCTTACACTTCTCTTCAGTCCTGACAGGGGGCGCCTGGTTCCCAGCAGAAATTGTTCTCGCAAGTGGGTTTCCAATAGCTGTATCTGTTTTCTGAGCAACCTGTAGAACTAAAACCCCCCTCTAAAATAACAAAAAAAATAACAAGTTAACAAAATAAACCCCTGGTGGTCGTCAATCTCTCGTCAGTTCTCTCTTTACTACCTCACCAAGAGAGGTTTATAATAATCCCTTCGGTTACTGCCACGCTGTGTCGCTCCAATTCCGCTCAGAAACGCTCTCCCTCTTATTCAGAACACGGTCGCCGCACCTCTTCTGTAACTTGCTCTTCTTGTCACCTTCCTACTGTAAAATCCGCTGGATTATAGTTGTGCTATTGTCCGCTCCTGTCGGCCCAAGCTGCAAGCAAACTGTAGGGCGTCACCATTTACCGCCGGAGTGAGGGGGAAGATTAATTCCCTTCTCACCCCTCCATATCCCTTTCCCTTCCTCCCGGCGTTGTAAATTCACCAAAGCGACTCTCCTTCTGTATCTGCACGCTAAATCTATGCTTTTAATTCTTATTGTCAGTCAGTATGATTTTGCTCACCCTTCAGTTCAAAGAAACCTCCACTTCTCAAAATGGTCTTACCCAGCACCACACTCACAGGTACTTCATTATCCTTTTAACTTGCAATGAAACGCTAAGCGCCATTTTCACGCCGGAGTGGAAAGAGATTCCTTTGCTGCCCTTCTCTTCTTTTTCGGATAATTGTTTTCCAATTTAACTTAAAACGTTCTTGGGCAAAGGCTTTTGCCCTCTTGCCGAATTCCCTTATTTCATGGAAGTTAGCTGCTTTGAAGCAGGAGTTCGAGGCTTCGTATCTCCGTGAGTAAGCGATATCCCCCTATCGCGTCCTTCGCGCCCTCACCTTTCCGAGCCCTTGGTGCTCTTCTTTCGATGTGGGTCACGATTTTATGGGCGCCGCTGGGTATCTGTGCTTCAGGGTAGCCCCCCCTGAAGCGCCGGGTCCACAAAGCCTTTGTGTGACCCCCTAATCTCACCGGGATACTCGGACTCCCCAGGAGGAGATTTTCCGCACTCCTGCTATGGCCGCAGCTCGCCGGAAGTCCTTGCTTTGCTTCAATTAATAAAAGCTTCTTCCTGTTCCTTCATCGCCACCAAAGAGTACATTGAGGTGGAGAATTCAAAAATGTTTTACCGTAAGCCATGAGCAAAATATTCCCTTCGCTCCTCACCTCCAAAACATTTTTTGTCCTGGAGGACAAGAAGCCTCCCAAAATCCTTGGAATGTGAAAAATCCTACTTCCTCCCCCTTTAAAAAAATTCATTTATTGAAAATCAAAGTAGTGCATACAAAAAACTCTAAGTCAGAAAAACACTGTCAGTGAATTCAGCCTCATAGAATCTCACTTTATGCAAGATAAGTAAGAAAAACAAAAGAAAAAAAATAAAGGAAGGGAATAATAAACTAACGAGTAAGACTATTAACATACTAAGTACGCTGAAGTTCGAATTTCAAAGCATCATAAAGTAAATGTACATTTTCCATTTTGTTCATGGTATTCCTTTTACTTATATTTTTACCGTTCTGCTTTGAGGTTGGTTTGTTTTTTGAATGGTCCAGTGGCGGACAACTGTCAGTAAACCAATAAACGAATAAGATCTCCACGGTTTTGAAAAGTGCCAAATTCTCCTGGTGAGAACCTTCAAGTTTTACCCTGGAAGTGAGCGAGGTTGTCCAGCATCTCCCTCTTTCTCCTCCTGCTCTCTTGCGAACTGAGAGGGGATTGCAGAGAAAGCAGCATTTGGCCAGATGCAGGAGCCAAAATACTATTATTTCTATCCCCGCTCTTAAAAATGTGTTGGGTGAGCCTTAGCCAGAAGGCATGACACCACTGTATGCATTCTCCATATCTTGCCTTTTCTCCAAGGGGCTCATGGCGGCCTCTGGTGCTCTCCACTTTCATAGCTACCATCGCAACAACCCTGTGAGGTGGGTCAGCTTGAGAGGCCGCCAACAGCCACAGGTCGCTCCCTGATCAGTACTTTTGGTTTAGATGGGGGCATGAGACTCTTAATCTCAGGGTCACGGGTTCAAGCGCCACGTGAGGCAAAAGAGTGCTGCGTTGCCGGGGGTTGGACTGGATGACCCTCGGGGTCCCTTCCAACTCTAGAATCCAACCATGTTGACATGCAAGTTTGTTTCACCTTCTCATTCTTTTTGCCGGGCAGCAATGCTTTACTGGTGTGCCAGTAAGTGAGTAAATAGAAAGGAAAAATAAAATTAAATGAGCACCCTTCCCTAGAGCCCAAAGGCACTTCCCCCCCCCCGAGAGGAACAGACTACAAATCCCAGAATCCTTTGGGCCTGGGAAAAGGGAAGAAGCGAAGGACAGGGACATCCCAGGCTGCCTGTTTCCTCTGTCCCGCCCCCATTTGTGTGGGTCTTTTGCAGGTGGCGTCCGGCCATCGCCATCTCTGGGGTGCAAAGAGGTTTTGCAGGGGTGGCTGAAGGTCCGAGCAGGAAGGAGTCTTTGCTGGCAGAGGCGCCCTTCGGAAGCAGCTCTACACGGGTGAGAGGGCACGATCTGAACCCTGCAACACGTGAATGCCGGTGAGGGGGGCGGGGCAGGAAAGGGCGGCGGGAAAAATAAGCCCTTTTGAATTTTCCCATTGCACAGATAAGTTTGCACGTTGCATCGGGGAGAAAGGGGAGATTCTCGAGAGCAGACGAAGGGAACTCTCACTTATTTATTCCTCATTGAAAGCTTTGAAATGAAATGGTAAAATGTAAAATGCAATGGTAACCAGAGATAAATATGAATATGAAACGCAGTACTGTAATAGTAGATGATAAATACGCACCAAGAATGGAGTGCAGGAAACCACTTTAGCAAAATGGTAATAATTTGTATAAAGCTTATAAAAATAATTGACAAAAAATGAAATGAAATGAAAGCTTGCTGGTATATTGTTCATATTTTTAATTGAAAAATCTAGACATTAAGAAAAAATCAGATAACATTATAATCCCTTTTATAAAAAAGAAAAAAGTCTGCAATTGGGGCAACACCCTGAATATTTTAAAGTGCTCCAAAATGTCCTGTATATCATGGGGATGGGGTGTGTGGAAATCTCAGATCCAGGGGCCAAATTGTGGTCTAGCTGGACTCTGCATCCCCCCACCCATGCCAGCCCCATCTCCCTAGGGTGCTTCAGCCCATCTCTGGGTCGGGTGCTTTTGCCTGGCTAGAACATGCCATTGATTATTCCCCTGACCTGCTAGTTTGCAGGGTTCCCCATCTCCCTATTTCTTCCTCCCAACATCCCTGTGAGGTAGACCAGGCTGAGAGACAGGGACCGGCACAAGGTCACTCAGTGGGCTTCATAGCCGGGTGGGGATTTGAACCCCGGCCTCCCAGGTCTCAGCACAGAGCTCTAACCACTACACCAAATTGCCGCTCTGGACTAGCAGTGCTCCCTGGTATTAGACAGGGGACTTTTCCCAGCCTCTATTAAATAGATCACAAATTGGACTTGGGGGTATCTGCTCTGCCAAATGACGTATTTTTACAAATATGTAAAAAAAAAAAAAAAAACCTCAATTTTTTATCAAAGATTTGTCAGTGCCAATGAAAATTAATAAATAAATGAATAGAAAAAGAACCTACCCACGTGACACTGACAGAAAAACCTTGCACATCCACTACGTAAAGGAATGAAAGTCTACTATCCCCCTTCTCTCCCCACTTCTCTCGCCCCCCAACCTTATACTGAAAATAGGAGAGCTTTCCAAACTTTCCCTGTTGGTGACACACTTTTTAGACATGCATCATTTCACAACACAGTAATTCAGTTTCCCTAGCAAACCAGAGGTTAAACTAACCCCTTTCCACTTCCAGGGAGGAACATGGGGAGCGTTTAAACAACACTCCTACCGTTACACACTGCAGCCGACACACTAACGTGTCACAATGTTAGTGGCGAAAGCTCAAGTATAAAGCATTAAAGTCTCACATTGAATATAAATGATCCGGAGAAAGGACTTTTAGGATTTGAAAACGAAGACAATGTATGCACTTTTTTGGTAACACAGCAAAATCTTTAATAATCCTATATAATAATCTTGCTGTGTCCCTGCGTCCACTTTCTGTGTGTCATGGAAGTGCGCTACTGCACATGACCGGGACCCACACGGACGCAGGGATTGGAGCGGGCGGAGAGGGGGGCGTGTCTGCGAGGCAGCGGCGGCACACGCGCGTTGTCATTTGCGCCAGCGCCGCTGCCTCGCACGGACGCAGAGGGCCGCCCCATCCTCGCCGGCGCTACCACCGGCGCTACAGCCGCCCCCGGGGAAAACGAAGGAGGCGAAAGCGAGCAGTGCCCCAGCGACGGAACGGCTCGCAAAGGACATTCGCCTCGCGCCGCCTCTCCCCCGAAGCCGCGCGGCTTGAAGCCCAGCCAGGCGGGCCTGTTGGCGGCGGAGGCGCTGCGCCTGCTAGCGCAGGTGACAGCGCTATGCGGGGCCTGACGGCGGCGGAACGGCCACGCAGAGGCCAAGGAGTGCTGCTGCGCGCGCCCACAGTTGAGCAGCTCGGCCTCCTCCGCTGCCGCCGCTGCCACCTCGACGGAGGAGCCCCGAGGAGGAGGAGGAGGACGGCCGGCCCGGCCTGGAGGAACGGCGACAAGGAGGACAAGGACGCCGCCCCGCAACCTCCTCACCCTGGACGCCGCCGGGCGCCTCCAGCTCCTTAGGCTGTCCGTCCGTGCTGCTTTAAAGCAGCACGGACAGGCAGCTCCAGGAGCCGCCACTCCCTCGCCGGGAGCTGCAGCACCGAGTGGGATGCATCCCGCCCGGCGCTGCTGCTCCCGCGGTCACTGAGCGACCGGCCGAGGGAGCGTCGGCTCCTTAGGCTGCCCGTCCGTAATGCTTTAAAGCAGCACGGACAGGCAGCACATATCTTCTAGCGCCCGTAATTTTACGGGCTTAATATACTAGTAATAAATAATGTAGTTGCAAGGATCTATGGGGAAGACCGAGATTCCCACTCTGCGCTTTGCACGAAAGGCGTTCCTGAGGTGCTGCAGTTTTTGCTGAGGGCGTTTTGTCATTCCAGAGACCACCAACCGTTGAGGACGGGGCTGTTTATTTCTCCAGGGTCGAAAGGGTTCTTCCTGCTGGACGTTGGCCGAAGAGCCTTAGGCAAGGGAGGCCATGCTGGAGAATGAGGGGAACGTGGCCTCTCTGGGTAAGGAGCCTCCTTCCTCGCTGCAAGAGTCTGAAGCAGTCCTTCCGGGACATTTTCTTGTCACTCTTCTGGGGTGGAGGGGCAGGTGGGGAGCAGGTTTGTTGCACGAGAGCTGCAAATGTACTTTCTTCCAAATGCCTTGCATTTTGATCCCATTTCCCCCTTTCAAGGAGCTCAAGGTGGGGCACACAGGTCTCCCCCTCATTTAATCCCCACAAGAAGCCCAAAACGGCCTGGGCCCCGTATATCTGAAGGAGCATCTCCACCCCATCATTTAGCCTGGACACTGAGGTCCAGCTCTGATGGTCTTCTGCCGGTTCCCTCACTGTGAGAACCGAAGTTATGGGGAACCAGGCAGAGGGCCTTCTCTGTATTGGCGCCCGCCCTGTGGAATGCCCTACCTTCAGATGTCAAGGAAATAAATAACTGGATAACCTTTAGAAGACGTATGAAGGCAGCCTTGTATCAGGAAGTTTTTAGTGTTTAGTCGCTTTATTATACTTTTACACTGTAAGCTGCCCATATGTGAGGTAGGCTAGCCCTGAGAGGGAATGACTGGACCAATATTTCCCCATGATTTTCACGGCTGAGGCAGAATTTGAACCCAGGTCTCCCAGGTTCTAGTCTGGCACTTTAACCACTGTGCTGCACTTTAGCTGTGCAAAATGAGTTTGCTGGCATGTGAGGGACTCCCACTGGCATAACAGCAACAGTCTGGAAGCGCCAACCAAGTCCCCTCCCTGGGGTCCTGGCAGTGCAGCCCTGACCCCCCCACCCTGCTGACTTCTTCAGCCGTCCTCCCTCACCCTTCCGACACAGAGCGAAGGACCACCTTGCCCCACACAAACACGCAGCCCCCTACCCCAAGGTACTGTTTAGTTATGGGTTCTCCTTCTCTGGAAATGTTTGACGGATCTTTGGATGAGCAGCCGTTGGAGATGGTTTGGGCCACGAGGCTGATGGCTTCCTTCTCCTCACTTCTTCCTCCTCCTCTTCCTCTTCTTCCTTCTTCTCACTTCTTTCCCGCATAGCCCTGCCGCTTCCCAAGACGAACCTCAACCCCAGCGCAGAGCAGGCGGAAGAGCCCAGGCCGCCACAATATCAGATCTCAGACGGAACAGGGGCTGCCATTTCGGATACCTGCTCAGGTGAGGCAGTTTGGATGGGATGCTGAGTCCGTTCAGAGTTCAGCATTAAAAAAGCTCTTCAACTTATTATTCCTTTTGCAGTGGGAGTTGTGGGGGGGGGGGGGAGAAGTGGTACGACCTCCGTCTCTCATGCATCATCTGGTCCAACCATCTCAGGTTGGATTCTGAGGCTACTTCTCTGCCATCTTCAAACCCTGATTCCGCTTTGTTCACTCTCTCAGCAGGTAACTGGAGGAGGAAACACTTCTGCCCAGAGTGTGGCCGATGCTTTGCCTTCAGATTGGCTCTTGCTAGACACCAGAGAATCCACACAGGGGAGAAGATCCAGGAAAGCTCTGAGAGCAGGGAATGTTTGTGTCAGAGTTTGGAGCTTGTGAGCCATTCGGAAACCCCTAAGTCTTTGGAGTTCAGGAAGGTTCTTAGTCATCAGCCCATTGTACTGATCCACCGGAATGTCCATGCAGAAGGAGATAACTCATATCGCTGCTTGGAGTGTGGGGAAGGTTTCTCCCAACTCTCAGATTTTGTGAAACATGAAAGCGGCCACACAGGAGAGAAGCCCCACAAATGCAGTGTCTGTGGGTTATGTTTTTCTGTTAGGTCACAACTTGTTACCCCTCAGCGAACCCACACTGGAGAAAAACCCTATAAATGCCCGGAGTGTGGGAAGTCATCTGCTCACAAGTCAGGCCTTGTGGTCCATCAGAGACTCCACACAGGAGAAAGGCTCCATAAGTGCTTGGAGTGTGGCAAGTGTTCCACCACACACAAAAATCTCAGGCGACACCAGAGAATTCACACAGGAGAGAAACCGTATGAGTGCACAGAGTGTGGGAAATGTTTTCATGCGAAAGGTGACCTTCTGAGACATCAGACTGTTCACACCGGGGAGAGACCCCATAAATGTGCAGAGTGTGGGAAAAGTTTTATTGTACCAGCAGAACTTGCAATCCACCAGAGAATGCATACGGGAGAAAAACCGTTTGAATGCGGGGAGTGTGGAAAATGCTTTTCCCAGAAAAAACACCTCAAAGTGCATGAAAAAATCCACTCTGGGGAGAAGCCCTGTAAATGCCCGGAGTGTGGGAAATCATTTGCTCAAAAGTCAGGCCTTGTAATCCATCAGAGGCTCCACACAGGAGAGAAGCCCTATGAATGCTGGGAGTGTGGGAAATGTTTTACTCAAAACGCACAGCTTTGGCTGCATCGTTTGGTTCACACAGGGGAGAAACGGTATAAATGCTTTGAATGTGGAAAAAAGTTTACTCAGCGTTCCGGCCTTGTGAGCCATCAGAGAACCCACACAGGAGAAAGGCCCCATAAGTGCCTGGAGTGTGGAAAATGTTTCCCCACAAAAGGAAGTCTCAGGCGACACCAGAGAATCCACACAGGAGAGAAACCCTATGAATGTAGAGAGTGTGGGAAATGTTTTTATGATAATGATTACCTTCTGAGGCATCAGACTGTTCACACTGGAGAGAGGCCCCATAAATGTGAAGAGTGTGGGAAAAGCTTTATTTCAGCATCAGAACTTGTAATCCACCGGAGAATCCATACGGGAGAGAAACCCTATAAATGTATGGAGTGTGGGAGATGCTTTTCCCAGAAACAACACTTCAAGAGGCATGAAAAAATCCACACTGGGGAGAAACCCTACAAATGCATGGAGTGTGGCAAGTCATTTGCTCAAAAGTCAGTCCTTCAGATCCATCAGAGAATCCACACAGGAGTGAGGCCATATGAATGTGGAGAATGTGGGAAATGTTTTTCTACTTCATCACATCTTATTAGTCATAGGAGAGTCCACACAGGAGAAAAGCCACATAAATGTTTAGACTGTGGAATGTCATTTACTTTAGCAAAAAGCCTTAGGGAGCACCAGAGAATACATACAGGAGAGAAACCCCACAAATGCATGGAGTGTGGGAAATGTTTTCCAAGGAAAGACACCCTTGTGACCCATCAGAGAACCCACACAGGAGAGAAACCCTATAAATGCTTGGAGTGTGAGAAATCATTTTCTCAGAAGTCATGCCTTGTGGCCCATCAAAGGATCCACACAGGAGAGGAACCTCACAAGTGCTTGGAGTGTGGGAAATGTTTTTCTCAGTCATCAAATCTTCACAGACACCAGAAAGTCCACACAGGAGGAGAGCTTCCCAATGTGTAGAGTGTGGAGAATGTTTTTCACAGAGTGGAAACCTTCAAAGACTCCATGTGGAATAAAGAGCATATAAATGTTGGAAGTGAGTATGGAACATAGTTGTTAGACTGTTAGTATAATATTTAGAATATACTGGACCCCATTACGTTTGTTTTAAAAAGGCTATCTAAGGCAGGGGTCAGCAAACTTTTTCAGCAGGGGGCCAGTGCACTATTCCTCAGACCTTGTGGGGGGCTGGACTATATTTTGAGGGGGGGGATGAATGAATTCCTATGCCCAGCAAATAACCCAGAGAAGCATTTTAAATAAGAGCACACATTCTACTCATGTAAAAACACCAGGCAGGCCCCACAAATTACGCAGAGATGCATTTTAAATAAAAGGACACATTGTTTTTTCTCTCCGCGCTCCCTCCCTGCGCGGGTGCCGCCATTCTCCAGCAGACACTATGCCGGCCCTCAGACCCCTCATCAAGCCTAAGATCGTCAAGAAGAGGACCAAGAAGTTCATCCGCCATCAATCTGATCGCTATGTCAAAATTAAGCGTAACTGGCGGAAGCCCAGAGGTATTGACAACAGAGTCCGCAGAAGGTTCAAGGGCCAAATCTTGATGCCCAACATTGGGTATGGTAGCAGTAAGAAGACAAAGCACATGTTGCCTTCAGGATTCAGAAAGTTCCTTGTCTACAACGTCAAAGAGCTGGAGGTGCTGATGATGAGCAACAAGTCCTATTGTGCAGAGATTGCTCACAATGTTTCATCCAAGAATCGGAAGGTAATTGTGGAAAGAGCAGCTCAGCTTGCTATCAAAGTCACCAATCCAAATGCCAGACTGCGCAGTGAGGAAAATGAATAAATACCGTATTTTTCGCTCCATAAGATGCACTTTTTTCCTCCTAAAAAGTAAGGGGAAATGTCTGTGCGTCTTATGGAGCGAATGTGTGGTCCCTGGAGCTGAACTGCCCAGGGGCAAAAGCAGATTGTGCTTTTTTAAAAAAAAGAGAGAGAAGGGGGTGTTGAAAGGAAGCCCGCTGAGCAGCTGCTCAGCAAACGATCGGGGAGAGAGATAAGGGAGAGAGATTCCAGCCCCGCCCCCTTGCAGAGGGAGGCTGTTTCCCCAGCGACATGTGACTGGCTGATTAGATTGTCTGGAAACTGTAGAAATGGCTCCCTTTCCTGAAGCTGCAGAACTGTGAGTTAAACCCCATAAAACAGGGTTTTTCCCTTTGCAAAGTAAGCTCAACAACTTTGAGCTGATCCTCAAAAAATTGGGCTTTTCTCCTTTGCAAAAGAAGCTGTAGAAATTTGAGCTGAGCCTCAAAAAATTGGGGCTTTCCCCCTCTAAAAACTAGGTGCGTCCTATGATCAGGTGCGCCTTATAGAGCGAAAAATACGGTAGTTGCTCTTGTACAACTGTATTTAATAAAAAGTTTTTTTAAAAAATAAAAAATAAAATAAAAGGACACATTCTACTCATGTAAAAACGCGCTGATTCCCAGACCGTCCATGGGCCAGATTTAGAAGGTGATTGGGCCAGATCCGGCTGGAAGGGAAGCTGGTGCCGCATCAGGGACCCACACGGGAGAGAAACCACAAAAATGCTTTGAGTGTGTGTATTGCCAGATATTTTCAGAAAGAGGTGTCTCCTGATCTTGATGTAATTGTCACTTTAAATCTTTATATATGTATCTATACATATAATGAGGGCTTCTCCATAGATCTAACTGTATAATGAGAACCAGAGGTCTAGGCAGCTGGCCTGACACGGAGTCAACTAGCAGACAGGCCTGTCTTGACCCAGCCATGGAACTGGCAATTAGGCATAGACTTTGGCTCACCACTGGGAACAGAGGGAGTAACTTTGGTCTGTGCCAACCCCGGAGATCAGGGAGGATGGCAACAGAACTTAAAGAGCCCCCCTGCTATTGTTTAGTCGTGTCCGACTCTTCGTGACCCCATGGACTAGAGCAAGCCAGGCACTCTTGCTATTAGATCATGTTTAAAAGCCTCTTTATAAGGGCTCAGCAACAGCAGCTCTCTGAGTCCCTTGTTCGAGTTCCGCCAGCGAATGACGACATTGGCTATATCGAGGGAAGGGAAGGATCTACTGTTCCCGGGGTCTCTGCAGCAAATGAGATGAACCATGAACTTCACTTTTGCAGTTCTCTCCATAATATCCTTTTGATCTTGTATCTTAAGTGCTACTCTTTAGTGAGTATAGAACATAGATGTTAGACTGCTTTTTTGACTTATTTTGCTTTGCTTAAATTAATAAAAGCTTATTCCTGTTCCTTCATGGCCACCAAAGAGTATATTGAGGTGGAGAATTCAACAAAATGTGTTTTTAGCTGAGAGCAAAATATTCTCTTCACTCCTCACCTCTGAAACATAACATATTTTGTCATGGAGCACAAAAAGCCTCCCAAAAATCCCTAGTTTGTGACAAATCAAACTTCCTCCGCCCATGGCGGTCCAGGGTGCTCTCTGCTTTCATAGCTACCATCACAACAACCCTGTGAGGTGGGTCAGCTTGAGAGGCCGCCAACAGCCACAGGTCGCTCGCTCCCTGATCAGTATTTTTTGTTTAGCTGGGGGGTAGCTCCGTGGAGCATGATCTTAGGGTCACGAGTTCGATCCCCACATGAGGCAAAAGAGTACTAAATTGCTGGGGGTTGGACTGGATGACCCTTGGGGTCCTTCCAAATCTAGAACCCAACCCTGCTGATGTGCAAATTTGCTGCATCTTCTCATTCATTTTGCCGGGCACCGCTGCGATGTATTAGGCCAGACGTCTCCAAACTAAGGCCTGTGGTCCGGATACGGCACATGGGACTAAATTATCCAGCCCGTGGCAACCCCCGCTGCCGCCGCCCGCTCCTGCCGGCACGGCACGGCACGGCACGGCTGCCCACTTCCGGGTTGGCAGAACACCGGAAATAGCTTGCCCATATGCGCAACCGTCATTTCCGGTGCACTTCCAGGTCTGAGGAGGCCCGTGCGCACGTGCACCAGCTATTTCCGGTGCTCCGCCGACCCAGAAATGCACCGGAAATAGCGTGTGCGCACGTGTATGGGCGCGCGTTCCCCGCCCACTGGCCCGCCGTGTGATCGGCGCTGGAGGAACCAGCCCAAGGCCTGCTAAGTTTGCCGCCCCCTGTGTTAGCCGGTACAGAGAGGTGTCTTCTTTCTTTGGCGATCCCTCGTAACCAGCAAGATTGTCTTCTATGAAAACGGTCTTAACAGTGAGTCCGTAAGTGACTGTGGAGGCCAATTCTGGATCCACACGTTTTCATGGTGGGGACATAGGTTTCCGGGCAGGAGTTGATCACGGTGAGGGTTTGCCAAACGTCCCTTCCTCTTAGCTCAATTCTCCCTTGTGTCCTGAGTTCAAGTGTCTTCAAAGCCCATGACACCTTTGGTAAAGGCTCTTCTCCAATTGGAGCGCTCGCAGGCCAGTGTTTCCCAGTTGTCGGTGTTTATACTACTTTTTTTTAGATTTGCCTTGAGAGAGTCTTTAAACCAGGGGTCGGCAACCTCTGGCCCATGGGCTGGATGCGGTTCACAAAGGCTATTTTACCGACCCAAGAGCCACCTGCCAACTGAGCCGCCCGCCCGGCAATTCCCCCGCGCGGTGCACTAAAGCGGCATAGCGCAGCATGGGGACTTGCCAAGCAGCGCCCGAAATTGCGCAGTAGCGATTTTCGGTGCCATGAACATGCGCAGATGTGATTTCCGGCATCGCGCTGCACATGTCCGGCCCACGGACACTTTCCGTGGGCTTAATCCAGCCCATGGCCGGATAACCTTGCTGACACCTACTTTAAACCTCTTTTGTTGACCACCACCATTACGCTTACCATTTTTAAGTTGGAAATAAAGTAGTTGCTTTGGAAGACGATAATCAGGCATCCTCACAACATGACTGGTCCAACGAAGTTGATGAATCACTGCTTCAACACTGGTGATCTTTCTTCTTCCGGTACACTGGCATTAGTTCGCCTGTCTTCCCAAGTGATGTGTAAAAAAAATTGAGGACACCATTAATGGAATCCCTCGAGGTGTTGGAGATGGCGTTTATAAGTGGTCCATGTTTCACAAGCATACAGCAAGGTTGGTAGTACAATACTTTTGTAAACAATCATTTGGGTTTCCTCAAACACACTGCACTTCAATTGGAAGAAAGCTGCACTTGCAGAGCTCAGGCGATGCTGGATTAGTAAAAGGACCCCTGACAGGTCCAGTCACGGATGACTGAGGTTGCGGCACTCATCTTGCTTTACTGGCCGAGGGAGCTGGCTTTGTCCGCAGACAGCTTCCAGGTCCTGTGGTCAGCATGACTAAGCTGCTTCTGGCAAAGCAGAGCAGCGTACGGAAACACCATTTATTATTGTAACTCGCTCCACGTGGGGCTGCCCTTGAAGCTGACCCAGAAACACCAGCGGGTGCAGAATGCCGCGGCGAGGCTCCTTACGGGGTCCTTGCCGCGGGACCATATTCATCCAGTGCTTTACCAGCTGCACTGGCTCCCGGTGGAGTACAGGATCAGGTTTAAGGTGCTGGTTTTGACCTTTAAAGCCCTATGTGGCCTAGGACCCTCGTACCTACGGGACCGCCTCTCCTGGTATGCCCCTCAGAGGACCTTAAGGTCCACAAATAACATTTTGGAGGTCCCGAGCCACAAGGTTGTTAGACTGGTCTCAACTAGGGCCAGGGCCTCTTCAGTACTGGCCCCAACTTGGTGGAACGCTCTGTCACAAGAGACCAGGGCCCTGCGGGATTTGACATCTTTCCGCAGGGCCTGCAAGACAGAGCTGTTCCGCCTGGCCTTCGGGTTGGACTCAGTCTGATGTTTCCTCCCCTTATGGTTTTGATTATAGGCGATAAATGAAGCGGCATTTTAAATTTTAAATTGTATTTTAACCTGTATTTTAATTAGCGGTTTTTTCTTTCTTTTATACTTTACTATAATTTTATGTTAGCCGCCCTGAGCCCGGTGTTGACTGGGAAGGGCGGGGTATAAATAAAATTTATGATTATGATTATGATTATAATTATTATTTACCTTCCCGCTGGAGCGGTACCTATTTATCTACTTGCACTTTGATGTGCTTTCGAACTGCTAGGTGGGCAGGAGCTGGGACCGAACAACGGGAGCTCATCACGTCGTGAGGATTCGAATCGCCGACCTTCTGATCAGCAAACCCTAGGCTCTGTGGTTTAGACCACAGCACCACCCGCCCTGTAAGCCAGTAAATAAAAAGGGGGGGATGAGCAGCCTTTCCCAGAGCCCTCTACACGGGTGAGAGGGCACAGTCTGAACCCTGCAGCACGTGAATGCTGGTGAGGGGGGCGGGGCAGGAAAGGGCGGCGGGAAAGATGAGCCATTTTGTCTTTTCCTATTGCACGTTGCATCGGGGAGGAAGGGGAGATTCTGGAGAGCAGAAGAAGAAAACTCATTTATTCATTCCTCTTTGAAAGCTTGCTGGTAGATTGTGCATATTTTTAACTAAAAAATCTGGACATTAAGAAAAATCAGATAGCATTACAATCCCTTTTTTAAAAAAGAAAAGAGTTTGATATGGCTAAATTGGCCCAAGAACCCTCCCCACAACCCCAAAAACCTCACTGCAGCCAATGGAAGGCAAAGAGCCATATGCTGGGCCCCCAATCTTAGGGATCCCAAAAGTTATTTAAAAAACCCACAACTCCCCAAAGTTTAGCCTTTAAAAAAAACAAACTCCAAAGTTTTTGAATTTTTTTTTTACAAATATGTAAAAAAACCCGGTGATTTTTCAATCAAACATTTCTCACTGCCAATGAAAACTGATCCTATATAATAATATCCCTGTGTCCGTGCGTACGTTCCGTGTGTCAGTGGAAATTTTCCACTGCGCATGTCCCACACGGACGCAGGGATTGGACAGCAGAGACTTGGAGCGCAGAGGCGGGTCGCCCCTCGCCCAATCAGTGCGGCCCAGCAGTTGCTGAGAATATGGCGGCCGCTGCGGCTGGCACTTGCTCGGCCTGCGGGAGCCGCGCCTGTTGCAGGCAGTGCTCGGGCACCGAGGGAGAGGCCGCGGCTTCCCCTCCAGCGCCAGGCCACATCAGTGGAGCGGAGCGGAGGGAATGTTTGCGGGCCGAGGTGGAGCCGGCGAGCGGGGCCGGCCGACGCTCGCTGCAGCCGCCGGCCGACGCTTGAGCAGCTCCCACCGCCTTCCCTCAGGAGGGGGGGCGTCACCGCCGCCGCTGCAGCCACCCCCGGGGAGAAAGGAGAGGAGGGGGGAGCCCCTTCCCGTCCCCAGCGCCCCCCTAAAGCAGCAGCAGCGCGCTCGAAGCAGGGGCCGGGAGCAGGGCGCGCCGGGGCCCCACGAGCCAACTGGCTGCAGTCGCAGCTTGCCCCGCTGCCAACGCTGCTGTTCTAGCGCCCGTTCCCTCGGTGGATCGCTCAGCGGTGACTGAGCGATCCGCCGAGGGAGCGGATCCACCAAGGGAGCGCCGGCTCCTGAGGCTGCCCGTCCGTGCTGCTTTAAAGCAGCACGGACAGGCAGCTCCAGGAGCCGCCACTCCCCCGGCGGAAGCGGCCTGAGGAGGACGCCGTGTCTGAGGCGGGATTTGAACCCGGGCCTCCTCCTTCTGGGGCTCTGCCTCCTCCTGCCTCCTCCTCCTCCTCCTCTAGCGCCCGTTATTTAACGGGCTAACTTCAACTAGTAAATGAATAGAAAAAGAACCTACCCACGTGATGCTGAAACAAAAACCTTGCACATCGACTACGTAAAGGAATGAAAGTCTACTATCCCCCTTCTCTTCCCCCCCCCCAACCTTATACTGCAAGCAGCAGAGCTTTCCAAACTTTTCATGTTGGTGACACACTTTTTAGGGAGGAACATGGGGAGCGGTTAAACGACACACCTACACACTGCAGCCGACACACTAATGTGTTGTGACACAAAGTTTGGAAAGCTCCGGTATAGAGCATTAAAGTCTCACATTGAATATAAATTATCTGAAGAAAGGACTTTTGTGATTTGAAAACGGAGACGATGTATGCACTTTTTTGGTAACCCAACAAAATCTATAGATATATAAATGTTCAAGCTGGGTGTTCACTTGCCTCCACCTTTCTCCGTAACTGCTTGACCGATGGCCTTCAAATTTGGACACAACGTTCCACGGTCATATGGGAAGGATCTTAGGTCCTTACATTGAACAAAAACCACAACTATCATACTTAAAAGTGAGATTTTGTACCCAAAAAAAATGCCCTCCAGTGGACGTAAAACGCAGCACACTATAGAACAACAGACAGGGAGGGAGAGGGAGCGGAACGAGGTCAGCTCAGCCAATAGGCTGCTGGCGGGGGAGTGGCCGGAACACGCTTCAACTGCCACCGCAAAGACAACTCCTTGCCTCAGATTTTCGCCTATACAGAATCAAGCCACACGGAGCGGCATAGCCCCGTCCGCCATTGGTTGTCTCACCTCACGAAGCTCCAGAGACTGTGTAGGCAGTAGAAAAAGCCGCGTCCGCCATTTTCTCCCTCACCTCGCCCGGCTCAACAGCAAGGGCGGCCAAATAAAACAATCTCTTATTCAAATTTTCCAACCCAACGTAAAACGGCTGCATAAAACCAGGCCGCCATAAAAAGGCACGTCTGCCATTTTCTCCCTCACCTCGCCCGACACCACAGCCAAAGCGGCCCCAATTTTTTTTTTCGGTTACAATTTTCTGATGCCACATACATAGAAGGACAGGCTACAAAGTCAGTCCGCCCATAAACAACATTAATTACAGAGCGAAGCCACGACAACACCTTGACCGACTACACACCCACGCTGCCCACAATCTAACAATATTTCCAGTGCTGCCTACGTCACCTAAAGAGGTAAGCCAGCCCCTAATGCCTCTTTTAGTAACTCCTACTGTACAATTAAAAATACCAGATAAAAAAATAATAATCCACCACATTTATTACAAAAACCTACTGTAAAGCAAAATATGTAAAATGTCACACATTTAAAAAAAACACACACCAAGCATACGTCCACAAAACCACTATACAAAAAACTATAACAACTACCGGTAAGTTTGTTCTTGGTATGAGCTTAGTTGGTCTCTAAGGTGCTACTGGAAGGATTTTTTTCATTTTCCAATAAATAAATCCATAATGCCCCTCAACCCATGCATCTTACACTCACTGAACAACATTATCCATTGAAACCCAATTTAAATTGCAAAAGTACGTAAACTATGCTGGCATTTCATTACGTTCTAAAATTTCTTCATTTCTAAATATTTCTTCATTTCCTTCTTATTTCTAAAGTTATACAATCTCTTTGAATACGTTAAAAAAACAACAACACCCAAAGCAAATAACCATCAGGACGAAAATTTGGAAAATAAACTGAGGAACAACGTTCAACACTTCTATTCCACAAAGACAACCTAAGGTAAGATATAAAATGTCACAAAAATTAATGAGAAACATCATTGAAGCAACAATTTTGACAGGACCATACAAAGGTGAAGATATCCTCATTCCACGCATTCCAATAATTCCATCGGATGTACCATTCCAATTTAAAAGACTGCAATTCCCAATTAGACTAGCATTTGCCATCACTATCAATAAATCACAAGGCCAAACTTTACGATTTTGTGGTATTCACCTAGAAACTGATCGCTTCTCACATGGACAACTGTATGTGGCATGTTCTAGAGTTCATAAACCACAAAACCTCTACATCTTCACAAGCAATGGAGCTACAAAAAATATAGTGTACCCTCAAGTCTTATGATCCTCTAAAACTATTAAAAACAACATACTATTTCCTAAACACTGCAAAGCAACAACAACAAAAAATTCAACAAAATATAAATTCAATACAAAACGTCAACCTCATTCTAATCCATCTACACCAACAAAGAAGAAACACAACAACATATAAACCATGCAACATGAACTTACTCCACCTGTACATGCACTTTCTCTTAACTTATCAAATTTCACACAAAAAGCCACCGCAACGCGTGGCCGGGCCAGCTAGTCTTTAATAAAAACAAACATACGTTGCAATACGTTGGGCAAGCGTGGTAGCGAAAAATGAGCCTAGAGTCTCTGGGTATTGATCAACTAATGAATCTAGCGTCTCTGGTTAGTGAGCAAATAATAAGTCCAATGTCTCTGGTTGTGGAGCTCGAGCAAGCCGGCCTTATCCGGCTGCGAGGAGGCCTTGAAGACACCTCAAGTGACTAGGCGTGGTTCCCTCAAGGAGTGCAGTTGGCAGCGCTTGGTCTCCTTTGGGTGGCCCAGTGCTGGCATCTCCTGCAGGGGCAGCTTGAAGTCTGGAACTGAACTAGTCAGGTACTGGTGCCATGCTGTGCTGGACAGCTGGAGTCTGGAATGGGATTGGACTGCTGGCTTCTCACTGAGCTGGAACCCAGATGGACCTGTAGGACTAGAAAGAACAAGATTGCCTTGCCCCCCAAGTGATCAGGAGTGCTGGAACCTGCGAAAGCAACCTTCTGGTGCCTGCTGCTCAGAAATAAAAGAGATGATTTAGGGAGAACAGCAAGGTATTCAAGGTCCACTGGATTTTGTTCAGGGTCCAGAATCTTTCCCCCTGTCTTAACTGATTGTTCAAAAAGTTTTTCAGCACGCAATGGGCACGTGCCACAATTTCTTGGCTATTGGAAGGAATTCCGTGCGCTAGGGAAATATCCCACTGGTAGCAGAACTGTTGGAACAGGTTAGAGCAATATGAGGGGGTGCTCCCTACGACCCTGAGATTAAGAGTCTCATGCTCTACCGACTGAGCTAGCCGGGCGTGCCATCTGAATGCAAAGCTTGGGGGCCGCTATCTGTATTTAAAGCTTAGGGTCAGCCCCCAATAGTGATGCCAGCATTCACAGCCTGTATGGCTTTAGCAGTTGCCTCTGCACGTTGTGCTGATTCCCATAGAAACCCTGAGAAGGTATCTATTGGTCACAGGGACCACTGCATAAGAATGAAATTTGGGAATATCGGTCACACTCATTTGCTCTTAACTGGCATGATTGTATGCCTGCAGGGTTCACAGCATGAGAGAATGAGAGGGGGAATGGCAACTCTGGGCAAATGATCAATACGCTGAAACTGTTCACAAATTAGACAGAACAACTGAAAAAGCTGAAAAGCTAAATCTGACTGTTCTCGGCTGCTGACTGAGGAAGGGGTGCATTTTACACTCAAAACCACAAGCTCAGGAAGCTAAAACCACACGACTTCCTGGCTGCCTGAGACGTCACTGAAACCTGTCGCAACGCGAGAACTTGGGTCTTGGCTGACAAAGAGACGATGGATTAAAAAGAGGAATATGCTGGGACACAATCGGGGGACTTGAGGTAAGTTATAAACCAAATCTTTTTTAAAAATGCAACCTACTAAGCAAGAGAAGTCTGCAGTAAAGTAAAAAACCTTGCTTGGCTAAGGACAATGCACTAACTCAGAGCACTTTGCTGCAGTGCATGAGACTCTCTTCTACTGAGGTCTGCCATGGCAGGGATATCTAGGGCTGCTATTGGGTGTGCATGGAGTCTGTGTGACTGCTAAGCGTGAGGGTCTTGCAGAACCACAATCTGCTGGGCTAAAAGGACATTTAAGCTAGCCAAATTACATGGGATGTTCATTAGTCGTTGGAACCGAAGTCAGAGGGGGAGTTGTTCCTGTTAGAACTTGAACAGGGGCTGTAGTGGTTCAAGCGCATCAGCCATTTAAAGGCAACGCTGTGAGAGGGGAAGCAGACTTGGATTCCAACGATTTATTCATTTTCTGTAATAAATCTCTACCCCAAAATATTCCAATGCATAGGGAGCATCAGGGGATGGATGCTGACAGCTGTGTATCCACCCTGAGTATGCGCCATGAGTCAGTGCAGCTTTAGTGACCAGGTGGAGCCCCTTTATGCCCCAAAGCTCCTTAAGAGCAGTCGTGACCAGGTGAAAGGCTGTTCCACTTGGCATATCACAAGGACATTTGCACCAGCAAAAGCAAGACCACTTAAGGTCAATATTAACAACTGCTTCTCCTTCATGGGAGGAAGTGTGATTAACGGAGATCAGAGGGCAGAGTCTAACCCCTCCCCCTCCACGGCAAGCATCCTGCCGCGGCAGGCACAGAAAGAGGAAGTCAGATTAGCAGGGCCTTGAACTGTCTATTTTTGCAGAGACTGTGGAAGCTGAGAGTCCAAAAAGTGGGCATTTTAAAAATTCCTTTTACAACCAGCATCAACCAAACCAGGGAGTACAGGAAATCTTGTTGTCCGGTGTGGGATCCAGGGGTACTCAGACCTTCGGTTCCTGTAGGGAGAGGTCTTTGGGCTGGAGTAGAAATGATTTAGAGTAGAAACCACAGAACCTAGGGCTTGCCGATCAGAAGGTCGGCGGTTCGAATCCCCGCAATGGGGTGTGCTCCCGTTGCTCGGTCCCTGCTCCTGCCAACCTGGCAGTTCGAAAGTGCAAGTAGATAAATAGGTACAGCTGCAGCGGGAAGGTAAACGGTGTTTCCGTGTGCTGCTCTGGCTCGCCAGAAGCGGCTTAGTCATGCTGGCCATATGACCCGGAAGCTGTACACCGGCTCCCTCGGCCAGTAAAGCGAGATGAGCGCCGCAACCCCAGAGTCGTTCGCGACTGGACCTAATGGTCAGGGGTCCCTTTACCTTTACTAGAAATGATTTGAACTTCTCCTGGCAGATGGGAGGTGTTCTCTAAGTGCAGAATTAATTCCAGCTCCACACTGCCTTGGGCAGCAGCTTTCGGGGACATTACTGGCTGCTGCGGCTGCTTGTTGGCCATGACACTGCTTGCACAGGGGACATCCTCCTTTGGCCCTGGACTGGAGGAGAGCCCGATGAGGAGTGTCCTGCATCGGTTGGCCTTATCTGGCTGGCATAAAGCCGCTGCAAGGACATTTGCTTTAGAAATTTGGGAGCCTATATTCTGATAAGCACACAACTTTTGTGAGAGATTTAAGATCTCAGAGCCTTGTGCTGTTGGTAAAGCACGCTCACAGCCTTCATTTCCATTCTCCATAGATGTTTTAAATGGGATTTCATTTGCAGCATCAGGGGTGTCAATCTGTTGCGTTACCGCTGCTTGCAAATATTTAGCGGAATCAAGAAGGCACTCAGGGGCTCTTTGTCTGATAATGGCAGAGATTTTGGTGGATTTGCCAGATTCAGAAATTTTCTTAAACACTTGGAGCGCACATGCAGAAATTATGGGAAAGTACGTCTGAGGCAGCACGTAGCTGGCCTTGGTGTTCTGCAGCATGGCGAAATTCACTAAGCCAAATCACATATTGACCAGAATTCAAAAGCATTTTCATCAGGGCTTTCCAATCATCAGCAGTAAAGGCATGGCCGGAAGATAAGCCTTCCATGAGCCCTCTCACATAAGCTCTGGACAAGCCAAATTCACCAGCAGCCTTCATTACTTCGCTGACAACAGAATAAGGCAGAGAGTCACACCGGATAATCTGAGTCTCCTGGGCATCTGATACACAGGTGACCTGGCAAACCGTCGGTAGGTCCGCAAGCTCTTCTGCAGTTAGGTGAGAAGATGCTTCAGCCACCTTAACCATGCGCTGGGTGGCAGAAAGATTTTCCTTCTGAGCCTTTACTGACTCAGAAACCGCCTGCTAAGTCAGGCAGACTGTTAGAGGAAATTCCTGGGTTAGAGGTTGCTCAGCACCCAGCCCTACGAGAGAAGCCCGTGGTTCGCAGCGGAGATCAAAGGAGAACAGCCAGAAGTTGGAGCAAAGGCAAAGGAGTTTATTGCGCAACAGGTTACAGCCACGGGACTGGACCCAGAACAAAGGGCGGCAGAAACTTTTAAAACTTCCCGCTACAACCCAGAATACAGTTCACCATACATCACAACTACATCACTAATACATCAGCAAAACGTCAAGAAGGGGTGGAGAGTAGGAGGGTACAGGAAAATTATCATATGGGTAAACAAGATTAGCATACAGGTCACAGGAACAGGTAAATGACACTTGGGTGGGTCAAATATACATTTTGAGTGGCAACCGGGGAAGAACAATGAGAAGCATCCAGGAGACTGTCTGTCGTCTTGGAAACCTGATGATGGGTGCTTGAGAGGATTGGCCAGGTGTGGCATTTCCTGGAGCACCTTGGGTGTGCGTACATGATGTTCTGCTTAGGGGATTATGGCGGACCAGGGGTGACCTGGGGGGGCAAGGCCAGCAGGAGTAGAAGGGCACAAACAGGGAGAAAATCCATGGAGGCTGTGATTTTAAATGAATTTCCAAAGGTTTAAAGACTCTGCACATGCTCAGAGTTCAACTTGATACAATATATCCAAATAGTATTAATAACCACTTGAAACTGAGTTTCACGAGGGTTTGTGTGTGTGCTTGTAATACAACCTGTGGGGTAAAGGGGAAACTAGAGAAAAGGGGGGTGAGACCCGGGCGAAAGAGGGTCCCGCACTGGCTGCCGCTGTCTCTGCGGCAAGCGGAGGGGAAAGACAGCAAGAAGGGGGGGTACCCCTCCTCAGCTACCCGTAACATGACTTGAGGACTTGAATGGATTGTTACATGAAATGTCAGATTGGGGTAAGGGAAGACGATGCGGAGAAACCTGAGAAGCCTCTGCAGATGGCTTTTTAAACACTGGTTTCTCAGCAGCCGGTTTCATCAGCGCTATCACCGAAAAACCTGGCAGGGCAGGTGGAACAGATGGAGGGTTAAAAAGAGAAAGCGCAGGCTGAACTTCTGCAGGGGCGTCTTGGCAGAAGTGCCAGGCCTGAAGGACCTGTATCGGAGCTCGTGACTCCGAATGCAGGGTCTGCCATATTTCCTCCCAGTCCTGTAGCCGCTCTCTGGGTACCAGGCGCACCGAGCATGATTTTCTTGCAAGAGAGAATTTAGTGCCTTGCTACAACAGGGATGCTGTGCCTTCAAAAGCGAATGTTGGAGGTCTTTACAATGTTGTAACCTTTGGGCAGAATGGGAACTCCCCATTACTCACGGGTCTTCCTTCGTATACTCAGTGGGATTCCGTAGAATGCTTGGACGCGTCTGCAACTCCTGCCGAGCGTGATGAGGAGATCTAGCCCCACGGATGAAGGGACGACACGCGTTGGGGAGTTGGTTGCAGGTGAGCGTTGCCGAAAGCAAGCTCAGGGCTGGTTTGGCAGAGGCTCTTTTTACCAGTCAGATACATTTTGGACTGTGCCCTTTACACCTCCTCCACCCATGAGGTCGAGGGATGACACCAAGCTATTTCGCTACCTGTTTTCCACAGCATCACTTTCCCCTTGAACAAAGCTTAATCGAAAGCAGACAAAGGTCACAGACAGGGCATGGCAGGCTGCCAAGGAAGCGAAAGGTGAAGTCGAGGGCACGGTGTTCAGACTGCTGTGGCTTGTACGCGGGTGGTGGTTTGCCTCACACCCAGAGGTCAAGCCTTGGCTTATCTGAGGGTGGTGTTGTGCCACGCCCCCGTGGCCGATTCCTTCAGTCCAGCTCTGAGCGTCTTCTGCCGGTTCCCTCACTGTGAGAAGCGAAGTTAATAGGAACCAGGCAGAGAGGGCCTTCTCTGCAGTGGTGCCCGCCCTGTGGAACACCCTCCCAGCAGATGTCAAGGAAATAAATAACTATATAACCTTCAGAAGCCCTGTATCAGGAAGTTTTTAGCCTGGACACTGAGGTACAGCTCTGAGGGTCTTCTGCTGGTAACCTCGCCGTGAGAAGTGAAGTTATATGGAAACAGGCAGAGGGGGCCTTCTCGGTAGTGGCGCCTGCCCTGTGGAACTCCCTCCCAGCAGATGTCAAGGAAATAAATAACTATATAACCTTCAGAAGCCCTGTATCAGGAAGTTTTTAATGCTTGACATTTTATTATGTTTCTATATGTGCTGCACAGAGTGGATGAGGAGACCCAGCCAGATGGGTGGGGTTCAAATCATAAAGCATTAGTAGTAGTAAGCTAGCATAGGTGTAGAGACTTTTGTACGGCTGTAAGGTAGGAATCTGTAGAAAATGGAAAATGTCAGATGGGCAGAGAATAATCATCATAATAAACAAGAATATCATCTCCGTGAGTTGGCTAGCCCAGACAGCGAATGACTGGAGCAGTATTTCCTGATGAGTTTCATGGCTGAGGGAGGATTTGAACCCTGGTCTCTCAGGTTCTAGTCTGGCACTTTAACCACTGTGCTGCACTTTAGCTGTGCAAAATAGGTTTGCTGGCATGTGAGGGACTTCCACCTGCATAACAGCAACAGTTTGGAAGCGCCAACCAAGTCCCCTACCTGGGGTCATGGCCGTGCAGTCCCGACCTCCCACCCTGCAGACATCTTCAGCCGTCCTCCCTCACCCTTCCAACACAGAGCGAAGGACCACCTTGCCCCCCCCAAACACTCACCCCCCTAACCCAAGGTAGAGTTCAGTTATGGGTTCTCCTTCCCCAGAAATGTTTGAGGAAGCTTTGGATGAGCTGCTGCTGGAGATAGTTTGGGCCGTTAGGCCGAATGCTTCCTCCTTCTCACTTATTCCTTCTTCTCGCTTCTTTCCTGCATAGCACTGCCGCTTCCCAAGACGACCCTCGTCCCCAGCGCAGAGCAAGCGGAAGAGCCCAGGCCGCCACAATATCAGATCTCAGACGGAACAGGGGCTGCCATTTCGGTCACCAGCTCAGGTGAGGCGGTTTGGGTGGGATGCAGAGTCTGTTCAGGGTTTCTCCTCCCTTTCTGAGAATTGGCAAGAAAAATGTTCACTGTTATTTCATTCCTAGGGATGGTAAGGATCCTGTTGTTTTAAAGTTGCTTCTCCCACAGCCCTGGCCACCGTTTTTCCTTTCCCCACCCCTTCCTCCTTGATTTACTATTTTTTAAGAACATGAAAAGTCAGAATCTCGACCTTCTCAAAATCCCAATACCCACTGGACCCTCCTCAGCAATATTGGCCAACATTATATCTATGGACTGCGACTGCTTTGGTCTGTCCTGCATTTTCCAAGGTTCAGCTTCATGGGGGCCCTGCGTTTTCGCACAATGCGAGAGGGAGAGAAACCTCGCTTTTCCTTTTACACCTCTGCCCTGTCCTCCCTCCACCATCTTTGCTGTTCCTCCTCTAACAGCAAAGAGGGAACTAGAGAGCCTCTGAGGGCCATCCCTGTGTTGGTGGAGAGAGATTGCCCATTGGACAGTTTGCTCAGCAGCCTCTCATCAAAAATAAAAATAGCTCTTCCACTGGTTATACCATATGGAGTAGGGGGCGGGGGGAGAAGTAGTACGACCTCCGTCTCTCATGCATCATCTGGTCCAACCATCTCAGGTTGGATCCTGAGGCTACTTCTCTGCTATCTTCAAACCCTGATTCCGCTTTGTTCACTCTCTCAGCAGGTAACTTGAGGAGGAAACACTTCTGCCCAGAGTGTGGCCGATGCTTTGCCTTCAGATTGGCTCTTGCTAGACACCAGAGTATCCACACAGAGGAGAAGATTCCGGAAAGGTCTGAGAGCGGGGAATGTTTGGGTCAGAGTTCAGTGCTTGCGAGCCATTCAGAAACCCCTAAGTCTTCGGAGTTTGGGAAGGTTCTTACTCATCAGCCCATTGTATTGATCCACCGGAACGTCTTTGCAGGAGGAGAGAACTCATATCGCTGCTTGGAGTGTGGGGAAGGTTTCTCCCAACTCTCAGATTTTGTGAAACATGAAAGCGGCCACACGGGAGAGAAACCCCACAAATGCAGTGTGTGTGGGTTATTTTTTTCTGTTAGGTCACAACTTGTTACCCATCAGCAAACCCACACTGGAGAAAAACCCTACAAATGCCCGGAGTGTGGGAAATCATTTGCTCACAAGTCAGAATTTGTGGTCCATCAGAGACTCCATAGAGGAGAAAGGCCCCATAAGTGCTTAGAGTGTGGCAAATGTTACACCACACAAAAAAATCTCAGGCGACACCAGAGAATTCACACAGGAGAGAAACCGTATGAGTGTACAGAGTGTGGAAAATGTTTTCATGCGAAAGGTGACCTTCTGAGACATCAGACTGTTCACACCGGGGAGAGGCCCCATAAATGTGCAGAGTGTGGGAAAAGTTTTATTGTACCAGCAGAACTTGCAATCCACCAGAGAATCCATACGGGAGAGAAACCGTTTGAATGCGGGGAGTGTGGGAAATGCTTTTCCCAGAAAAAACACCTCAAGGTGCATGAAAAAATCCACACTGGGGAGAAGCCCTATAAATGCCCAGAGTGTGGCAAATCATTTGCTCAAAAGGCAGCCCTTGTAATCCATCAGAGACTCCACACAGGAGAGAAGCCCTATGAATGCTGGGAGTGTGGGAAATGTTTTACTCAAAACGCACAGCTTTGGCTGCATCGTTTGGTTCACACAGGGGAGAAACGGTATAAATGCTTTGAATGTGGAAAAAAGTTTACTCAGCGTTCCGGCCTTGTGAGCCATCAGAGAACCCACACAGGAGAAAGGCCCCATAAGTGCCTGGAGTGTGGAAAATGTTTCCCCACAAAAGGAAGTCTCAGGCGACACCAGAGAATCCACACAGGAGAGAAACCCTATGAATGTAGAGAGTATGGGAAATGTTTTCATGAGAAAGCAGAGCTTCTGAGCCATCAGACTGTTCACACCGGAGAGAGGCCTCATAAATGTGAAGAGTGTGGGAAAAGCTGTATTTCAGCATCAGAACTTGTAATCCACCGGAGAATCCATACGGGAGAGAAACCCTATAAATGTATGGAGTGTGGGAGATGCTTTTCCCAGAAACAACACTTCAAGAGGCATGAAAAAATCCACACTGGGGAGAAACCCTACAAATGCATGGAGTGTGGCAAGTCATTTGCTCAAAAGTCAGTCCTTCAGATCCATCAGAGAATCCACACAGGAGCGAGGCCATATGAATGTGGAGAATGTGGGAAATGTTTTTCTACTTCATCACATCTTATTAGTCATAGGAGAGTCCACACAGGAGAAAAGCCACATAAATGTTTAGACTGTGGAATGCTGTTTACTTTAGCAAAAAGCCTTAGGGGGCACCAGAGAATACATACAGGAGAGAAACCTTACAAGTGCTTGGAGTGTGGGAAATGTTTTCCAAGGAAAGACACCCTTGTGATCCATCAGAGAAGCCACACAGGAGAGAAACCCTATAAATGCTTGGAGTGTGAGAAATCATTTTCTCAGAAGTTATGCCTTGTGGTCCATCAAAGGATCCACACAGGAGAGAAACCTCACAAGTGCTTGGAGTGTGGGAAATGTTTTTCTGGGTCATCAAATCTTCACAGACACCAAAAAGTCCACACAGGAGGAGATCTTCCCAATGTGTAGACTGTGGAGAATGTTTTTCACAGAGTGGAAACCTTCAAAGACTCCATGTGGAATAAAGAGCATATAAATGTTGGGAGTGAGTATGGAACATAGATGCTAGACTGTTAGAATAATATTTAGAATATACTGGACCCCATTACGTTTGTTTTAAAAAGGCTATCTAAGGCAGGGGTCAGCAAACGTTTTCAGCAGGGTGCCAGTACACTGTCCCTCAGACCTTGTGGGGGGCCGGACTATATTTTGAGGGGGGGAATGAACGAATTACTGTGCCCCACAAATAACCCAGAGAAGCATCCTATATAATAAAGTCCCTGTGTCTCTGCGTCCAGTCCGTGTGTCAGTGGAATTGCGCTACTGCGCATGAGCCTTAGGGACACAGGGATTGGAGCGGGCGGAGAGGGGGGCGTGTCCGAGAGGCAGCGGCGGCACACGCGCGTCGTCAGTTGGGTCAGCGCCGCCGCCTCGCACGGAGCTGGGGAGGATGAGCTGAGCGGCTGCGAACATGGCTGAGGGGACAGAGGAGCGGCGGCCGTGAGGCGACGCGCGGGAAGGGGCAGTTGGGCGGGCGGGCGGGGGTGGCCGGCGCGGCTGCTGCGGCTGCTGCTCCGAGACACTCCGAGGGCAAAGGCGGCTGGGGCCGAGGCTATGGCGGCGCAGGGCAGACTAACCATCTAGCGCCCGTTATTTTAACGGGCATCATATCTACTAGTTTTAAATAAAAGCACACCTTCTACTCATGTAAAAGCACCAGGCAGGCCCCACAAATTACGCAGAGATGTATCCCCTGCCTAGCGTGGCTGGGGAGACCTGGCCAGATGTGAGGGGTACAAAAAATAATATTATTTTTAAAATATTATTATTATTATTATTATTATTATTATTATTATTTTAAATAAAAGGACACATTCTACTCATGTAAAAACACGCTGATTCCCAGACCGTCCATGGGCCGGATTTAGAAGGTGATTGGGCCAGATCCGTCTGGAAGGGAAGCTGGTGCTGCATCAGGGAGCCCACACAGGAGAGAAACCACAAAAATGCTTTGAATGTGTGTATTGCCAGATATTTTCAGAAAGTGGTGTCTCCTGATCTTGATGTAATTGTCACTTTAAATCTTTATATATGTATCTGTACATATAATGAGGGCTTCTCCATTGATCTAACTGTATAATGAGAACTTGGCATCAACCAGAGGTCTAGACAGCTGTCCTGACACGGAGTCAAGTAGCGGACAGGCCTGTCTTGACCCAGCCATGGAACTGGCAATTAGACATAGACTTTCCCTCACCACTGGAAACAGAGGGAGTAACTGGTCTGTGCCAACCCCGGAGATCAGGGAGGATGGCAACAGAACTTAAAGAGCCCCCTGCTCTTAGATCATGTTTAAAAAGCCTCTTTATAAGGGCTCAGCGACAGTCCCTAATTCGAGTTCCGCCAGCGAATGACGACATTGGCTCTATCGAGGGAAGGGAAGGATCTACTGTTCCCGGGGTCTCTGCAGCAAATGACATGAACCATGAACTTCACTTTTGCAGTTATTTCCAAAATATCCTTTTGATCTTGTATTTTAAGTGTCACTCATTACTGCTGTCCTATAACTGACATTATCATGAAAACTGTATGGAACAACCTTACATTTACTGAGCAGAATATCCTCTTCAATTATATACCCAGCACATGGAAGCTTACAAAAGGACGATAGGAGTGGACTCTCCGCAGCATAAGGACAGATACTGTACTGATGAATTGGAAAAATAAAAATGCGGCTCCCTTCTATGATTGGATTGGAGACGTCTACAAACTTGCAACATATAAACAACTTGCATATAAATGCAGACTTGCCATGGACAAGTTCAATGATATTTTGGATCCATTTTTACATATATTGTAATAGGTTAAGGTCTGGTGAAGTACAATAACAAGCTTGTAAAATATACAGTTTGGGGTTTCCCCCCCCCTTACACGGTTTCTATTTCTCTTTTTCTCTTTTATTTACATCTCATCATGTTTAGTGCACATATAATTGTGTACTTTTTGAACTTCCAATAAAGTTAAAAAAAATAAAAAATTAGACTGCTTATTTGGCTTCTCTTGCTTTGCTTCAATTAATAAAAGCTTCTTCCTGTTCCTTTGTCGCCACCAAAGAGTTCATTGAGGTGGAGAATTCAAAAATGTTTTAAGCCTTGAGCAAAATATTCCCTTCGCTCCTCACCTCCGAAACATAACATTTTTTGTCCTGGAGGACAAGAAGCATCCCAAAATCCTTGGAATGTGAAAAATCCTACTTCCTCCCCCCTTTAAAAAAATTCATTTATTGAAAATCAAAGTAGTGCATACAAAAAAACTCCAAGTCAGAAAAACACTGTCAGAGAATTCAGCCTGATGCAATCTCACTTTATGCAATATAAGTAAGAAAAACAAAAGAAAAAAATAAAGGAAGGGAATAATAAACTAATGAGTAAGACTACTAACATACTAAGTACGCTGAAGTTCGAATTTCAAAGCATCATAAAGTAAATGTACATTTTCCATTTTGCTCATGGTATTTCTTTTACTTATATTTTTACCGTTCTGCTTTAAGGTTGGTTTGTTTTTTTAATGGTCCAGCGGTGGACAACTTTCAGTAAACTAATAAACAGATAAGATCTCCTTGGTTTTGAAAAGTGCAAAATTCTCCTGGTGACAACCTCGGTGGGGCTTAAGGCAGTTTTACACTGGAAGTGAGTGAGGTTGTCCAGCATCTACCTCTTTCGCCTCCTGCTCTCTTGTGAACTGAGAGGGGATTGCAGAGAAAGCAGCGTTTGGCCAGATGCAGCAGCCAAAATACTCTTATTTCTATCCCCGCTCTTAAAAATGTGTTGGGTGAGCCTTAGCCAGAAGGCATGACACCACTGCATGCATTCTCCCTATCTGGCCTTTTCTCCAAAAGGGGCTCATGGCAGCCTCTGGTGCTCTCTGCTTTCATAGCTCCCATCACAACAACCCTGTGAGGTGGGTCAGCCTGGGAGGCCGCCAACAGGCATAGGTCGCTCCCTGATCAGTACTTTTGGTTTAGATGGGGGCATGAGACTCTTAATCTCAGGGTCACGGGTTCAAGCACCACGTGAGGCAAAAGAGTGCTGCGTTGCCGGGGGTTGGACTGGATGACCCTCGGGGTCCCTTCCAACTCTAGAATCCAACAACGTTGACATGCAAGTTTACTTCGCCTTCTCATTCTTTTTGCCGAGAACCACTGTGAGGTGTTAGGCGGTACAGAGAAGTGTGCCAGTAAGTGAGAAAGGCAAAATAAAAATAAATAAGCACCCTTCCCTAGAGCCCAAAGGCACTTTTCCCCCCCTCAGAGGGGAACAGACTACAAATCCCAGAATCCTTTGGGCCTGGGAAAAGGGAAGAAGCGAAGGACTGGGACATCCCAGGCTGCCTGTTTCCTCTGGCCTGCCCCCATTTGTGTGGGTCTTTTGCAGGTGGCGTCCGGCCATCGCCATCTCTGGGGTGCAAAGAGGTTTTGCAGGGGAGGCTGAAGGTCCGAGCAGAAAGGAGTCTTTGCTGGCAGAGGCGCCCTTCGGAAGCAGCTCTACACGAGTGAGAGGGCACCGTCTGAACCCTGCAACCCGTGAATGCCGGAGAGGGGGGCGGGGCAGGAAAGGGCGGCGGGAAAAACAAGCCATTTTGAATTTTCCCATTGCACAGATAAGTTTGCACGTTGCATCGGGGATGAAGGGGAGATTTTCGAGAGGAGAAGAAGGGAACTCTTTCACCTGTTCATTCCTCTTTGAAAGCTTTGAAATGAAATGGTAAAATGTTAGGGTTAGGGTTAGGGTTAGGGTTAATATGAAACGCAGTAATAGATGATAAATAGGCAGCAACAGTGGAGTGCAGGAAACCACTTCAGCAAAATGGTACTAATTTGTATAAAGCGTATAAAAATAATTGACAAAAAATGAAATAAAATGAAAGTTTGGTGATAGATTGTTCATATTTTTTAATTGAAAAGTCTGGAAATTAAGAAAAAATCAGATAACATTATAATCTCCTTTTTTAAAAAGAAAAAAGTCTGCATTTGGAGCATCCCCCTGAATATTTTAATGTGTTCCGAAATCTCCTGTATATCATGGGGATTGGGGGGGGGGGAACCTCAACTCCAGGGGCCAAATGGGGGTCTAGCTGGACTCTGCATCCCCCCCGCATGTCAGCGCCATCTCCCTAGGGTGCTTCAGCCCTGCTCTAAATCGGGTGCTTTTCCTGGCTAGAACATGCCATCGATTATTCCCCTGACCTGCATGGCTGGAGGGGTGTGTGCATGTAAATAGACGTCTGGTTTCTGTGCGGCTTGAAAGTATCCCAGGACTTGCGTGTATTTTACTTCCTTACATTCATACCCCACTGATACTGCCAGGAGCTGAAGGTAGTTTGCATGGTTCCCCATCTCCCCATTTCTTCCTCACAACAACCCTGTGAGGGAGGCGAGGCTGAGAGACAGTGACCGGCTCAAGGTCACCCAGTTAGCTTCATGGCCAGGTGGGGATCTAAACCCCGGCCTCCCAGGTCTCAGCACAGAGCTCTATAACCACTACACCAAATTGCCACTCTGGACTAGCAATGCTCCCTGCTATTAGATGGGGGTCTTTCCCTAGTCTCTCTTACATAGATCATGAATTGGACCTGGGATATCTGCTATGCCAGTGAGCTATGGCTGCTCTCCAATCTCTTTTTTATGTTTTTATTTATTTATTTAATTTTATATATTACAAATTCTTTTAAAATACAAGCGTAACTAATTTCTCATACCGTTGACTTCCTATCCACCCTCCCATGGTGTTTTTTTATTTCTTTATAAAGCTGCAATATTACTTATATCCATTCTGGACTTAATCATCCAGAGTCCTCTACCTTTTAAAATTATTATCAACTCTAAATTGTTAAGCTACAAATTCTCATCTGCTGCTATACTTCAAATCCTGCGTACGATTTAACATAACCATGATATTATTATTTTTCAAGTATTCCAAAATATATTTTCATTCTTCAAGAATCTTATTTTCTCATTTTGTTCTCTAACTCTGAGTCCTCTTCAGCTATCTCTTGCAACCTATGAAGCTGCCTTAAACGCGTGACACCGGGACCAGAACGGCCATAGCTGAAGGGCAGGATCCGTCCCTTCAAGGCAGAGCTTCCTGGGCTCAGTCCCCGTCATTTCCCTTGAACAGAATCAGGTTGCAGGCATCTATGGGGAAGACCAGATTGACATGGCTAAACTGACCCAAAAAAACTCACTGTGGTCAACCCAAGGAAACAGCCATAGGCTGCGTCTCCCAACCTTAGGGTTGCAAAAATTAAAAAACAAAACACCCTGAAAGCTGAGCTTTTTTTTAAAACCCCAAAGTTTTTGAGATATTTTTTTACGTTATATGTAAAAAAAAGCGCAATTTTTATCAAATACGGTACTTATCAGTGCCAATGAAAACTGATAGACAAATAGAAAAATAACCTATCCATGTGATGCTGAAACAAAAACCTTCCACATGCACTATGTAAATGAATGAAAGTCTACTATTCCCCCTTCTATCTCCCCTTCTCCCCCCCCCCACCTTATACTGCAAGCAGGAGAGCTTTCCACATCATTTCGTGACACAGTAATACAGTTTTTCTAGCAAACCAGAGATTAAACTAACCCCTTTCCAGCCCTGGGAGGAACGTGGGGAGCGTTTAAACGGTACACTTACACGCTAAGGTGTTGCGACACACAGTTTGGAAAGCTCCGGTATAGAGCATTAAAGTGTCACATTGAATATAAATTATCTGAAGAAAGGACTTTTATGATTTGAAAACGGAGCCGATGTATGCACTTTTTGGGTAACGCAAGAAAATCTTTAATAAAAGCAAACATAAACAAGAATAAAGTTGCAAGCATCTATGGGGAAGACCGAGATTCCCACTCTGCACTTGCCACCAAAGGCGTTCCTGAGGTGCTGCAGTTTTTGCTGAGGGCGTTTTGTCATTCCAGAGACCACCAACCTTTGAGGACGGGGCTGTTTATTTCTCCAGGGTCGAAAGGGTTCTTCCTGCTGGACGTTGGCCAAAGAGCCTTAGGCAAGGGAGGCCATGCTGGAGAATGAGGGGAACGTGGCCTCTCTGGGTAAGGAGCCTCCTTCCTTGCTGCAAGAGTTTGAAGCAGTCCTTCCGGGACATTTTCTTGTCACTCTTCTTCTGGGGTGGAGGAGTAGGTGGGGAGCAGGTTTGTTGCACAAGAGCTGCAAATGTACTTTATTCCAAATGCCTTGCATTTTTATCCCCTTTCCCCCCTCCAAAGAGCGCAAGGTGGGGCACACTGGTCTCCCCCTCATTTAATCCCCACAAGCAGCCCTAAACTGCCTGGGCCCTGTATACCTGAACAAGCGTCTCCACCCTCATCGTCCAGCCTGGACACTCAGGTCCAGCTCTGAGGGTCTTCTGATGGTTCCATCACTGTGAGAAGTGAAGTTATGGGGAGCCAGGCAGGGGGCCCACCCTGTGAAACTCCCTCCCTTCTGATGTCAAGGAAATAAATAACTACATAACCTTTAGGAGCCCTGTATCAGGAAGTTTTTAATATTGGACATTTCATTATGTTTTTATATGTGCTGGAAGCTGCCCAGAGTGGGTGGGGTGACCCAGTCAGATGGGCTGGGTTCGAATAAAAAAGTATTAGTCTCCCAGGTTCTAGTCTGGCACGTTAACCACTGCACTGCACTTTAGCTGTGCAAAATGAGTTTGCTGCCATGTGAGGGACTCCCAACAGTGTAACAGCAACAGTCCAGACAGTCCTCACTGGGGTCCTGGCAGTGCAGCCCCGACCCCCCACCCCACAGACATCTTCAGCTGTCCCCTCTCCTCCTTCCAGCACAGAGCGAAGGACCACCTTGCCCCACACAAACACGAAGCCCCCTAACTCAAAGTACTGTTTAGTTATGGGTTCTCCTTCCCCATAAATGTTTGAGAGAGCTTTGGATGACCGGCCATTGGGGATAGTTTGGACCATAAGGCTGAATTTTTCCTTTTCCTCACTTCTTCTTCCTCTTCTTCCTTCTTCTCACTTCTTTCTCGCATAGCCCTGCCGCTTCCCAAGACGAACCTCAACCCCAGCGCAGAGGAAGCAGAACAGCCCAGGCTGCCACAATATCAAATCTCAGATGGAACAGGGGCTGCCCTGTCTGACACCAGCTCAGGTGAGGCGGTTTGGGTGGGATGCAGAGTCCGTTCAGAGTTTCTCCTCCCTTGCTGAGAATCGGTAGGAAAAATGTTCTCTGTTACTTCATTCCTAGGGATGGTAAGGATCTTCTCCCACAGACCTGGCCACCGTTCTTCCTTTCCCCAGCCCTTTCCTTCCTCCTGGATTTACGCTTTTTAGGAACATGAAAACTCAGAATCTTGACCTTCTCATAATCCCTGCATTTCCCAAGGTTCAGCTTCATGGGGGCCCTGCGTTTTCGCACGATGTGAGAGGGAGAGAAACCTCGCTTTTCCTTTTACACCTCTGCCCTGTCCTCCCTCCACCATCTTTGCTGTTCTTCCTCTAACTCTGCCCTGTGCTGAGTTCCTCAGGCTCAGAAGTGAGGAGGATAGAGGAGGCGGAGAAGAAAGTGGGGAAGGAAAGCAAACAGGCAAATGCCAGGATGGCGATGGCCAAGCTTTATAGTTTCATGAGCACATTTGGGTTTTGTTTTTTCTTTAAAGCATGTTCTGTGGGCACCACCCATTCCGGTCATTTCTCCCTGGACTCAGATGAGAACAGAGAGAGAGAGAGAGAGACATGGGCAACGTTGTTCTAAGGGATCTGGGCGGAAGTCTGAACAAGGAGAATTTACCTTGAGTGTCCCTCTTCCAGCTTCCTCCTCCAGCTCTGTGTCCTTTTCATTTTTATTTTTTTTTAATAATTTTTATTTGCAGTTTTATAATTTAATCATTGCATTTATACATATCGATAAAATTCGTTTGAACCAAAAATGTTTACATTGTTGCGTTTTCCTTCTTTTCCATACTTGAAGAAAAGAAAGAAAGAAACCCACCCCCCATACATTGTAAAATACATTGTAAAATCAGACTTCCTACCATTACCCTTACATCTTATTTTGACTTTGAATGTACAGAACTCCACATACTTGCTTTTTAACCCTTGTTACTTACACTCACTGAAACATAACCTTTCCACTATGAGTTTTCTCTATTGCTTTTTGTTACATTAATCCTCGAATGCCGGCATAGAAATAGCATTTTTACTATATTTTTTAACATATTTTTTGTAACCTTCCCATTTTTCCATGAATTTCTTTGTGGAGCTTCCTCTTAAATTATTCGTTAGTTGGGCAAGTTCGGCACCTCTGTGTCGTTTTCAAGGGAGACGGAGGTAGCAGGCCTTGCTGCCTTATGGCCAAGAGGGCGGGGAGGCAAGTGGCTAAAAGGTTTGAAACGGCTCTAATTTTGGTTCCTCTGTTTCATTTCTGTCAGGTTGGCATCTGTTAAATCTTTAGTTGGGGTTTGCAGTTACTTTTATTTGGGTATAACTGTAAACCATTTATTATTGTTGCTATTATTATTGCTATTTATTGGCTTATTGGTTTGTTTGTTGCTTGTATAGGATATCTTTTTTAAAAATGTTGGAAGTTTTATTGTGTTTTATATATCGCAAGCCGCCCAAAGAAAGTGGCCAGGGAAATCCAGCCAGATGGGCGGAATGTAAATATGATTATTATTATTGTTATTGTTATCATTATTAGGGTGGGGAGGCTAGAGAGCCCCTGAGGGTGCAAGGGCCATCTCTGTGTTGGTGGAAGGAGACAGCTCATTAGACAGTTTGCTCAGCAGCCTCTCAGCGAAAAAATAAATTAAAAATAGCTCTTCCACTGGTTATACCATATGCAGTGGGTGGGGTGGGCTGGGGGAGAGAATTGGTACAACCTCCGTCTCTCATGCATCATCTGGTCCAACCATCTCAGGCTGGATTCTGAGGCTACTTCTCTGCCATCTTCAAACCCTGATTCCGCTTTGTTCACTCTCTCAGCAGGTAACTTGAGGAGGAAACACTTCTGCCCAGAGTGTGGCCGATGCTTTGCCTTCAGATTGGCTCTTACTAGACACCAGAGTATCCACACAGGGGAGAAGATTCCGGAAAGTTCTGAGAGCAGGGAATGTTTGGGTCAGAGTTCAGAGCTTGCAAACCATTCTTCGGAAACCCCTAAGTCTTCAGAATTCAGGAAGGTTCTTGCTCATCAGCCCATCGTTCTGATCCAAAGGAACATCCATGTAGGAGGAGATAACTCATATCGCTGCTTGGAGTGTGGGGAAGGTTTCTCCCAACTCTCAGATTTTGTGAAACATGAAAGCGGCCACACGGGAAAGAAGCCCCACAAATGCAGTGTGTGTGGGTTATGTTTTTCTGTTAGGTCACAACTTGTTACCCATCAGCAAACCCACACTGGAGAAAAACCCTACAAATGCCCGGAGTGTGGGAAATCATTTGCTCAAAAGTCAGGCCTTGTGGTTCATCAGAGGCTCCACATGGGAGAGAAGCCCTATAAATGCTGGGAGTGTGGGAAATGTTTTACTCAAAATGAACAGCTTTGGAGCCATCGGTTGGTTCACACAGGGGAGAAACAGTATAAATGCTTTGAATGCGGAAAAAGGTTTACTCGCAGTTCCCGCCTTGTAATCCATCAGAGAACCCACACAGGAGAAAGGCCCCATAACTGCCTGGAGTGTGGCAAATGTTTCCCCAAAAAAGGAAGTCTCAGGCCACACCAGAGAATCCACACAGGAGAGAAACCCTATGAATGTAGAGAGTGTGGGAAATGCTTTCATGAGAAAGCAGAGCTTCTGAGGCATCAGACTGTTCACACTGGAGAGAGGCCCCATAAATGTGAAGAGTGTGGGAAAAGCTTTATTTCAGCATCAGAACTTGTAATCCACCGGAGAATCCATACGGGAGAGAAACCCTATAAATGTATGGAGTGTGGGAGATGCTTTTCCCAGAAACAACACTTCAAGAGGCATGAAAAAATCCACACTGGGGAGAAACCCTACAAATGCATGGAGTGTGGCAAGTCATTTGCTCAAAAGTCAGTCCTTCAGATCCATCAGAGAATCCACACAGGAGAGAAGCCCTATGAATGTGGAGAATGTGGGAAATGTTTTTCTATTTCATCAAAACTTATTAGTCATAGGAGAGTCCACACAGGAGAAAAGCCACATAAATGTTTAGACTGTGGAATGCTGTTTACTTTAGCAGGAAGTCTTAGGGAGCACCAGAGAATACATACAGGAGAGAAACCCCACAAATGCTTGGAGTGTGGAAAATGTTTTTTAAGGAAAGACACCCTTGTGATCCATCAGAGAACCCACACAGGAGAGAAACCCTATAAATGCTTGGAGTGTGAGAAATCATTTTCTCAGAAGTCATGCCTTGTGAGCCATCAGAGGATCCACACAGGACAGAAACCTCACAAGTGCTTGGAGTGTGGGAAATGTTTTCCAAGAAAAAACACCCTTGTGATCCATCAGAGAACCCACACAGGAGAGAAACCCTATAAATGCCCTGAGTGTGGGAAATCATTTGCTCAAAAGGGAACTCTTCAGAACCATCAGAGGCTCCACACAGGAGAGAAGCCCTATGAATGCTGGGAGTGTGGGAAAAGGTTTACTTGCAGTTCCAGCCTTGTGATCCATCAGAGAATCCACACAGGAGCGAGGCCATATGAATGTGGAGAGTGTGGGAAATGTTTTTCTATTTCATCAAGCCTTAGTAGTCATAGGAGAGTCCACACAGGAGAAAAGCCACATAAATGTTTAGACTGTGGAATGTTGTTTACTGCAGCACAAAGCCTTAGGGGGCACCAGAGAATACATACAGGAGAGAAACCCCACAAATGCTTGGAGTGTGGAAAATGTTTTTTAAGGAAAGACAACCTTGTGATCCATCAGAGAAGCCACACAGGAGAGAAACCCTATAAATGCTTGGAGTGTGAGAAATCATTTTCCATGAAGTCATGCCTTGTGAGCCATCACAGGATCCACACTGGAGAGAAACCCCACAAATGCTTGGAGTGTGGGAAATGTTTTCGAAGGAAAGACACCCTTGTGACCCATCAGAGGCTCCACACAGGAGAGATGCCCTATGAATGCCCGGAGTGTGGGAAATGTTTTTCAAGGAAAGGCACCCTTGTGAACCATCAGAGGCTCCACACAGGAGAGAAGCCCTATGAATGCCCGGAGTGTGGGAAAAGGTTTACTTGCAGTTCCAGTCTTGTGATCCATCAGAGAATCCACACAGGAGCGAGGCCATATGAATGCGGAGAGTGTGGGAAATGTTTTTCCACTTCATCACATCTTATTAGTCATAGGAGAGTCCACACAGGAGAAAAGCCACATAAATGTTTAGACTGTGGAATGTCATTTACTTTAGCACAAAGCCTTAGGGGGCACAAGAGAACCCACACTGGAGAGAAACCCTATAAATGCCCGGAGTGTGGGAAATGTTTTGCAACGAAAGTCACCCTTGTGACCCATCAGAAAACCCACACAGGAGAGAAACCCTATAAATGCCCGGAGTGTGGGAAATCATTTTCTCAGAAGTCATACCTTGTGACCCATCAGAGAACCCACACAGGAGAGAAACCCTATAAATGCCCGGAGTGTGGGAAATCATTTTCTCAGAAGTCATACCTTGTGATCCATCAGAGAACTCACACAGGAGAGAAGCCCTATGAATGCTGGGAGTGTGGAAAAAGGTTTACTTGCAGTTCCAGCCTTGTGATCCATCGGAGAATCCACACAGGAGCGAGGCCATATGAATGTGAAGAGTGTGGGAAATGTTTTTCTACTTCAGAACACCTTATTATTCATAAGAGAGTCCACACAGGAGAGAAACCCTATAAATGCTTGGAGTGTGAGAAATCATTTTCTTAGAAGTCATACCTTGTGATCCATCACAGAACCCACACAGGAGAGAAACCTCACAAGTGCTTGGAGTGTGGGAAAAGTTTTTCTCAGTCATCACATCTTCACACACACCAGAAAGTCCACACAGAAGATCTTCCCAATGTGTAGAGTGTGGAGAAAGTTTTTCACAGAGTGGAAACCTTCAAAGACTCCATGTGGAATAAAGAGCATATAAATGTTGGGAGTGAGTATGGAACATAGATGCTAGATTGTTAGAATAATATTTAGAATATACTGGACCCCATTACGTTTGTTTTAAAAAGGCTATCTAAGGCAAGGGTCAGCAAACTCTTTCAGCAGGGGGCCAGTCCACTGTCCCTCAGACCTTGTGGTGGGCCGGACTATATTTTGAGGGGGGGGGGAGAAAGAATTCCTGTGCCCCACAAATAACCCAGAGAAGCATTTTAAATAAGAGCACACATTCTACTCATGTAAAAACACCAGGCAGGCCCCACAAATTACGCAGAGATGTATTTTAAATAAAAGGACACATTCTACTCATGTAAAAACACGTTGATTCCCAGACCATCCATGGGCCAGATTTAGAAGGCGATTGGGCCAGATCCGGCTGGATGGCAAGCTGGTGCCGCATCAGGGAGCCCGTACAGGAGAGAAACCACAAAAATGGTTTGAATGTGTGTATTGCCAGATATTTTCAGAAAGTAGTGTCTCCTGATCTTGATGTAATTGTCACTTTAAATCTTTATATATGTATCTATACATATAATGAGGGCTTCTCCATAGAGCTAACTGTGTAATGAGAACTTGGCATCAACCAGAGGTCTAGGCAGCTGTCCTGACACGGAGTCAACTAACGGACAGGCCTGTCTTCGCCCAGCCATGGAACTGGCAATTAGACATAGACTTTGACTCACCACTGGGAACAGAGGGAGTAATTTTGGTCTTTTACAACCCCATAGATCAGGGAGGATGGCAACAGAACTTAAAGAGCCCACCTGCTATTGTTGTTGTTTAGTCGTTTAGTCGTGTCCGACCCTTCGTGACCCCATGGACCAGAGCAAGCCAGGCACTCTTGCTATTAGATCATGTTTAAAAGCCTCTTTATAAGGGCTCAGCGACAGCAGCTCTCTGAGTCCCTCATTCGAGTTCCGCCAGCGAATGACGACATTGGCTATATCGAGGGAAGGGAAGGATCTACTGTTCCCGGGGTCTCTGCAGCAAATGAAATGAACCATGAACTTCACTTTTGCAGTTAACTCCAAAATATCCTTTTGATCTTGTATTTTAAGTGTCACTCATTACAGTAGTGAGTATGGAACATAGATGTTAGGCTGCTAGAATAATATTTTGAATATACTGGACACCATTACGTTTGTTTTAAAAAGGGGTATCTATGGCAGGGATCAGCAAACCTTTTCAACAGGGTGCCAGTCCACTATTCCTCAGACCTTGTGGTGCCCTGGACTATATTTTGAGCGGGGGGGTAGGGGTGGATGAACGAATTCCTATGCCCCACAAATAACCCAGAGATGCATCTATATATAAAAAAATGTTCCCATTGCGCCTTTGTCCGAAACACCCTTGCTGCGTAACCGCTGGACCAAATCGCACCAAATTTGGACACAGCGTTTCCATTACCATCTCAAAGTAATCTGGCATTATAAAAATTCAGAAAAACCACACCTGTCATACCTAAATTAAAAGAAAACCGCAAAAAATTCTGGTGTAGACATTATACATCACCAGCAGAAGCTCTGAAGACACCAGCAGCATCCAATAGAAAGGCAGATCGCGCACTGTCACCTGCAAAAGCTCTGTAGGGTGGCGCCAAATAATGACATCATCAACCGAGCAACTGAAACCACCAAGGCGGCCATTACCAGACAACCCACAGAGCCATTTCCAGACAAAGGCAAACGGCCAAACCCAGAGCCATAGCCACAGGCCGCAACCCAAAAACACTCCCCCCCCCTCGCAAACGCTCACACTGCAATCAACTCAACTAGCCCAAACCCTCAGCTGCAAAAACCCACAGTCAGGCCAGGGCTAAGGAATTCAGATACAGGGCGGAGGCCTTCAGCGGGAGCGGGAGCAGGCCGATTCTTTACTGTGTATGCACAAACAAATAACCCTAAGCAGGCAATCAGTGTAGGAAAGGAAAAAAAACAGTTAAGAGGAAGTCCTAAACTCTCCTTCCCAAGATAGAAACGTTCTTAGTAGTTTCGGCTCCAGGCAGGAAAAGGTTTTTAGGCCCGGCCCATACCATTCCTTATGTCGGAGGGGATGCAGGATGAGAAAGCTCGGCAACTACGCTTCGCTCCCTATCCTGTCTTCACACACAATCCTTTCTGCACTGCGATATCGCTTTACACACGAAGCTCCAGTTATCAGAAGAGGAAAAAGCGCCGCACACAAATGTATAAGGAACCTAGCAGTTCCCCATCACCCCTCCTTGCATCATTATGGTCCCTTCTGACCCCAGGCTCAATGTCAGAGCGGACCGTACCATGTATCAGGTTTCTGGAGGGGGGGGAGAGGAGATGGTAAATCTAGGGCAAGGGTTTAATTCTAATAAAAGGGCAGGCACGCATTTAAGAGTGAGACCAGGGTTCGAATCTCGCTACGAAGCTCTCCGAGTGACCCTGGGCCGGCCTGAGCTACAACACAGGGTTGTTGTGGCTGGGGCAAACCAGACGTAAGGCCGGGGTACAAATAATAAAATAATAATAAATTATTATTATTATTATTATTAAATGAGGAGGGAACCATTTATGCCCATTTAAACTCCTTGGAGATAAAGGGGGCATACAAATGCTATGAATAAAAAAAAGGAAATCTGTAAACAAAAAACACGAACACAGCTTCCTCAGTAGCTAATAATCCTCAATTAGACCCATCAGTTAACAAAATAAAAATAACCACACCAAAAAATGAGACCCAACCCTACAAACATACCCTACAGACCCTAGTACATTAAAAAAACAACTACATAATTATACAATCAACATTTATATGCTCTAACAAAAAACAAACCAACAAACATACAAATCACCAAAAAAAAAATTAAAACAAAACAACGCCCACATCATACGCACTCATTCCTCGAATACTAATAATACCATCAGATATACCATTCCAATTTAGAAGACTACAATTTTCAATAAGATTAGCATATTCAATGACTATCAACAAATCCCAAGGACAAACTTTGAACTGCTGGGGTATATATCTAGAAACTGATTGCTTCTCTCATGGACAATTGTATGTTGCATGCTCTAGAGTTGGAAATCCACAAAACTTACATATCTACACAAACAATGGCAAAACAAAAAATGTAGTCTACCGTCAAGTCTTATGATACAAACAACAAAACCTAACCTAACCTAAACTCAACATTACACCTAAGCATTACAAAAACATTTCAAAAACCACAGCAACGCATGGCCGGGACAGCTAGTTTTATATAAAAGGACACATTCTACTCATGTAACAACACAGTTTCTTGGAACATCCATTGGCCGGATTTAGAAGGCGATTGGGCCGGCCCCGGGCCTTAGTTTGCCTACCCATGAGGTATCTTAACTGTTGGAGATGCAATAGGGATAATCATAGAATCATAGAGTTGGAAGAGACCACAAGGGCCATCCAGTCCAACCCCCTGCCAAGCAGGAAACACCATCAAAGCATTCCTGACAGGTGGCTGTCAAGCCTCTGCTTAAAGAGTGCAAATTCCACTGTCGAACAGCTCTTACTGTCAGGAAGTTCTTTCTAATGTTTAGGTGGAATCTTCTTTCTTGTAGTTTGAATCCATTCAATAATGCTTCTCTAAAACATAGGTTTTTTCATTGTCCTACATTGTCCTATAACTGAAATTATCAACCGAACTGTACGAAAAACCTTACATTTACTGAGCAAAATATATTCTTCAGTCATATAAACAACACATGAAACCTTACAAAAGGACGATATGAGTGGACTCTCCGTGGCCTGACCGCAGCAAAAGGACTGATACTGATGAATTGGAAAAATAAAAATGCAGCTCCCTTCTATGATTGGATTGGAGACTTCTACAAACTCGCAACATATAAACAACTTGCATATAAATGCAGACTTGCCATGGACAAGTTCAATGATATTTTGGATCCATTTTTACAAATACTGTAATAGGTTAAGGTCTGGTGAAGTGCAATAACAAGCTTTTAAAATATACAGTTTGGGGTTTCCCCCTCCCCCCCCCTACACGGTTTCTATTTATCTTTTTCTTTTTTATTTACGTCTCACCACGTTTAGTGCACATATAATTATGTACTTTTTGAACTTTCAATAAAGTTTCTTTTTTTTTAAGTTTGGCTGCTTATTTGGCTTCTCTTGCTTTGCTTAAATTAATAAAAGCTTCTTTCTATTCCTTCGTTGCCACCAAAGAGTACATTGAGGTGGAGAATTCAAAAATGTTTTAAGCCATGAGCAAAATATTCCCTTCGCTCCTCACCTCTGAAACAACATTTTTTATCATGGAGGACAAGAAGCATCCCAAAATCCTTGGAATGTGAAAAATCCTACTTCCTTCCCCCTTTAAAAAATATCTTTTATTGAAAATCAAACTAGTGCATACAAAAAACATCAAGTCAGAAAAACACTCTCAGTGAATTCAGCCTCATGCAATCTCACTTTATGCAAGATAAGTAAGAAAAACAAAACAAAAACTTAAAGGGAATAAAATACTAATGAGTAGGACTGTTGTTGTTTGTTGTTTAGTCATGTCTGATTCTTCGTCACCCCATGGACTAGAGCACTAACATACTAAGTACTGTATGCTGAAGTTCAAATTTCAACGCATCATAAAGCAAATGTACATTTTCCATTTTGCTCATGGTATTCTTTTTACTGATATTTTTACCATTCTGCTTTGAGGTTGGTTTGTTTTTTTGAATGGTCCAGCAGAGGACAACTTTCAGTAAAGTAATAAACAAATAAGATCTCCTTGGTTTTGAAACGTGCCAAATTCTGGTGACTATCTCGATGGGCCTTAAGGCAATTTTACCCTGGAAGTGAGCGAGGTTGTCCAGCATCTCCCTCTTTCTACTCCTGCTGTCTTGCAAACTGAGAGGGGATTGCAGAGAAAGCAGCGTTTGGCCAGATGCAGGAGCCAAAATACTCTTATTTCTAGCCCCACTATTAAAAATGTGTTTGGTGAACCTTACCCAGAAGGCATGACACCACTCTATGCATTCTCCATATCTGGCCTTTTCTACAAAAGGGGCTCATGGCAGCCTCTGGCGTTCTCCGCTTTGATAGCTAGCATCACAACAACCCTGTGAGGTTGGTCAGCTTGAGAGGCCGCCAACAGGCACAGGTCGTTGCTCCCTGATCAGTACTTTTGGTTTAGATGGGGGCATGAGACTCTTAATCTCAGGGTCACGGGTTCAAGCCCCAAGTGAGGCAAAAGAGTGTTGTGGTGCCGGGGGTTGGACTGGATAATCCTTAGGGTCCCTTCCTACTCTAGAATCCAACCATGTTGACATGCAAGTTTGTTTCGCCTTCTCATTCTTTTTGCCGAGAACCACTGTGAGGTGTTAGGCGGTACAGAGAAGTGTGCCAGTAAGTGAGAAAGGAAAAATAAAAATAAATAAGCACCCTTCCCTAGAGCCCAAATGCACTTTTTTTCCTCAGAGAGGAACAGACTACAAATCCCAGAATCCTTTGGGCCTTGGAAAAGGGAAGAAGCAAAGGACTGGGACATCCCGGGCTGCCTGTTTCCTCTGGCCAGCCCCCATTTGTGTGGGTCTTTTGCAGGAGGCGTCCGGCCATCGCGATCTCTGGGGTGCAAAGAGGTTTTGCAGGGGAGGCTGAAGGTCCGAGCAGGAAGGAGTCTTTGCTGGCAGAGGCGCCCTTCGGAAGCAGCTCTACACGGGTCAGAGGGCACGGTCTGAACCCTGCAACACGTGAATGCCGGTGAGGGGGGCGGGGCAGGAAAGGGCGGCGGGAAAAATAAGCCATTTTGAATTTTCCCATTGCACCGATAAGTTTGCACGTTGCATATAATTGCATATAACGTTGAATATAAATTATCTGAAGAAAGGACTTTTATGATTTGAAAACGGAGACGATGTACGGACTTTTTTGGTAACGCAAGAAAATCTTTAATAAAAACAAACATAATCAAGAATAAAGGTGCAAGCATCTATGGGGAAGACCGAGATTCCCACTCTGCGCTTGCCACCAAAGGCGTTCCTTGGGTGCTGCAGTTTTTGCTGAGGGCGTTTTGTCATTCCAGAGACCACCAACCTTTGATGACGGGGCTGTTTATTTCACCAGATTCGAAGCTGGACGTTGGCCGAAGAGCCTTAGGCAAGGGAGGCCATGCTGGAGAATGAGGGGAACGTGGCCTCTCTGGGTAAGGAGCCTCCTTCCCCGCTGCAAGAGTCTGATGTAGTCCTTCCAGGACATTTTCTTGCCACTCTTCTTTTGGGGTGGAGGGGTAGGTGGGGAGCAGGTTTGTTGCACAAGAGTTGCAAATGTACTTTATTCCAAATGCCTTGCATTTTGATCCCCTTTCCCCCTCCAAAGAGCGCAAGGTGGGGCACACGGGTCTCCCCCTCATTTAATCCCCACAAGCAGCGCGTCGTCAGTTGCTTCACTGCCGCTGCCTCACATGGAGCTGAGCGCACTGCCGGGGTGCCCCTGTCCACCTGCGCTCACCCGCTGCCACCGCCTCCGAGACTGCCGAGGCCCCCGCCCGGCCCGGACACTCTTGGCCTCGGCTGGTGGCAGCGGCGGCGGTTCTGGAGCTCCCCTGGCTGCCGCGAGGAGCCTGCCCGGCAAGGAGCTCCGCCCGACGCAGGACTCCCGCTCGCCTGCCAGCGGCCGGGGAAAGAGGAGCAGCGGTGGCGGCGGCAGGCACAGGTCGAGCGAGCCCAGCACCAACAGCCGGGACCAAGCAGGCCGCGGCTGCCCCAGGGGCCCGCCGCCGCCCCGCAACCTCCTTGATTTGGCCGCTGCCGCCAGGCGCCTCCGCGCCTCGGGTCCCGGTCACCGCCGCTAGTGCCCGTCCTTTCTTCTCCCGCACTTGCACCACCACGCCGCCGGAGGAGGAGGCGGCGGTAGCCCCTCGAGCGGCGTCGCCAGCAGCTGCCCCGGCCGAGTCCCCTTCTTTGGGGCCGTGGTCCATGACGCCTGTTGAATCGGGCTGGCAAAGGAGGGAGGGGGCAGGGAGAGGCTAGCGGGCCGCGCCCCGCGGAGGGTCTCTGCCGGAGCAAGGAGCCGGAGCGCCCGTCCGCATCTGCCTGAGGAAGCTCCCCTGCGCGAGTGAAGGGAGAGCGGAGCGGCGCGCCCAGGCTCCTGAGTGAGCGGCTTAAAGAGACAGCGCGCGCGCACTCCCCGTCTCCCTCGCTCACGCACTTTGCGCTCCCCCTTCTCACACACACAGCCTCGAGCACTCCCAGAGAGAGATTGTGAGGGATTAATGTCTGTAAGTGTGACATAAAGTGAGTGTGTGTGTGTGTGTGTGTGTGTGTGTGTGTGTGTGTGTCACAGTATGTCTCAGAGGGAGAGAGAGGGGTGTGTGTGTGTGTGTCAGAGAGAGAGAGAGATTGTGAGGGATTAATGTCTGTGTGACAGAAAGAGAGAGAGAGAGAGAGAGAGAGAGAGTGTCAGAGTATGTCTCAGAGGGAGAGAGAGGAGTGTGTGTGTGTGTGTGTGTGTGTCAGAGAGAGAGAGAGATTGTGAGGGATTAATGTCTGTAAATGTGAGGCGGCTGCACCGGGCGGTCAAGAGGAGCGCAGCCTGCCCGCCCTGAGGTTTCTGCTGGGCGGGGGGCGGCGTCGGGGCCGGAGAGCGCGGCACGGAGGGGGCGCCCGGCGGAACCTACCATGGCCTCCTTCGCCTCCTTGCGACACGGGATGAGGGAGAGAGACAGGTGGCCGGCGGGCTCGAGGGGAAGGAGGGCGGCGGGCTTAAAAAGCAAAAGGAGGGTGGCCGCCGCTCCCCCCATATAATTTCTAGAGCCCGTTTTTGTAACTGGCTTAATTTACTAGTGTGGAATAAATAGCATATAAATGTTGGGAGTGAGTATGGAACATAGATGCCAGACTGTTAGAATAATATTTAGAATACTAGTGAATTTAGCCCGTTAGAAAACGGGCGCTAGCGGTGGCGGCTGCCGGCGCTCCACGGGCCAAACACCTCCCGGCTGCCGTGCTTTCCCCTCCCCCGCCCCTTCCTCTCCTGCCGCTGCCGCCCCCCACCTCAGCCCGCTTTCCTCGCAGGACGTGGGGAGCCGCTTCGGGAAGCGCAGAGGCTTGGGGGGGGCGGGCAGAGACAAAATGGAGGCGAACGGGAGCAGCAGCGACTCTGCGGCTGGCGCTGGCCTGGCCGGCTCCCCGCCGCCGGCGCTGCCTCCGCCGACGTGCCCAGCCCGACGCCGCCTCGGCGGAGCAGCAGGTGGAGCTGCTGGCGCTGCACCCTGGAGGGGAAGGGGGCGGAAGGCGGGCCGGTGTCGGCGAGGGAGAAGCTCGCCAGCAGCGGGTGGGGCGGGAGCCTCCATAGGCGGGAGCGGCGCATTGCGCCGCTTCCCCCCCGGCAATGGTGGCGGCGCAGTTTCGCCCGGCCGGAAGTGTCTCTGCGTTGTCCCGCTCCCCTCTCCGCCCCCTCCAATCCCTGCGTCCGTGTGTGCCATGCGCAGTACCTCACTTCTGTGACATACAGAAAATTGCAGGTGGACGCAGGGACAGTTGAAGATTATAATATAGGATATGCCAGACTTCTTCTCTTCCCCCCTCCACACACCTCGCATGATCCCGTGCAAAAAAACGCTGCATCTCCCTCCCCAAACACATTAACCCTTTCCCCTCCCCCACCCTCCTCTCCTCCCCATTAACCCTTTTCCCTCCACTCTGTCCTTCCCATTAACCCTTTTCCCTCCCCAACCTTCTCTCCCTCCCATTAACCCCTTTCCCTCCCCACCCTCCTGGCCCCCCTCGAGGCGGCGACTCCGAGCCCTGCGGTGGCGGCGGGAGGAGGTGGAGGCCCCCACCCTCCTCCCCCTGCTTCTTGGCGGGCCTCCTCTTCTTCCTCATCCTCGGCTCGTTCCTCCTCCTCTTCCTCCTGCCCCGCCGCCGCTTCTCCCTCACCGGCCGCGCCGCAGGGCAGCCGGAGCCGCGTGTTCCTAGGGGCGCCTCCCACTTCTCCCCTCCCCGGTGGTCGGCCTGGCCCAGGCTCCTCGTCCTCCTCGCTGCCTCCAGGCCGGGGCGGCCGTCCTCCTAGAAGAGGTGGGGGCGAAGGGGGAGGAGAGACCGCGAGCCCCGTTGCCAGAGATGGCCGTGCGCTTTAAAAGGAGGAGGAAGAGGAGGAAGAAGAGGAGCGAGAGGCAGAGACGGGCTCCGTGAGGAGAAGTGAGTCTTGGTGGGGGAGGGAGCGAGGCGACGCCTCAGCGGGACAGAGAGTGAGGCGGGCGGGGGGCGCTGAGGGAGCCACCCTGCCATTGGCGGCGTGGGGAGGCGGCCACCCCCTGCCCGAGGAGGAGGGCTGGCCTGCATTTGCCTGCCTGCCGGGGAGGCGTTTTTCCTGCCCCCCCCCGAAGCCACCATGCGGGCCGCTTCTGTTGTTGCCGTGCGAGAGAGCGAGAGCAGTAGCGGCTCAAGCGTGAGGGGAGAAAGAAGCGACAGTCCGTCTCGCAGAGCGAAAGAGCGTCAGCGACGGAGGCGTGCTCCCTTAGGCCGCTGGACCGGCCGCGACTCCTCACCGCTGCTGCCGGGCGCGTGCGAAGCAAGCAAGCAGCTTAACCGTAACGGGCGCTGGCGGCGGGAGCGGCGCGGCGGTGGGAGCCGCGCAATGGCGGCGGCGCAGTTTCGCCCGGCCGGAAGTGTCTCTGCGTCGTCCCGCCCCCTCTCCGCCCCCTCCATTCCCTGCGTCCGTCTGTGCCATGTGCAGTACCTTACTTCCGTGACACACAGAAAATTGCAGGTGGATGCAGGGACAATTGAAGATTATAATATAGGATACTGGACCCCATTACGTTTGTTTTAAAAAGGCTATCTAAGGCAGCGGTCAGCAAACTTTTTCAGCAGGAGGCCAGTATACTGTCCCTCAGACCTTGTGCTGGGCCGGACTCAGAGAAGCATCCTATATTATAATCTTCAAGTGTCCCTGCGTCCACCTGCAATTTTCTGTGTGTCACGGAAGTGAGGTACTGCGCATGACACACGCGGAAGCAGGGATTGGAGCAGGCGGAGAGGGGGGCGTGGTTACGCTGCTTGCTTGCTGCTGCTCCTCCCGCTGCTCACAGAGACTTCCGGCGGCCGGGCGGGAGAGGAAAGAGAGAGCCAAGGGGGAAGCGTCCCGCCGTCCCCACTGAGAGGCGCACGGGCCCGCTCTCCTGTGGCTGCTGGAGCTCGATGGCGGCGGCAGCAGCAGCAGAAACGGCGACGGAGGGTCCCCTGCTTTCTGCCGCCTCCGCCTGGGCGCGCTCACCTGTCTCGGCAGCGGCCGGCCCGGCCCTCTCCACCCAGGCACCCCGACGCCCCCACCCCACCCCCAGAGCCCCCCACAAAAACAAAGCACAGCCAGCAGCGTCTGCCAGTCGGTGGGCAGCTGCGAAGCGGGCGGCGCAGGGCTGGGCGCCACCGGCGGCTTCGCGTCGGTTCCTACCGCCAACGACTCGCCCCCTTCCGCTAGAGCAGCGGCGGCCGAGGGGGCAGAGGGAGCGGCAGCGGCTCCCGCAGCCGCCGTCGCTGCTGCTACCGCTGCTGCTGCAGCCGGCGACTGTGGGAGAGCGGGAGGAGGAGGAGGGGGTGGTGCCGGTGGCGCTTCCGCGTTGGGGTCAGGCTTCACTGTGGAAGGGGGCATGGAGGTGAGGCAACAAAGGCAGGAGGAGAAGGGGAGGGGCCGGCGCAAGCAGAAATGGGGCTGAGGGGCTGGAGAGTGAGAAACGAAAGCGGCATGGGGCAGGAGGGGCTGGTGAGTGTGCGGGATATGGGGCTGGAGTGCATGGGATGTTGAGGGGCCATGGGGCAGGAGAGGCTGCTTAGTCTGGGAGGATATGGGGCAGGAGGGGTGGGGTGGGATAGGGGTATGGGGTAGGAGCGCGTGGTGAGTGACAGTATGGGGCAGGAGAGGCTGGTTAGTCTGGGAGGATATAGGGCTGGAGGGGTGGATGTGGGGTATGGGGCAGGAGGGGCTGGTGAGTGAGAAAGTAAACGACAGGAGGCACTGCTGAGCGTGTGAGGATATGGGGCAGGAGGGGTGGGGGCGTTATGAGGCAGGAGGGGCTGGTGAGTGTGGGAGTATGGGGCAGGATGAGGGGTCTTGGGGGTATGGGGCAGGAGGGGGTCGGATGTGGGGAGTATGGGGCAGGAGGGGCTGGTGAATGTAGTGGGATATGGGGCAGGAGGGGTTGGTGAGTGTAGCAGGGGTATAGGGCTAGAGGAGTGAGCGGCTATTGAGCGAGAGAAAGGAAAATGGAAGTATGGGGCAGGAGAGAGTGTGGGGGTGTGAATTAGGAGGGGATGAGAGGAAAGGTGGCAGGGTGTGAGAGAGAAGTGGGTGTAGAGACAGAGAGGCAAACTATGTGGGAAGTAGGGGGGGAGATAGGGGGATGCAGCGTTTTTGCACGTGGGGATGCGAGGTGGGGGGGATAGAGAAGAAGCCTGCCATATTGGAGGGGGTGGAGAGGGGGGTGGGACGACGCAGAGACACTTCCGGCCGGGCGAAACTGCGCTGCCGCCCGCCTATGGAGGCTCCCGCCCCACCAACCCCGCTCCGCCCGCTGCTGGCGAGCTTCTCCTTCGCCGACACCGGCCCGCCTTCCGCCCCCTTCCCCTCCAGGGTGCAGCGCCAGCAGCTGCTCCACCAAAGCGTCGTCGGGCTGGGCACGTCGGCGGAGGCAGCGCCGGCCGCCGAGTCGCTGCTGCTGCCCCTGCTCCCGTTCGCCTCCATTTTGTCTCTGGCCGCCCCCCCCCCCCAAGCCTCTGCGCTTCCCGAAGCGGCTCCCGACGTCCTGCGAGGAAAGCGGGCTGAGGTGGGGGGCGGCAGCGGCAGGAGGGGAAGGGGCGGGGGAGGGGAAAGCGCGGCAGCCGGGAGGTGTTTGGCCCGTGGAGCGCCGGCCGCCGCCACCGCTAGCGCCCGTTTTCTAACGGGCTAAATTCACTAGTTTTAAATAAAAGCACACATTCTACTCATGTGAAAACAGCAGGCAGGCCCCACAAATTACCCAGAGATGCATTTTAAAGAAAAGGACACATCCTACTCTTGTAAAAACACGCTGATTCCCAGACCGTCCATGGGCTGGATTTACAAGGCGATTGGGCCAGATCCGGCTGGAAAGGAATCTGGTGCCTCATCAGGGAGCCCACACAGGACAGAAACCACAAAAATGCTTTGAGTGTGTGTATTGCCAGATATTTTCAGAAAGTGGTGTCTCCTGATCTTGATGTAATTGTCACTTTAAATCTTTATACAGTACATGTATCTAAATCATATAATGAGGGCTTCTCCATAGATCTAACTGTATATTGAGAACTTGGCATCAACCAGAGGTCTAGGCAACTGTCCTGACACGGAGTCAACTAGCGGACAGGCCTGTCTTGACCCAGCCATGGAACTGGCAATTAGACATAGACTTTGGCTCACCGCTGGGAACAGAGGGAGTAACTTTGGTCTTTGCCAACCCCGGAGATCAGGGAGGATGGCAACAGAACTTAAAGAGCCCACCTGTGATTGTTGTTTAGTCGTGTCTGACTCTTCGTGACCCCATGGACCAGAGCAAGCCAGGCACTCTTGCTATTAGATCATGTTTAAAAGCCTCTTTATAAGGGCTCAGCGACAGCAGCTCTCTGAGTCCCTCGTTCGAGTTCCACCAGCAAATGACGACATTGGTTCTATCGAGGGAAGGGAAGGATCTGCTGTTCCCGGGGTCTCTGCTGCAAATGAGATGAACCATGAACTTCACTTTTGCAGTTATCTCCAAAATATCCTTTTGATTTTGTATCTTAAGTGTCACTCATTACTGTTGTCCTATAATTGACATTACCAACAGAACTGTACGGAACAACCTTACATTTACTGAGCAAAGTATCCTCTTCAATTATATACCCAGCACATGGAACCTTACAAAAGGACGATACAAGTGGACTCTCCATGGCTTGACCGCAGCAAAAGGATGGATAGTGATGAATTGGAGAAATAAAAATGCGGCTCTCTTCTATGATTGCATTGGAGACTTCTACAAATTCGCAACATATAAACAACTTGCATATAAAATGCAGACTTGCCATGGACAAGTTCAATGATATTTTGGATCCATTTTTACAAATACTGTAATAGGTTAAGGTCTGGTGAAGTACAATAACAAGCTTGTAAAATATACCGTTTGGGGTTTGCATCCCTCCCCCTTTATTTTCTCTTACACGGTTTCTATTTCTATTTCTGTTTTTATTTACGTCTCATCATGTTCAGTGCACATATGATGATGTACTTTTTGAACTTTCAATAAAGTTTTTTTTTTGTTTTGTTAGACTGCTTATTTGGCTTCTCTTGCTTTGCTTAAATTAATAAAAGCTTCTTTCTATTCCTTCGTTGCCACCAAAGAGTACATTGAGGTGGTGATTTCAAAAATGTTTTAAGCCATGAGCAAAATATTCCCTTCGCTCCTCACCTCTGAAACAACATATTTTGTTAGGGAGGACAAAAAGCCTCCCTTTTTAAAAAAACTTTTTTATTCATTTTATAAGAAAAACAAATACAAAAACAAACACCTCTAACATTTTTGGGTGACTATCCCCGATCTCCTTCTGAAATTAATTTTCATTCTTCATTGGCAGTTACATATATTAACAATCGCCCAAGATTATTTCCTTATAACATAATCCTATATAATAAAGAGCCTGTGTCCTTCCGTAGCTTTCCGTCCGTCAGTGGAATTCGCAAGTGCGCTTGCGCTCCACTTACACACGGATTGGAGAGGAGAGAGAGGAGGAGGAGCCTGAGGTTGGAGCGCAGCGCGAGCGAAGCGCTTGCGCTTCGCGAGCCTCCGAACCTCTCCGCTTCAGCCGCAATGGCGGCTGCTCCCCGCACGCTGCTGGAGCCTGAGGTTGGAGCGCAGCGCGAGCCTCCGAACCTCTCTGCTTCAGCCTCAATGGCGGCCGCTCCCCGCGCGCTGCTGCTTCTCCCCCTCCGTACCTGCAGCAGCCGCTGTGGCACCTTGGGGAAGGGGAAAGCGCGGCAACCGGGAGGTGTTTAGCGCCCGCACACCTCCCGCCGCCTTTCTTCAAGAGCCCGTAATCTTTACGGGCTTAATTTACTAGTATCTTATAAAATCTACCTCCAACTCATTACCAAAAACCTCTAACCACTTCCCTAAGGAATATCAAATTTAAATATTAGAATATTTTTTCAAATACAATCTAAATTTCTTCCAATCTTCCTGCACCGTTTCCAATCCTTGGTCGCGGAGTCTCACTGTCAGTTCGGCAAGTTCCATAAAGTCTATCGCCTTCATTTGCCATTCTACTGTTGATATGTCTAGTTTCTTCCAATTCTTGGCAATTAGTATTCTTGATGCGGTCGTGGCATACAAAAAGAAAGTGATGTCCTTTTTGGGAATTTCTTCCCCGAAAAATCCTACTTCCTCCTCCTTAAAAAAAATTCATTTATTGAAAATCAAAGCAGTGCATACAAAACACTCCAAGTCAGAAAAATACCGTCAATCAATTCAGCCTGATGCAGTCTCACCTTATAAAAGGGAAGTAAGAAAAAGAAGAAAAAATTAAAGGACGGGAATAAAAAACTAATGAGTAAGACTACTAGCATACTAACTACGCTGAAGTTTGAATTTCAAAGCATAAAGTAAATGTACATTTTCCATTTTGCTCATGGTATTCCTTTCACTGATATTTTTACCGTTCTGCTTTGAGGTTGGTTTCTTTTTTGAATGGTCCAGCGGAGGACAACTGTCAGTAAACAAATAGAAGAATAAGATCTCCATGGTTTTGAAAAGTGCCAAATTCTCCTGGTGACAATCTTGATGGGGCTTAAGGCGATTTTACACTGGAAGTGAGCGAAATTATCCAGCATTTCCCTCTTTTGCCTCCTGCTCTCTTGCGAACTGAGAGGGGATTGCAGAGAAAGCAGCGTTTGGCTAGATGCAGCAGCCAAAATACTCTTATTTCTAGCCCCACTATTAGGGTAAAAATGAGTTTGGTGAGCCTTAGCCAGAAGGCATGACACCACTATATGCATTTTCCATATCTGGCCTTTTCTCCAAGGACTCATGGCGGCCTCTGGTGCTCTCCGCTTTCATAGCTACCATCACAACAACCCTGTGAGGTGGGTCAGCTTGAGAGGCCGCCAACAGGCACAGGTCGTTGCTCCCTGATCAGTACTTTTGGTTTAGATGGGGGCATGAGACTCTTAAACTCAGGGTCACAGGGTTGAAGCGCCACGTGAGGCAAAAGAGTCCTGCGTTGCCGGGGGTTGGACTGGATGACCCTCGGGGCCCCTTCCAACTCAAGAATCCAACCATCTTGACATGCAAGTTTGCTTTGCTTTCTCATTCTTTTTGCCGGACAGCAATGCTTTACTGGTGTGCCAGTAAGCAAGTAAATAAAAAGGAGAAATAAAATTAAATGAGCACTCTTCCCCAGAGCTCAAAGGCCCTTTTTTTCCCCTCAGAAAGGAACAGACTACAAATCCCAGAATCCTTTGGGCCTGAGAAAAGTGAAGAAGAGAAGGACTAGGACAACCCATGCTTCCTGTTTCCTCTGGCCAGCCCCCATTTGTGTGGGTCTTTTGCAGGAGGCGTCCGGCCATCGCCATCTCTGGGGTGCAAAGAGGTTTTGCAGGGGAGGCTGAAGGTCCGAGCAGAAAGGAGTCTTTGCTGGCAGAGGCGCCCTTCGGAAGCAGCTCTACACGGGTGAGAGGGCACCGTCTGAACCCTGCAACACGTGAATGCCGGTGAGGGGGGCGGGGCAGGAAAGGGCGGCGGGAAAAATAAGCCATTTTGAATTTTCCCATTGCACAGATAAGTTTGCACGTTGCATCGGGGATGAAGGGGAGATTCTGGAGAGCAGAAGAAGGGAACTCTTTCACTTGTTTATTCCTCTTTGAAAGCTTTGAAATGAATTGGTAAAATGTAAAAGGCAATGGTAACCAGAGATAAATATGAATATGAAACGCAGTACTGTAATAGTAGATGATAAATACGCACGAAGAATGGAGTGCAGGAAACCACTTAAGCAAAATGGTATTAATTTGTATAAAGCCTTTAAAAATAATTGACAAAAAATGAAATGGAATCTTTGTGGTAGATTGTTTATATTTTTTAATTGAAAAATCTGGACATTAAGAAAAAATCAGGGAAAATTATAACCCCATTACAGTAAAAGAAACAAAGTCTGCAATTGGAGTATCCCCTTGAATATTTTAAAGTGCTCCAAAATGCCCTGTATATCAAGGGGATGGGGGAGGACTCTCAGCTCCAGGGGCCAGATGGGGGTCTAGCTGGACTCTGCACCCCCCCCCCACCCATGCCAGCCCCATTTCCCTAGGGTGCTTCAGCCCATCTCTGAGTCTGGTGCTTTTGCCTGGCTAGAATATGCCATTGATTATTCCCCTGACCTGCTTGGATGGAGGGGCGTGTGCATGTAAATAGACCTCTGGTTTCTGTGTGGCTGGAATGTATCCACGGCTTGTGTGCATTTTAATTCCTTACATTCATACCCCACCGATCCTGCGAAGAACTCAAGGTAGTTTGCATCGTTCCCCATCTCCCCATTTCTTCCTCACAACAACCCTGTGAGGGAGGCGAGGCTGAGAGACAGTGACCGACCCAGGGTCACCCAGTGGGCTTCATGGCCGGGTGGGGATTTGAACCCAAGTCTCAGCACAGAACTCTAACCAGTACACCAGATTGCCACTCTGGACTAGCTGTGCTCCCTGGTATTAAACGGGGGTCTTTTCCCAGCCTCTCTTAGACCGATCATGAATTGGACTTGGGGATATATGCTCTGCCAATGAGCTATGGCTGCTCACCAATCTCTTTTTAATGTTTTTTTGATTTATTTAATTTTAAATATTACAAATTCTTTTAAAAGACAAGCGTAACTAATTTCTCATACCGTTGACTTCCTATCCACCCTCCCTTATTATTATTTTATTCCTTTACAAAGCTGTAATGTTACTTATATTATATCCATTCTGGACTTAACCAGCCAGAGTTCTTTACCTTTTTAAATTATTATTAACTCTAAATTGTTAAACTACTGCTGCTAGGCTTCAAATTCTGCCTGTGTTCTAACATAACCATGATATTATTATTTTTCAAGTATTCCACAAAATATTTTCATTCTTCTAGAATCTTATTTTCTCATTTTGTTCTCCAACTCTGGGTCCTCTCCAGCTATCTCTTGCAATCTATGAAGCTGCCTTAAGCATGTGACATTAAGAGGAGAACGGCCATAGCTGAAGGGCAGGATCCGTCCCTTCAAGGCAGAGCTTCCTGGGCTCAGTCCCCGTCATTTCCCGTGAACAGAATCAAGTTGCAGGCATCTATGGGGAAGACTGAATTCATATGGCTGAATTGACCAAACAACCCTCCCCCCACACCCCCCAAAAAACCCACTGCAGTCAATGGAAGGCAAACAGCCATATGCAGGGGGCCCCAATCTTAGGAAACCCAAAAGTAAAAAACAGAACTCCCCAAAATTTAGCTTTTTAAAAAACAAACCCCAAAGTTTTCGAGATCATTTTTTTACAAATATGCAAAAAGCCCGCGATTTTTCAATCAAACATTTCGCGCTGCCAATGAAAACTGATAAATGAATAGAAAAATAACCTACCCACATGACACTGAAACAAAATTTTCATGTTGGTGACACACTTTTTAGACATGCATCATTTCCAAACAGAGTAATTCAGTTTTGCATCATTTCGTGACACAGTAATACAGTTTTTCTAGCAAACCAGAGGTTAAACTAACCCCTTTCTAGCCCTGGGAGGAACATGGGGAGCATTTAAACGACACACCTACACACTGCAGCCGACACACTAACATATTACAACAAACAGTTTGGAAAGCTCCGGTGTAGAGCATTAAAATCTCACATTGAATATAAAATATCTGAAGAAAGGACTTATGATTTGAAAACGCAGACGATGTATGCACTTTTTTGTAACCCAACAACATCTTTAATAAAAACCCAGAAAGTATGAAGTTGCCAGGATCTATGGGGAAGGCGGAAATTCCCACTCTGCGCTTGCCACCAAAGGCGTTCCTGAGGTGCTGCAGTTTTTGCTGAGGCCGTTTTGTCATTCCAGAGACCACCAACCTTTGAGGACGTTTCTGTTTATTTCACCAGATTCGAAATGGTTCTTCCTGCTGGACGTTAGCCAAAGAGCAAGGGGAGGCCATGCTGGAGAATGAGGGGAACGTGGCCTCTCTGGGTAAGGAGCTTCCTTCATCCTACAAGAGTCTGAAGCAGTCCTTCTGGGACATTTTCTTCTCACTCTTCTTTTGGGGTGGTGGGGCAGGTGGGGAGCAGGTTTGTTGCACAAGAGCTGCAAATGTACTTTATTCCAAATGCCTTGCATTTTTATCCCACCTTTTTCCCCCTCCAAGGAGCCTGGGCCCCATATACCTAAGGAGCATCTACACCCCATCATTGAGCCTGGACACAGGTTCTGCCAGTTCCCTCACGGTGAGAAGCAAAGCTATAGGGAACCAGGCAGGGGGCCCTCTCTGTAGTGATGCCCGCCCTGTGGAACACCCTCCCTTCAGATGTCAAGGAAATAAATAACTGTATAACCTTCAGAAGCCCTGTATTAGGAAGTTTTTAATGTTTGACATTTTATTATGTTTTTATATGTTTTGCCCAGAGTGGATGGGGCGACCCAGCCAGATGGGTGGGGTTCAAATCATAAAGTATTAGTAGTACCGGTAGTAAGCTAGCATAGGTGTAGAGACTTTTGTACGGCTGTAAGGTAGGATTCTGTACAAAATGGAAAATGTCAGATGGGCAGAGAATAATCATCATCATCAACAATAACATCGTCTCCGTGAGTTGGCTGGCCCAGAGAGCCAATGACTGGACCAGTATTTCCCGATGAGTTTCATGGCTGAGAGAGGATTTGAACCCTGGTCTCCCAGGTTCTAGTCTGACACTTTAACCACTGTGCTGCACTTTAGCTGTGCAAAATAGGTTTGCTGACATGTGAGGGACTCCCACCAGAATAACAGCAACAGTCTGGAAGTGCCAACCATGTCCCCTCCCTGGGGTCCTGGCAGTGCAGTCCTGACCCCCCCCCCCCGCCAACTTACTTCTTTTTAAAATTTTTTTAAAAAAACAATCTCTATTAAATATTTAAACCAAACATTCCAAAATTAAAATCATTCAACATGATACAAATTAATTCCATACAACTTAAACTACAAATTATAACAGAATAATAACCAATAAGAATATAGAATTAAGAATTGAAAAGTTTTATACCTCAATGAAAAAAAAGAAAAGAAAAAGGAAATAGGCTTCACATTGCTCTTACATTGATTTTCTTAAAATACATAACCATACCTTTCTTCATATCTTGTTCTCAAACTATACTCTATTACTCCCTTTTCCCATGAGTATTCTGTTATTATTCTTTCCTTTTTCAAATAAATTTCCACATACCGTATATACTCAAGTATAAGCCGACCCGAATATAAGCCGAGGCACCCAATTTTACCACAAAAAACCTGGGAAAGCTCCATAGGAGCCACTGCTTGCCTCACTCGAGTATAAGCCGAGGGCGGCTTTTTCAGCACAAAAAATGTGCTGAAAAACTAGGCTTATACTCGAGTACATAGGGTACCTCCATTTCTGTTTAGGTGTATTCCTGATTGCTCCAGTCATCCTCGCCAAATTCATAAACTCTACCAATTTAGTGTGCCAATCTTCAATTTGGGGTACTTTTTCCTCCCTTCCAATTTTACGCTATTAGTAACCTTGCAGCTGCACAGGCATAAAGGAAAATATTCCTCCTATCCTCTGGCATATTTGGGGACACTATACTCAACAACAGATTTTCCGTTTTTTTCTCAAATGTTACTTTCAATAACTTTTTAAATTTTTCATATGCCTCATTCCAAAATTTCTGCAGTATCTTACATCACCAACAGTGAAGGTAAGTGCCAACTTCTTCTTTACACTTCCAACATTTATTAGTGTTATTTTTATATATCTTGGCTAATTTTTCCGGTGTCAAATGCCATCCAAATGCCATTTTCATCATGTTTTCTTTGATTGTCAAGCAAGCTGTGAATTTCATACTGGAAATTCATACTGGAAATGTCCAGATAAAATGGGCACAAGAATTAGGTCATCCAATTCTTAGGAAAGTTTGGGATAAGTTATGGAAATTCCTTCTCCTTTCCCACATAGCCCTGCCACTTACCAAGACGAACCTCAACCACAGCGCAGAGCAAGCAGAAGAGCCCAGGCCACCACAATATCAGGTCTCAGACGGAACAGGGGCTGCCATTTCGGACACCAGCTCAGGTGAGGCGGTTTGGGTGGGATGCAGAGTCCATTCAGAGTTTCTCCTCCCTTGCTGAGAATGGGCAAGAAAAATGTTCTCTGTTACTTCATTCCTAGGGATGGTAAGGATCCTGTTCTTCCTTTCCCCACCCATTCCTCCTTGATTTACTATTTTTAAGAACATGAAAACTCAGAATCTCAACCTTCTCAGAATCCCTGCTTTGGTCTGTCCTGCATGGACTGAGATGAGAACAGAGAGAGAGACATGAGCATCATTGTTCTGAGGGATTTGGGCGGAAGTCTGAACAAGGAGAATTTCTCTTCAGCCTCGAAAAGGACCTAGAGCTGAAAGAAGTGGGGAAGAGTGTCCCTCTTCCAGCTTCCTCCTCCAGCTCTGTGTCGTTTTCAAGGGAGACGGAGGTAGCAGGCCTTGCTGCCTTAGGACCAAGGGGGCAGTGGCGGACTGGCTAAAAGGTTTGAAACGGCTCTAATTTTGGTTCCTCTGTTTCATTTCTGTCAGGTTGGTGTTGGTTAAATCTTTAGTTGGGGTTTGCAGTTACTTTCATTTGGGTGTAACTGTAAACCATTTATTATTGTTGCTATTATTATTATTGTTGTTGTTATTATTATTAGTTCTTGTTGGTTTATTGGTTTGTTTGTTGCTTGTATGGGATATCTAGTTTTTCTTAATGTTTGAAGTTTTATTGTGTTTTATATGTTGCGAGCCACCCAGTCGATGGGGAAAGGCAACCAGATATGCAAAATATAAATGTAAATATAAAATAATAATAATAATAATTATTATTATTATTATTATTGGGGAGAGGGGGCTAGAGAGCCTCTGGGGGCCATCCCTGTGTTGGTGGAGAGAGATTGCCCATTGGACAGTTAGCTCAGCACCCTCTCATCAAAAAATTAATTAAAATACCTCTTCCACTGGTTATACCATATGCAGTGGGTGGGGGGAGAGAAGTGGTACGACCTCCGTCTCTCATGCATCATCTGGTCCAACCATCTCAGGTTGGATTCTGAGGCTACTTCTCTGCCATCTTCAAACCCTGATTCCGCTTTCTTCACTCTCTCAGCAGGTAACTTGAGGAGGAAACACTTCTGCCCAGAGTGTGGCCGATGCTTTGCCTTCAGATTGGCTCTTGCTAGACACCAGAGAATCCACACAGGGGAGAAGATTCCGGAAAGTTCTGAGAGCGGGGAATGTTTGGGTCAGAGTTCAGAGCTTGCAACCCATTCGGAAACCCCTAAGTCTTTGGAGTTCAGAAAGGTTCTTGCTCATCAGCCCATTGTTCTGATCCACAGGAACGTCCATGCAGGAGGAGATAACTCATATCGGTGCTTGGAGTGTGGGGAAGGTTTTTCCCAACTCTCAGATTTTGTGAAACATGAAAGAGGCCACACAGGAGAGAAACCCCACAAACATGGTGAGAGTAGGATCGGGTTCCCCAAGAGATCACAGATTCGTGGACACTGTAAAGTCCACACAGGAGAGAAGCCCCACAAATGCAATGTGTGTGGATTATGTTTTTCTGTTAGGTCAAAACTTGTTACCCATCAGCGAACCCACACTGCAGAAAAACCCTATAAGTGCTTGGAGTGTGGGAAATCATTTGCTCTAAAGTCAGTCCTTGTAATCCATCAGAGACTCCACACTGGAGAGAAGCCCTATGAATGCTGGGAGTGTGGGAAATGTTTTCCTCAAAACGCACAGCTTTGGATCCATCGTTTGGTTCACACAGGGGAGAAACCGTATGAATGCTTTGAATGCGGAAAAAGGTTTACTCGCAGTTCCCGCCTTGTAATCCATCAGAGAACCCACACAGGAGAAAGGCCCCATAAGTGCCTGGAGTGTGGAAAATGTTTCCCCACAAATGCAAATCTCAGGCGACACCAGAAAATCCACACAGGAGAGAAACCCTATGAATGTAGAGAGTGTGGGAAATGTTTTTATGATAATGATTACCTTCTGAGGCATCAGACTGTTCACACCGGAGAGAGGCCCCATAAATGTGAAGAGTGTGGGAAAAGCTGTATTTCAGCGTCAGAACTTGTAATCCACCAGAGAATCCATACAGGAGAGAAACCGTATGAATGCGTGGAATGTGGGAGATGCTTTTCCCAGAAACAACACCTCTGCAGACATCAGAAGGTGCATACGGGAGAGAAACCCTACAAATGCATGGAGTGCGGAAAATGCTTTGCTGGCCTTTCAGACCTTCGCGTACATGACAGGATACACACAGGCGCGAGGCCATATGAATGTGGAGAGTGTGGGAAATGTTTTTCTACTTCATCAAGCCTTACTAGTCATAAGAGAGTCCACACAGGAGAAAAGCCACATAAATGTTTAGACTGTGGAATGCTGTTTACTTTAGCACAAAGCCTTAGGGGGCACCAGAGAATACATACAGGAGAGAAACCCCACAAGTGCTTGGAGTGTGGAAAATGTTTTTTAAGGAAAGACACCCTTGTGATCCATCAGAGAACCCACACAGGAGAGAAACCCCACAAATGCATGGAGTGTGGGACATGTTTTCCAAGGAAAGACATTCTTGTGATCCATCAGAGAACCCACACAGGAGAGAAACCTTACCACTGCTTGGAGTGTGGGGAAAGTTTTTCTCAGTCACCACATCTTCACAAACACCAGAAAGTCCACACAGGAGGAGATCTTCCCAAAGTGTAGAGTGTGGAGAATGTTTTTCACAGAGTGGAAACCTTCAATGACTCCATGTGGAATAAAGAGCATATAAATGTTGGGAGTGAGTATGGAACATAGATGTTAGACTGTTAGAATAGTATTTAGAATATACTGGACCCCATTACATTTGTTTTAAAATGGCTATCTAAGGCAAGGGTCAGCAAACCTTTTCAGCAGGGGGCCAGTACACCGTCCCTCAGACATTGTGGTGGCCTGGACTATATTTTGAGGGGGGGGGGTAATGAACGAATTCCTATGCCCCACAAATAACCCAGAGAAGCATTTTAAATAAAAGCACACATTCTACTCATGTAAAAACACCAGGCAGGCCCCACAAATAACACAGAGAGGCATTTTAAATAAAAGGACACATTCTACCCATGTAAAAACACGCTAATTCCCAGACCGTCCATGGGCTGGATTTACAAGGCGATTGGGCCGGATCCGGCTGGAAGGGAAGCTGGTGCCACATCAGGGAGCCCACACAGGAGAGAAACCACAAAAATGCTTTGAATGTGTGTATTGCCAGATACCTTGCCAACAAAGGTCCGTATAGTTAAAGCTATGGTTTTCCCAGTAGTAATGTACGAAAGTGAGAGCTGGACCATAAAGAAGGCTGATCGCCGAAGAATTGATGCTTTTGAATTATGGTGCTGGAGGAGACTCTTGAGAGTCCCATGGACTGCAAGAAGATCAAACCTATCCATTCTTAAAGAAATCAGCCCTGAGTGCTCACTAGAAGGACAGATCCTGAGGTTAAGGCTCCAGTACTTTGGCCACCTCATGAGAAGAGAAGACTCCCTAGAAAAGACCCTGATGTTGGGAAAGATTGAGGGCACAAGGAGAAGGGGACGGCAGAGGATGAGATGGTTGGACAGTGTTCTCGAAGCTACTAACATGAGTTTGGCCAAACTGCGAGAGGCAGTGAAGGATAGGCGTGCCTGGCGTGCTCTGGTCCATGGGGTCACGAAGAGTCGGGAACGACTGAACAACAACATTGCCAGATATTTTCAGAAAGTGGTGTCTCCTGATCTTGATGTAATTGTCACTTTAAATATTTATACAGGTATATGTATCTATACATATAATGAGGGCTTCTCCATAGTTCTAACTGTATAATGAGAACTTGGCATCAGCGAGAGGTCTAGGCAACTGTCCTGACACGGAGTCAACTAGCGGACAGGCCTGTCTTGACCCAGCCATGGAACTGGCAATTAGACATAGACTTTGGCTCACCGCTGGGAACAGAGGGAGTAACTTTGGTCTTTGCCAACCCCGGAGATCAGGGAGGAGGGCAACAGAACTTAAAGAGTCCACCTGCTATTAGATCATGTTGAAAAGCCTCTTTATAAGGGCTCAGCGACAGCAGCTCTCTGAGTCACTCGTTCGAGTTCCGCCAGCGAACGACGACATTGGCTCTATCGAGGGAAGGGAATGATCTCCTGCTCCTGAGGTCTCTGCAGCAAATGAGATGAACCATGAACTTCACTTTTGCAGTTATCTCCAAAATACCCTTTTGATCTTGTATCTTAAGTGTCACTCATTACTGTTGTCCTATAACTGACATTATCAAAAGAACTATAGGGAACAACCTTACATTTACTGAGCAAAATATCCTCTTCAATTACATACCCAGCACATGGAACCTTACAAAAGGACGATACGAGTGGACTCGCCATGGCCTGACCGCAGCAAAAGGACGGATACTGATGAATTGGAAAAATAAAAATGCGGCTCCTTTCTATGATTGGATTGGAGACTTCTACAAATTCGCAACATATAAACAACTTGCATATAAATGCAGACTTGCCATGGACAAGTTCAATGATATTTTGGATCCATTTTTACATATATTGTAATAGGTTAAGGTCTGGTGAAGTACAATAACAAGCTTGTAAAATATACAGTTTGGGGTTCCCCCCCCCCTTACACGGTTTCTATTTCTCTTTTTCTCTTATTTACATCTCATCATGTTTAGTGCACACATAATTGTGTACTTTTTGAACTTCCAATAAAGTTTTTTTTAATAAAAAAAATTAGACTGCTTATTTGGCTTCTCTTGCTTTGCTTAAATTAATAAAAGCTTCTTCCTGTTCCTTTGTCGCCACCAAAGAGTACATTGAGGTGGAGAATTCAAAAATGTGTTAAGCCATGAGCAAAATATTCCCTTCGCTCCTCACCTCCAAAACAACATTTTTTTAATCGTGGAGGACAAGAAGCCTCCCAAAATCCTTGGAATGTGAAAAATCCTAATTCTTCCACCCCTTTAAAAAAATGCATTTATTGAAAATCAAAGTAGTGCATACAAAGAACTCCAAGTCAGAAAAACACTGTCAGAATTCAGCCTGATGCAATCTCACTTTATGCAAGATAAGTAAGAAAAACAAAAGAAAAAAATAAAGGAAGGGAATAATAAACTAATGAGTAAGACTACTAACATACTAACTACAGTACGCTGAAGTTCGAATTTCAAAGCATCATAAAGTAAATGTACATTTTCCATTTTGTTCATGGTATTCCTTTTACTTATATTTTTACCGTTCTGCTTTGAGGTTGGTTTGTTTTTTGAATGGTCCAGCGGAGGGCAACTTTCAGTAAATAATAAATAAACGAATAAGAACTCATCGGTTTTGAAAAGTGCCAAATTCTCCTGGTGACAACCTCGATGGGGCTTAAGGCAATTTTACACTGGAAGTGAGCAAGGTTCTCCAGTATCTACCTCTTTCTCCTCCTGCTCTCTTGCGAACTCTGAGGGGATTGCAGAGAAAGCAGCGTTGGGCCAGATGCAGCAGCCAAAATACTCTTATTTCTATCCCCGCTCTTACAAATGTGTTGGGTGAGCCATAGCCAGAAGGCATGACACCACTGTATGCATTCTACATATATTGCCTTTTCTCCAAGGCGCTCATGGCGGCCTCTGGTGTTCTCCGCTTTCATAGCTACCATCACAACAACCCTGTGAGGTGGGTCAGCTTGAGAGGCCGCCAACAGGCACAGGTCGCTCCCTGATCAGTACTTTTGGTTTAGATGGGGGCATGAGACTCAATCTCAGGGTCACGTGTTTGAGCCCCACGTTGCCGGGGGGTTGGACTGGATGACCCTCGAGGTCCCTTCCAACTCTAGAATCCAACCATCATGACATGCAAGTTTGCTTCGCTTCCTCATTCTTCTTGCCGTGCAGCAATGCTTTACTGGTGTGCCAGTAAGCGAGTAAATTGAAAGGAAAAATAAAAATAAATGAGCACTCTTCCCCAGAGCCCAAAGGGGCTTTTTTTCCCTCAGAAAGGAACAGACTACAAATCCCAGAATCCTTTGGGTCTGGGAAAAGGGAAGAAGCGAAGGACTGGGACATCCCAGGCTGCCTGTTTCCTCTGGCCAGCCCCCATTTGTGTGGGTCTTTTGCAGGAGGCGTCCGGCCATCGCCATCTCTGGGGTGCAAAGAGGTTTTGCAGGGGAGGCTGAAGGTCCGAGCAGGAAGGAGTCTTTACTGGCAGAGGCGCCCTTCGGAAGCAGCTCTACACGGGTGAGAGGGCACCGACTGAACCCTGCCACACGTGAATGCCGGTGAGGGGGGCGGGGCACGAAAGGGCGGCGGGAAAAATAAGCCATTTTGAATTTTCCCATTGCACAGGTAAGTTTGCACGTTGCATCGGGGAGGAAGGGGAGATTCTCGAGAGCAGAAGAAAGGAACTCTTTCACTTATTTATTCCTCATTGAAAGCTTTGAAATGAAATGGTAAAATGTAAAATGCAATGGTAACCAGAGATAAATATGAATATGAAACGCAGTACTGTAATAGTAGATGATAAATATGCACCAAGAATGGAGTGCAGGAAACCACTTTAGCAAAATGGTATCAATTTGTATAAAGCTTATAAAAATAATTGACAAAAAATAAAATGAAAGCTTGCTGGTATATTGTTCATATTTTTAATTGAAAAATCTAGACATTAAGAAAAAATCAGATTATAATTATAATCCTTATTATAAAAAAGAAAAAAGTCTGCAATTGGGGTACCGTCCTGAATATTTTAAAGTGCTCCAAAATGCCCTGTATATCATGGGCATGGAGTGTGTGGAAATCTCAGATCCAGGGGCCAAATTGTGGTCTAGCTGGACTCTGCATCCCCCCACCCATGCCAGCCCCATCTCCCTAGGGTGCTTCAGCCCATCTCTGAGTCGGGTGCTTTTGCCAGGCTAGAATATGCCATTGATTATTCCCCTGACCTGCTAGTTTGCATGGTTCCCCCTCTCCCCATTTCTTCCTCCCCACATCACTGTGAGGTAGACCAGGTTGAGAGACAGTGACCGGCACAGGGTCACTCAGTGGGCTTCACAGCCGGGTGGGGATTTGAACCCCGGCCTCCCAGGTCTCAGCACAGAGCTCTAACCACTACACCAAATTGCCACTCTGGACTAGCAGTGCTCCCTGGTATTAGACAGGGGACTTTTCCCAGCCTCTATTAAATAGATCACAAATTGGACTTGGGGGTATCCGCTCTGCCAAATGACATATTTTTACAAATATGTAAAAAAAAACCTCAATTTTTTAGCAAAGATTTGTCAGTGCCAACGAAAACTAATAAATAAATGGAAAAAGAACCTACCCACGTGACGCTGACAGAAACACCTTGCACATCCACTACGTAAAGGAATGAAAGTCTACTATCCCCCTTCTCTCCCCACTTCTCCCCCCCCCAACCTTATACTGCAAGCAGGAGAGCTTTCCAAACTTTTCATGTTGGTGATACACTTTTTAGACATGCATCATTTCACAACACAGTAATTCAGTTTCCCTAGCAAACCGGAGGTTAAACTTACCCCTTTCCAGTTCCAGGGAGGAACATGGGGAGCGTTTAAACGACACACCTACTGGTACACACTGCAGCCGACACACTAACGTGTCACAATGTTAGTGGCGGAAGCTCAAGTATAAAGCATTAAAGTCTCACATGGAATATAAATGATCTGGAGAAAGGACTTTTATGATTTGAAAACGAAGACAATGTATGCATTTTTTTGGTAACACAGCAAAATCTTTAATAATAATAATAATAAATAATGTAGTTGTAAGGATCTGTGGGGAAGACCGAGATTCCCACTCTGCGCTTGCCACCAAAGGTGTTCCTGAGGTGCTGCAGTTTTTGCTGAGGGCGTTTTGTCATTCCAGAGACCACCAACCTTTGAGGACGGGGCTGTTTATTTCTCCAGGGTCGAAAGGGTTCTTCTTGCTGGACGTTGGCCGAAGAGCCCTAGGCAAGGAAGGCCATGCTGGAGAATGAGGAGAACGTGGCCTCTCTGGGTAAGGAGCCTCCTTCCTCGCTGCAAGAGTCTGAAGCAGTCCTTCCGGGACATTTTCTTGTCACTCTTCTTTTGGGGTGGAGGGGCAGGTGGGGAGCAGGTTTGTTGCACAAGAGCTGCAAATGTATTTTATTCCAAATGCCTTGCATTTTGATCCCATTTCCCCCTTTCAAGGAGCTCAAGGTGGGGCACACGGGTTTCCCCTTATTTAATCCCCACAAGGAGCCCAAAACGGCCTTGTCCCCGTATATCTGAAGGAGCATCTCCACCCCATCATTTAGCCTGGACACTGAGGTCCAGCTCCGAGGGTCTTCTGATGGTTCCCTCACTGTGAGAAGCGAAGTTATAGGAAACCAGGCAGAGGGCCTTCTCTGTATTGGCGCCCGCCCTGTGGAATGCCCTACCTTCAGATGTCAAGGAAATAAATAACTGGATAACATTTGGAAGACGTATGAAGGCAGCCTTGTATCAGGAAGGTTTTAGTGTTTAGTCGCTTTATTACAGCTTACGCTGTAAGCTGCCCATATGTGAGGTAGGCCAGCCCTGAGAGGGAATGACTGGACCAATATTTCCCAATGATTTTCACGGCTGACGCAGAATTTGAACCCAGGTCTCCCAGGTTCTAGTATGGCACTTTAACCACTGTGCTGCACTTTAGCTGTGCAAAATGAGTTTGCTGGAATGTGAGGGACTCCCACTGGCATAACAGCAACAGTCTGGAAGCGCCAACCAAGTCCCCTCCCTGGGGTCGTGACAAGGCAGTCCCGACCCCACACGCCGCAGACATCTTCAGCCGTCCTCCCTCACCCTTCCGACACAGAGCGAAGGACCACCTTGCCCCACACAAACACGCAGCCCCTTACCCCAAGGTACTGTTTAGTTATGGGTTCTCCTCTGGAAATGTTTGTCGGATCTTTGGATGAGCAGCCGTTGAAGATGGTTTGGGCCACGAGGCTGAAGGCTTCCTTCTCCTCACTTCTTCCTCCTCCTCTTCCTCTTCTTCCTTCTTCTCACTTCTTTCCCGCATAGCCCTGCCGCTTCCCAAGACGAACCTCAATCCCAGCGCAGAGCAAGCGGAAGAGCCCAGGCCGCCACAATATCAGATCTCAGACGAAACAGGGGCTGCCATTTCGGACACCTGCTCAGGTGAGGCGGTTTGGGTGGGATGCTAAGTCCGTTCAGAATTTCTCCTCCCTTTCTGAGAATTGGCAAGAAAAATGCTGTCTGTTACTTCATTTAAAAAGCTCTTCAACTGGTTATTCCTTTTGCAGTGGGTGTTGTGGTGGGGAGAGAAGTGGTACGACCTCCGTCTCTCATGCATCATCTGGTCCAACCATCTCAGGTTGGATTCTGAGGCTACTTCTCTGCCATCTTCAAACCCTGATTCCGCTTTGTTCACTCTCTCAGCAGGTAACTTGAGGAGGAAACACTTCTGCCCAGAGTGTGGCCGATGCTTTACCTTCAGATTGGCTCTTGCTAGACACCAGAGTATCCACACAGGGGAGAAGATTCCGGAAAGTTCTGAGAGCGGGGAATGTTTGGGTCAGAGATCAGAGCTTGCGAACCATTCAGAAACCCCTAAGTCTTCAGAGTTTGGGAAGGTGCTTGCTCATCAGCCCATCGTTCTGATCCAAAGGAACATCCATGCAGGGGGAGATAACTCATATTGCTGCTTGGAGTGTGGGGAAGGTTTCTCCCAACTCTCAGATTTTGTGAAACATGAAGGAGGCCACACGGGAGAGAAACCCCGTAAATATGGCAAGAGTAGGATCGGGTTCCCCAAGAGATCACAGCTTCATGGACTCCGTAAAGTCCACACAGGAGAGAAGCCCCACAAATGCAGTGTCTGTGGGTTATGTTTTTCTGATAGGTCACAACTTGTTACCCATCAGCGAACCCACACTGGAGAAAAACCCTATAAATGCCTGGAGTGTGGGAAATCATTTGCTCAAAAGTCAGAATTTGTGGTCCATCAGCGACTCCATACAGGAGAAAGGCCCCATAAGTGCTTGGAGTGTGGCAAATGTTACACCACACAAAAAAGTCTCAGGGGACACCAGAGAATCCACACAGGAGAGAAACCGTATGAGTGCACAGAGTGTGGGAAATGTTTTCATAGGAAAGGTGACCTTTTGAGACATCAGACTGTTCACACCGGGGAGAGGCCCCATAAATGTGCAGAGTGTGAGAAAAGTTTTATTGTACCAGCACAACTTTCAATCCACCAGAGAATCCATACGGGAGAGAAACCGTTTGAATGCGGGGAGTGTGGAAAATGCTTTTACCAGAAACAGCAGCTCAAGTTGCATGAAAAAATCCACACTGGGCAGAAGCCCTATAAATGCCCAGAGTGTGGCAAATCATTTGCTTACAAGTCAGCCCTTGTAATCCATCAGAGACTCCACACGGGAGAGAAGCCCTATGAATGCTGGGAGTGTGGGAAATGTTTTACTCAAAACGCACAGCTTTGGCTGCATCGTTTGGTTCACACAGGGGAGAAACGGTATAAATGCTTTGAATGTGGAAAAAAGTTTACTCAGCGTTCCGGCCTTGTGAGCCATCAGAGAACCCACACAGGAGAAAGGCCCCAGAAGTGCCTGGAGTGTGGAAAATGTTTCCCCACAAAAGGAAGTCTCAGGCGACACCAGAGAATCCACACAGGAGAGAAACCCTATGAATGTAGAGAGTGTGGGAAATGTTTTCATGAGAAAGCAGAGCTTCTGAGCCATCAGACTGTTCACACCGGAGAGAGGCCCCATAAATGTGAAGAGTGTTGGAAAAGCTTTATTTCAGCATCACATCTTGCAATCCACCAGAGAATCCATACGGGAGAGAAACCCTACAAATGCATGGGGTGTGGAAAGTGCTTCTCCCAGAAACAACACCTCAAGGCGCATGAAAAAATCCACACTGGGGAGAAACCCTACAAATGCATGGAGTGTGAAAAATGTTTTACCAACAAATCACACCTTCATCAACACCAGAGAATCCACACAGGAGTGAGGCCATATGAATGCGGAGAGTGTGGGAAATGTTTTTCCACTTCATTTGGCCTTACTAGTCATAGGAGAGTCCACACAGGAGAAAAGCCACATAAATGTTTAGACTGTGGAATGTCATTTACTGCAGCACAAAGCCTTAGGGGGCACCAGAGAACCCACACAGGAGAGAAACCCCACATATGCTTGGAGTGTGGGAAAAGTTTTCCAAGGAAAGACACCCTTGTGATCCATCAGAGAACCCACACAGGAGAGAAACCCTATAAATGCTCGGAGTGTGGGAAATACTTTGCTAATAAATCAGTGCTTAACATGCATCAAAAGATCCACACAGGAGAGAAACCTTACAATTGCTTGAGGTGTGCGAAATCATTTTCTCAGAAGTCATGTCTTGTGAGCCATCAGTGGATCCACACAAGAGAGAAAGCTCATAAGTGCTTGGAGTGTGGGAAATGTTTTTCTCAGTCAGCACATCTTCGCAGACACCAGAAAGTCCACACAGGAGGAGAGCTTCCCAATGTGTAGAGTGTGGAGAATGTTTTTCAGAGAGTGGAAACCTTCAAAGACTCCATGTGCAATAAAGAGCATATAAAGGTTGGAAGTGCGGGGAATGTTTTGATCAGGGGTCAGCCCTCGTAGCGCACCAGAGTGTCCACACAAAAAGGAGGACGTACAGTGTTACCTCTGGTTGCGTACTTAATTCGTTCTGGGGGTCCGTTCTTAACCTGAAACTGTTCTTAACCACTTTAGCTTATGGGGCCTCCCTCTGCCGCTGCACCTCCAGAGCACAATTTCTGTTCTTAACCTGAAGCGTTATTTCTGGGTTAGCGGAGTCTGTAACCTGAAGCATATGTAACCCAAGGTACCACTGTATAGATATCAGACATTTGGGAAATGCTTTGTAAAGAAATGAATCTTTTATCAACATTGGCGATTCCACAAAGGAAATACAAGGGTAGTGTCTCAAGTGTGGGAAATGGTTTGCTGCTCATTCGGACCTTCAAAGGCACCAGAGAATCCCCCCCAAAATGGAAACCCCATTAATGTTTCGAGTGTGGGAGATGTTTGGCCTGGAAGGGGCAGGCTTGTGCCGCATCAGGGAGCCCACACAGGAGAGAAACCACAAAAATGCTTTGAGTGTGTGTATTGCCAGATATTTTCAGAAAGTGGTGTCTCCTGATCTTGATGTAATTGTCACTTTAAATCTTTATATATGTATCTATACCAGTGTTTCCCAACCTAATCTAGGCAACGGCACACTTGTTTCATTAAAAAAATCTCGCGGCACACCGCTCCTCCCCCACCCGGCTGCGCCGGGTCTCCTGACCCAGAGTTACCTCTGGGATCAGCTGTAGCGCAGCGTCCTTTCTCCCGCCCATCAGCTGGGGCACCAGGTCGGGATTCTCCCGCGAGGCTTTTGTTGCTGCTGCTGCTGCAGCAACCAAGGGAGCAGTGCTGCCCTGGCTTCCGCTTCGCCGCTGGGCTCCAGCAGCGCCGCCGCCACGGTCCTGTGCAGCCCTGGGCTGCAGGTCCCTTTTTCCGCGGCACATCAGCCGGTGTCTCGCGGCACACCAGTGTGCCGTGGCACACCGGTTGGGAAACGCTGATCTATACTTATAATGAGGGCTTCTCCATAGATCTATCTGTATAATGAGAACTTGGCATCAACCAGAGGTCTAGGCAGCTGTCCTGAAACGGAGTCAACTAGCGCAGCGTTTCCCAACCGGTGTGCCGCGGCACACTGGTGTGCCGCGAGACACCGGCTGATGTGCCGCGGAAAAAGGGACCTGCAGCCCAGGGCTGCACAGGACCGTGGCGGCGGCGCTGCTGGAGCCCAGCGGCGAAGCGGAAGCCAGGGCGGCGCTGCTCCCTTGGCTGCTGCAGCAGCAGCAGCAACAAAAGCCTCGCGGGAGAATCCCGACCTGGTGCCCCAGCTGATGGGCGGGAGAAAGGACGCCGCGCTACTGCTGATCCCAGAGGTAACTCTGGGTCAGGAGACCCGGCGCAGCCGGGTGGGGGAGGAGCGGTGTGCCGCGAGATTTTTTTAATGAAACAAGTGTGCCGTTGCCTAGATTAGGTTGGGAAACACTGAACTAGCGGACAGGCCTGTTTTGACCTAGCCATGGAACTGGCAATTAGGCATAGACTTTGGCTCACCACTGGGAACAGAGGGAGTAACTTTGGTCTGTGCCAACCCCGGAGATAAGGGAGGATGGCAGCAGAACTTAAAGAGCCCCCTCCTCTTAGATAATGTTTAAAAGCTTCTTTTAAGGGCTCAGCGACAGCAGCTCTCTGAGTCCCTCGTTCGAATTCCGCCAGTGAATGACGACATTGGCTCTATTGAGGGAAGGGAAGGATCTACTTGTTCCCGGGGTCTCTGCAGCAAATGAAATGAACGATGAACTTCACTTTTGCAGTTATCTCCAAAATATCTTTTTGATCTTGTGTCTTAAGTGTCACTCATTACTGTTGTCCTATAACTGACATTATCAACAGAACTGTACGGAGCAACCTTACATTTACTGAGCAAAATATCCTCTTCAGTTATATACCCAGCACATGGAACCTTACAAAAGGATGATATGAGTGGACTCTCCGTGGCCTGACCGCAGCAAAAGGACTGATACTGATGAATTGGAAAAATAAAAATGCGGCTCCTTTCTATGATTGGATTGGAGACTTCTACAAACTTGCAACATATAAACAACTTGCATATAAATGCAGACTTGCCATAGACAAGTTCAATGATATTTTGGATCCATTTTTACAAATACTGTAATAGGTTAAGGTCTGGTGAAGTACAATAACAAGCTTGTAAAATATACAGTTTGGGGGTTTCCCCCTTCCCCCCCCTACACGTTTTCTATTTCTCTTTTTCTCTTATTTACATCTCATCATGTTTAGTGCACATATAATTGTGTATTTTTTGAACTTCCAATAAAGTTTTTTTTTTTAAAAAAAAAAAATTAGACTGCTTATTTGGCTTCTCTTGCTTTCCTTAAATTAATAAAAGCTGCTTCCTGTTCCTTTGTCGCCAACAAAGAGTACATTGAGGTGGAGAATTAAAAAATGTTTTAAGCCATGAGCAAAATATTCCCTTCGCTCCTCACCTCCAAAACAACATTTTTTATCATGGAGGACAAGAAGCCTCCCAAAATCCTTGGAATGTGAAAAATCCTACTTCCTCCCCCCTTTAAAAAATATATTTTATTGAAAATCAAACTAGTGCATACAAAAAACATCAAGTCAGAAAAACACTCTCAGTGAATTCAGCCTCATGCAATCTCACTTTATGCAAGATAAGTAAGAAAAACAAAACAAAAAATTAAAGGAAGGGAATAAAATACTAATGAGTAGGACTGTTGTTGTTTGTTGTTTAGTCATGTTCGATTCTTCGTCACCCCATGAACCAGAGCACTACTAACATACTAAGTACTGTACGCTGAAGTTCGAATTTCAAAGCACCGTAAAGCAAATGTACATTTTCCATTTTGCTCATGGTATTCCTTTTACTGATATTTTTACCATTCTGCTTTGAGGTTGGTTTGTTTTTTGAATGGTCCAGCGGAGGACAACTTTCAGTAAATAATAAACGAATAAGATCTCCTTGGTTTTGAAAAGTGCCAAATTCTCCTGGTGACAACCTCGGTGGGGCTTAAGGCGATTTTACACTGGAAGTGAGTGAGGTCCAGCATCTCCCTCTTTCGCCTCCTGCTCTCTTGCGAACTGAGAGGGGATTGCAGAGAAAGCAGCGTTTGGCCAGATGCAGGAGCCAAAATACTCTTATTTCTAGCCCCGCTCTTAAAAATGTGTTGGGTGAGCCTTAGCCAGAAGGCATGACACCACTGTATGCATTCTCCCTATCTGGCCTTTTCTCCAAAAGGGGCTCATGGCAGCCTCTGGTGCTCTCTGCTTTCATAGCTACTATCACAACAACCCTATGAGGTGGGTCAGCCTGAGAGGCCGCCAACAGGCACAGGTCGCTCCCTGATCAGTACTTTTGGTTTAGATGGGGGCATGAGACTCTTAAGGGTCACGGGTTCGAGCCCCACGTGAGGCAAAGGAGTACTGCGTTGCCGGGGGTTGGACTGGATGACCCTCGGGGTCCCTTCCAACTCTAGAATCCAACCATGTTGACATGCAAGTTTGCTTCGCCTTCTCATTCTTCTTGCTGGTCAGCAATGCTTTACTGGTGTGCCACTAAGCGAGTAAATAGAAAGGAAAAATAAAATTAAATGAGCACTCTTCCCTAGAGCCCAAAGGGGCTTTTTTTTCCTCATAAAGGAACAGACTACAAATCCCAGAATCCTTTGGGCCTGGGAAAAGGGAAGAAGCGAAGAACTGGGACATCCCAGGCTGCCTGTTTCCTCTGGCCAGCCCCCATTTGTGTGGGTCTTTTGCAGGTGGCGTCCGGTCATCGCTATCTCTGGGGGGCAAAGAGGTTTTGCAGGGGAGGCTGAAGGTCCGAGCAGAAAGGAGTCTTTGCTGGCAGAGGCGCCCTTCGGAAGCAGCTCTACACGGGTGAGAGGGCACCGTCTGAACTCTGCAACACGTGAATGCCTGTGAGGGGGGCGGGGCAGGAAAGGGCGGCGGGAAAAATAAGCCATTTTGAATTTTCCCATTGCACATATAAGTTTGCATGTTGCATCGGGGAGGAAGGGGAGATTCTCGAGAGCAGAAGAAGGGAACTCTCATTTATTCCTTATTGAAAGCTTTGAAATGAAATGGTAATAAAATAACATGCAGTGGTAACCAGAGATAAATACGAATATGAAACGTAGTACTGTAGTAGTAGATGATAAATACGCACCAAGAATGGAGTGCAGGAAACCACTTAATTATTATTATTAAGTATTAATTTGTATAAAGCTTATTAAAATAATTGACATGAAATGAAATGAAAGCTTCCTGGTATATTGTTTATATTTTTTAATTGTAATATCTGGACATTAAGAAAAAATCAGATAACATTATAATCCCTTTTATAAAAAAGAAAAAAGTCTGCAATTGGGGTACCCCCTGAATATTTTAAAGTGCTCCAAAATGTACTGTATATCATGGGGATGGGGTGTGTGGAAATCTTAGATCCAGGGGCCAAATTGTGGTCTAGCTGGACTCTGCATCCCCGCACCCATGCCAGCCCCACCTCCCTAGGGTGCTTCAGCCCATCTCTGAGTCGGGTGCTTTTGCCTGGCTAGAATATGCCATTGATTATTCCCCTGACCTGCTAGTTTTCATGGTTCCCCATCTCACCATTTCTTCATCCCAACAACCCTGTGAGGTAGACCAGGCTGAGAGACAGTGATCCACATAGGGTCACTCAGTGGGCTTCACAGCCGGGTGGGGATTTGAACCCCGGCCTCCCAGGTCTCAGCACAGAGCTCTAACCACTACACCAAATTGCTGCTCTGGACTAGCAGTGCTCCCTGGTATTAGACAGGGGACTTTTCCCAGCCTCTATTAAATAGATCACAACTTGAACTTGGGAGTATCCACTCTGCCAAATGACATATTTTTACAAATATGTAAAAAAAACCCTCAATTTTTTATCAAAGATTTGTCAGTGCCAACGAAAAATAATAAATGAATAGAAAAAGAACCTACCCACGTGACGCTGACAGAAAAACCTTGCACATCCACTACGTAAAGGAATGAAAGTCTACTATCCCCCTTCTCTCCCCACTTCGCCCCCCCCCAACCTTATTCTGAAAGCAGGAGAGCTTTCCAAACTTTTCATGTTGGTGATACACTTTTTAGACATGCATCATTTCACAACACAGTAATTCAGTTTCCCTAGCAAACCAGAGGTTAAACTTACCCCTTTCCAGTTCCAGGGAAGAACATGGGGAGCGTTTAAACGACACTCCTACCGTTACACACTGCAGCCGACACACTAACATGTCACAATGTTAGTGGCGAAAGCTCAAGTATAAAGCATTAAAGTCTCACATTGAATATAAATGATCCGGAGAAAGGACTTTTATGATTTGAAAACGAAGACAATGTATGCACTTTTTTGGTAACACAGCAAAATCTTTAATAATAATAAATAATGTAGTTGTAAGGATCTATGAGGAAGACCGAGATTCCCACCCTGCACTTGCCACCAAAGGCGTTCCTGAGGTGCTGCAGTTTTTGCTGAGGGCGTTTTGTCATTCCAGAGACCACCAACCTTTGAGGACGGGGCTGTTTATTTCTCCAGGGTCGAAAGGGTTCTTCCTGCTGGACGTTGGCCGAAGAGCCTTAGGCAAGGGAGGCCATGCTGGAGAATGAGGGGAACGTGGCCTCTCTGGGTAAGGAGCTTCCTTCCTTGCTGCAAGAGTCTGAAGCAGTCCTTCCGGGACATTTTCTTGTCACTCTTCTTTTGGGGTGGAGGGGCAGGTGGGGAGCAGGTTTGTTGCACAAGAGCTGCAAATGTACTTTATTCCAAATGCCTTGCATTTTTATCCCATTTCCCCCTTTCACGGAGCTCAAGGTGGGGCAAACGAGTCTCCCCCTCATTTAATCCCCACAAGAAGCCCAAAACGGCCTTGGCCCCGTATATCTGAAGGAGCATCTCCACCCCATCATTTAGCCTGGACACTGAGGTCCAGCTCTGATGGTCTTCTGCCGGTTCCCTCACTGTGAGAAGCGAAGTTATAGGGAACCAGGCAGAGGGCCTTCTCTGTATTGGCGCCCGCCCTGTGGAATGCCCTACCTTCAGATGTCAAGGAAATAAATAACTGGATAACCTTTAGAATACGTATGAAGGCAGCCTTGTATCAGGAAGTTTTTAGTGTTTAGTCGCTTTATTATACTTTTACGCTGTAAGCTGCCCATCTGTGCGGTAGGCTAGCCCTGAGAGGGAATGACTGGACCAATATTTCCAAATGATTTTCACGGCTGAGGCAGAATTTGAACCCAGGTCTCCCAGGTTCTAGGGGAGGAGCCAAGATGGCGACGAGGTAAGACGTGTTCGCCGGAGCCTCTTTTAACTCCTTTTTAATTCTTAAATTGCAGCTCTTATCCCTCTAAGTTTTTTCTGAGAACTGTATGAGATTGCTGCTAACAACGCCAGGAGTTCACACTACTATAAATCTGTGAAGCCGGCGCTGTAAATCTTTTTAACGAGCTGATTAGCTGTATTCTCTGGCAGCCGCCATTAGCGTTTTCTGACTCCTCCGGCTTTTTGCTAGCTTGCCTCCAGCTGCCAAGAGTTTAGTACGGCTATTTTAAATGTTTTCTTTAAAAAAAAAAAAAAAAAAGGGCCACGGCAAACGTTTAAGGGACTTTGAAGAGACTTTGTCCTCCCCAAGATCCAAGCAACCAAAAACTGAATTGCCCCCGACTGGAATTGGGAGGGGCCCTTTGGAATATTGTTATACGGTGGAAACTCGGAATCGTTTCTACCCGCTTGTGCCCTCAGAAACAAATCAAACAGAAGAGGAATTGATTACACCTCAGATTAAAACCGCAATGGGAAGCCCTGAAGGTGAGGGTACCCCACTGAAGGCTGTTCAGGACCCCAAAACTGAGGAGTGTGCAAGACAAGAACAACTATATCTTGTGATTAGAACCCTCAACTGTATATTCAAGAAGATTGATGTATTATCCTCTCAGCTATGCAATCTCCAGCGGAAAATTGATAACCTTTGGCCCAAGCCAAATCCAACTGCAGATATAGCTGATGTGAAATCTCAGCAATCCACACCCCTAATTAAAAAAGGATGTGTCAAGTTCAAATATACACCAAATTCCGCTCTGAAACATCAAGCACTGATCTTACAACCCAAGAAAATCTGTTTAACCATCTGGACTGGGACTGCAAGATGGTGCACACTGAGTGGGGTCAAAGAGTATTTAAGTAAACTGCTCAATATCGAGATCTCACAAGTTGATCTCATTGCAGTACTCCCCTTAAATCAGCACTCCAGGCAGCAGAAAGTGATGCTCGCTTATCATTCTACAAGGATCCCCTCAACTATCATCAGGCGAAAATTGTTCCTGGCCAGGCATGATATAACTGCAACGAGAGTTTTCATGGATGGTATGATCCACCCTCTTCTACTCACCGTTCCCATCAATGGGCAAACATTGCCTGAGAGGCCGGTAACACCTCGGAACGTCGAGTCCCCTCACTCGGTGTCAGCTCCCTCTCATCAAAGCCAGATTTACTCTACGCCTTCACAAGTACAAACGGAACCCCCCGGGACAAGTAAACTTCTGACCCCGCAAGAGGAAAGAGAGCTTTTAGCCTCATTTGGCGATCTCCCAGCGAGGGAACAACAAGAAATAATAAACAGACTAGACAAACTTAAAAAACAGCTTATATATGTCCGGCAAAAAGGGAAAGACCCGCTCACTGTCCAAGCCAAGTCCGCCATCCCAGAGCTGAGTTCTATGGATGTAGAAAATTCTCCTTATCCGGAAAGTAGATCAGCCGACAAGGGAATTCTAATCCCTAGATGTGATGTGGGAGAAGTGGATCTTCTACAATTCAGCCCAAACCCTGATCCTGACCATCTTATATCCACTAAAATGGATGAGACTCAGAAAGAGCACAACATCTCTACCAATTTGTCAACACACTCATCAATGCCAGACCTGGAGTCCTCGCCCCTGGAAGGGATTTCCCAAACCAACATAAGACAATCGCAAGGTCCCACGTTTGTGGGGGAAATCCATCATTACGGCTCAGGACCCGCCCTACTAGTGAACAATCGACGTGGAGTACAAGCCGATACAGAAAAAGGTTGGATAGAAGACCCAATGGGCTGCATAAACAAATTGATAAGCCCAAGGAAAGAGAACTTGCCTAAGACTATGACCAATTCTGACAAAATCTCTATTCCTTTAAGTAAAGACCCTGCCTGTAAACCCTGCGAACACACGGAGTTGACTGGGGTAAGCCAAATACCCATCTCTAGCATAACTCACGGACAGATTATTACTACCGAATGTTTAACAAACCTAACCCCGATAAACCGCGGATTGCCACCACCCTACTCCCAAAAGAAGATCACAGAATTTTTTGGGTCTGGGAAGCCCCTAAATCAAGCTCCCCTCCCTCCCTCTTCCTGACCATCAAATTCCCAGTCAAACTTGCCCCTGCTTTCGTTCCTATGCTGGAATATTGCAGGGTGGAAGGGAAAGAAATCAGACCCTGAATTTTCAAAATATATAAATTCATTTCAAATAATCCTATTGCAGGAAACATGGGAAGTTGAGGAAATTGAAATTAACGGGTATAAAACCATCTCACTCCCTGCCTGCCCATCTCTCAAAGGAGGAAGGGCTAAAGGAGGTCTGGCCATAGCAATTTCGCTGAAATTACAAGCTAAACTTACCCTGATAAAATCCTCCCCTCCCTACACGATTACAGCTCTGATATCAGGCTGTAAATTCGAGCTAGTGGTCACGAATGTGTATCTCCCGCCTGGAACCCAGGTTGCGGACATGCATATTAGATGGGAAATTTTGGAGGATCATCTTACTTTTTGTTGTATTAACTATCCAAACACCCCCACAGTTATGGGAGGTGACTTTAATGCGCGAATTGCCACAAACTGGGATGCACTTATCAAAGCTAAATGGTGGACAAAAACAGAACATCCAGTCCCTGATTTTTCCCCACACGCTCAAAGAAATTCAAAAGATAACATGGTGAATGAGGCGGGCACTCTCTTTTATAAATTGATCTTGCGCTTGAATCTAGTAATTCTGAACGGGATTTGTCCCCCTGATGTACCGGGAGAATTTACTCACTTAAGTTTACAAACAAACAGTGTTCTTGATTACTTTTCGGTATCTAAGGATATATTTCCAAAGTTTTCCTATTTTAAAGTTGAAAATGTCCAAATGAGCGACCATCTTCCCCTGGTTGCTAAAATGGCCATAGACTGGCATCCAACTAAAGGAGAACATCCAACATATATGGGTATTAACGCGGCATTACAAGTTAAGGGCACAAAGTGGTCTGTAACACAGGCCCAAAAATACTCCAAATTTTTCCAACAGGAGATAAGACAAACATACTCAGTGTCTGGTATATCCATATATGGAAATGGCCAACTTATCAGCCTATTTGCTAAACTGCAGGAGAAACTTACCTCTTTTTTTACGGTTCCAGTCCACCTTATAAATCGACCTCACTTTAAAACAGGAGCACCATGGTTTAACCTTAATTGTAAACAAGCTAGACAATCGCTCCGTACCATCTACAAGGATTATAGGGCCTCTGGGGCACTTGCACTCCCCAAAGAGTATTACCAGGAAAAATCTGCTTACAAGCAAGTGCAAAAAATGGCTAAACAGGAATGGCAGCAGGGTCGCTGGAAAGCACTTATAGCTGCCTCCAGTTCACGTAACTCCCGTCAGTTCTGGTCATTGGTAAACCAAAAAACCAAAAGTTACCCCCTAACAGTTATTCCTGCCCCAGTCTGGGAATCCTTTTTAAAGAAGTATTTTACTCTACCAGATTGCAATACCCATATACCAGAGGGTCTACATGACCATCTTCCTCGCTGGCCACCCATCGACCCTGAAGAAATTCAACAACTTATTGCCAAACTTAAACCTGGCAAAGCCCCCGGCCCTGACCTAATCCCAGCAGAAGCTATAAAATATCATGCGGACTGGTGGGCAAAAGTCCTTGCTGCCATTTTCGATGAGATAAACAACAGCGGGAAGGTACCAAAAACATGGAAGGACGCAATCATTATCCCAATTTATAAAAAGGGTTCGCCAGATGACCCTGGAAACTACAGGAATATCAGTTTATTGTCAATAATTGGGAAACTATACGCACGCTTCTTACTAACCAAGCTTACCAAATGGGCCGATGATAATAATCTGATCGGTCCTGAACAGGCCGGATTTAGACCAAACCAGTCAACAGCTGAACATGTTTTAGTCTTACACCAGCTTGCCCGGAAATACTCCGCCCCAAAAAGAGGTCAACTTTGTGCGGCATTTATCGATCTCAAGGCCGCCTTTGATAGCATACCCAGGGGATTACTCTGGGAAAAACTAGCCCGATGGGGAGTAGACAGAAGGCTCCTGTGGTTGATAACTCAACTGCATGATGGGGCTGCTGCCAGGGTGAGGATCACTCCTGCCGGCGCCCTTACAAATCCAATACCCATTAACAGAGGCGTCCGCCAGGGGTGTATTCTTGCCCCATTTCTCTTTAATTTATTTATAAGTGATATGAGGGTTCCTTTGATCGAAGCCCAAGGAAAAATACACGCTCCCTGCCTGGCCCACTACCGTTGCCCCCTCTTACTCTATGCAGACGATGCAGTGATACTTTCCTTTTCGAGAGTCGGCCTTAGGCGTGCATTAAAAATCTTTAATTGCTATTGCAAAACAAACCTTCTTACAATTAATCATGCCAAGTCTAAAGTTCTAATTTTCTCCAAGAGTCGGAAAATGTACAACTGGAGAATAGATGGAAATACAATCGACCAAGTTTTTAAATTTAAGTACTTGGGAGTTTTTCTACAGCATAACATGGGTTGGAAGGCCCAACTTGAGTATGTTTCAAACAGAGCCAAGGCACTTTCTTTCGCAACACTGCGTTTTTTCTTCTCAGATGGGGCTTTCCATATCCCATCTGTGCTAAAAGTCTTCAACGCCAAGGTGATCGCGACCATTGCATATGCGATCCCAATATGGGGGACCTTTGTAAATTTAAATCAACTGGAGGTAATCCAAAACCAGTTCCTGAGGAGGTTGCTAAAACTACCCAGATGCGTGAGTAATTCAGCTATTCGCCTGGAATTAAATCTCACATCGTTAGAAAATGCATTATGGAAACGCATCCTCTGTTATTGGTTGACATTATGGAACAAACTCCCAAATCTCCACCTAATACAATGTATCTGGAGAGACAACTTCCCTAGCCCCTGGGCAAAAATAATACATTTGAAACTTGTCTCCATCGGCCTTTCCCCTTTGGAATTAATGAATTTGGATTTAATTTCAGCCAAGAGAATTATAACCCTCAAATTAGAAGAGCTAGATCTACAATATAATATTGCAACAGGGGGTGGCTCCTGCTCCCCGGTAAACCTTGGCTTAATACCACAAACGAAATTTCCATCTTATTTAACTTCTCTATCTGTGGTCTCACACAGGTATGCTTTTATAAAGGCTAGATTCAATGCTTTCCCATCAAATGTTATGGGCAATAGACTCTCAAATGGTCAGATCTCACTTCTCTGCGACTGCAATAACGGAGCTACAGAATCGTTACAACATATAATCCTCAGTTGCCCATTGCATTCGGCTGCACGGGACAAATTTCTAACCCCCTATCTTGTGAATATTACTGATGAAATCCCGGAAGCAAAAGTAATATTCCTTCTGAACGATGAAGATGCTAGTAGATCCCTTACAGTGGCTAGATTTCTGATAAATGTACTATCTCAAAAGAAGAGAAATGGATCACTGCAAGATCTTTGTTAGCTTATTTAAGCCCAAAAATTTTCAAAAATCAGCGCAGCTAAACCTAAAGGGTTATAAATAAAACTGTTCAACTGTTTCCGCTGGACCTAAATTTTGATTTTGGTTTTATACGAATGGATTTTACTGTTTTACTGTGTACATAGATTTATATAGTTTTTATTTAAATATTTAAATTTTATTTCTATTGTATAAATTTTTGGTTTGTTTGTTTTATTTAGAAAGTTTTATTTGCATTGTCTCGTTTTCTGGATGTAATACAATGTATATCTATGGGCCAATGGCCGTAATAAACATTACTACTACTACTCTCCCAGGTTCTACTCTGGCACTTTAACCACTGTGCTGCACTTTAGCTGTGCGAAATGAGTTTGCTGGCATGTGAGGGACTCCCACTGGCATAACAGCAACAGTCTGGAAGCGCCAACCAAGTCCCCTCCCTGGGGTCCTGGCAGTGCAGCCCTGACCCCCCACCCTGCCGACTTCTTCAGCCGTCCTCCCTCACCCTTCCGACACAGAGCGAAGGCCCACCTTGCCCCACACAAACACGCAGCCCCCTAACCCAAGGTACTATTTAGTTATGGGTTCTCCTTCTCTGGAAATGTTTGACGGAGCTTTGGATGAGCAGCCGTTGGAGATGGTTTGGGCCACGAGGCCTAAGGCTTCCTTCTCCTCAACTTCTTCTTCCTCCTCTTCTTCCTTCTTCTCACTTCTTTCCCGCATAGCCCTGCCGCTTCCCAAGATGAGCCTTGACCCCAGTGCAGAGCAAGCGGAAGAGCCCAGGCCGCCACAATATCAGATCTCAGACGAAACAGGGGCTGCCATTTCGGACACCTGCTCAGGTGAGGCGGTTTGGGTGGGATGCTAAGTCCGTTCAGAATTTCCCCTCCCTTCTGAGAATTGGCAAGAAAAATGCTGTCTGTTACGTCATTTAAAAAGCTCTTCAACTGGTTATTCCTTTTGCAGTGGGTGTTGTGGTGGGGAGAGAAGTGGTACGACCTCCGTCTCTCATGCATCATCTGGTCCAACCATCTCAGGTTGGATTCTGAGGCTACTTCTCTGCCATCTTCAAACCCTGATTCCGCTTTGTTCACTCTCTCAGCAGGTAACTTGAGGAGGAAACACTTCTGCCCAGAGTGTGGCCGATGCTTTACCTTCAGATTGGCTCTTGCTAGACACCAGAGTATCCACACAGGGGAGAAGATTCCGGAAAGTTCTGAGAGCGGGGAATGTTTGGGTCAGAGATCAGAGCTTGCGAACCATTCAGAAACCCCTAAGTCTTCAGAGTTTGGGAAGGTGCTTGCTCATCAGCCCATCGTTCTGATCCAAAGGAACATCCATGGAGGAGATAACTCATATCGCTGCTTGGAGTGTGGGGAAGGTTTCTCCCAACTCTCAGATTTTGTGAAACATGAAGGAGGCCACATGGGAGAGAAACCCCGTAAATATGGCAAGAGTAGGATCGGGTTCCCCAAGAGATCACAGCTTCATGGACTCCGTAAAGTCCACACAGGAGAGAAGCCCCACAAATGCAGTGTCTGTGGGTTATGTTTTTCTGATAGGTCACAACTTGTTACCCATCAGCGAACCCACACTGGAGAAAAACCCTATAAATGCCTGGAGTGTGGGAAATCATTTGCTCAAAAGTCAGAATTTGTGGTCCATCAGCGACTCCATACAGGAGAAAGGCCCCATAAGTGCTTGGAGTGTGGCAAATGTTACACCACACAAAAAAGTCTCAGGGGACACCAGAGAATCCACACAGGAGAGAAACCGTATGAGTGCACAGAGTGTGGGAAATGTTTTCATAGGAAAGGTGACCTTTTGAGACATCAGACTGTTCACACCGGGGAGAGGCCCCATAAATGTGCAGAGTGTGAGAAAAGTTTTATTGTACCAGCACAACTTGCAATCCACCAGAGAATCCATACAGGAGAGAAACCCTACAAATGTGTGGAGTGTGGAAAATGCTTTTACCAGAAACAACAGCTCAAGGGGCATGAAAAAATCCACACTGGGGAGAAACCCTACAAATGCCCTGAGTGTGGCAAATCATTTGCTCACAAGTCAGTCCTTGTGGTCCATCAGAGGCTCCACACGGAAGAGAAGCCCTATGAATGCTGGGAATGTGGGAAATGTTTTCATCAAAACGCACAGCTTTGGGTCCATCGTTTGGTTCACACAGGGGAGAAACGGTATAAATGCTTTGAATGTGGAAAAAAGTTTACTCAGCGTTCCGGCCTTGTGAGACATCAGAGAACCCACACAGGAGAAAGGCCCCATAAGTGCCTGGAGTGTGGAAAATGTTTCCCCACAAAAGGAAGTCTCAGGCGACACCAGAGAATCCACACAGGAGAGAAACCCTATGAATGTAGAGAGTGTGGGAAATGTTTTCATGAGAAAGCAGAGCTTCTGAGCCATCAGACTGTTCACACCGGAGAGAGGCCCCATAAATGTGAAGAGTGTGGGAAAAGCTTTCTTTCAGCATCACATCTTGCAATCCACCAGAGAATCCATACGGGAGAGAAACCCTACAAATGCATGGGGTGTGGAAAATGCTTCTCCCAGAAACAACACCTCAAGGGGCATGAAAAAATCCACACTGGGGAGAAGCCCTACAAATGCATGGAGTGTGGCAAATCATTTGCTCAAAAGTCAGCCCTTCATATCCATCAGAGAATCCACACAGGAGTGAGGCCATATGAATGCGGAGAGTGTGGGAAATGTTTTTCTACTTCATCACATCTTATTATTCATAGGAGAGTCCACACAGGAGAAAAGCCACATAAATGTTTAGACTGTGGAATGCTGTTTACTTTAGCACAAAGCCTTAGGGGGCACCAGAGAACCCACACAGGAGAGAAACCCCACAAATGCTTGGAGTGTGGGAAATGTTTTTCAAGGAAAGACACCCTTGTGACCCATCAGAGAACCCACACAGGGGAGAAACCCTATAAATGCTTGGAGTGTGGGAAATGTTTTTGTCAGAAAGTGAATCTTTCGAAACACCAGGGAATTCACACAATAAGTAAATCCTATAAATGTATAGAAACAAAATCCCTTCAGGAACACCAGAAAATACACACAGGAGGGAAACCCTACAAATGCTTGGAGTGTGGGAAATGTTTTTCTCGGTCGTCACATTTTCACACACACCAAAAAGTCCACACAGGAGAGAGGCCTTACAAATGTGTAGAGTGTGGGAAATGTTTTTCACAGAGTGGAAACCTTCGAAAACACCAGAGACTCCATATGGAATAGAAAGCATATAAATGTTGGGAGTGCGGGGAATGCTTTGTAAAGAAATGAATCTTTTATCAACATTGGAGATTGCACAAAGGAAATACAAGACAAGCGTCTGGAGTGTGGGAAATGGTTGGCTGCTCATTTGGACCTTCAAAGGCACCAGAGAATCCACAAAAAATGGAAACCCCATTAATGTTTCGAGTGTGGGAAATGTTTGGCCAGGAAGGGGCAGGCTGGTGCCGCATCAAGGAGCCCACATAGGAGAGAAACCACAAAAATGCCAGATATTTTCAGAAAGTGGTGTCTCCTGATCTCGATGTAATGGTAGCTTTAAATCCTTATAAATCAATCTGTACATATAGCGAGGAAGGGACCCAGGTGGCGCTGTGGGTTAAACCACAGGCTTGCTGATCAGAAGGTCAGCAGTTCAAATCCCTGCGACAGGGTGAGCTCCCGTTGCTCGGTCCCTGCTCCTGCCCACCTAGCAGTTTGAAAACACGTTAAAGTGCAAATAGATAAATAGGGACCGCTCCAGCGGGAAGGTAAACATCGTTTCCGTGCGCTGCTCCGGTTCGCCAGAAGCGGCTTTGTCATGCTGGCCACATGACCCGGAAGCGGTCTGTGGACAAACGCCAGCTCCCTCGGCCTATAGAGCGAGATGAGCACGCAACCCCAGAGTCGGACACGACTGGACCTGATGGTCAGGCGTCCCTTTAGCTTTACATATAGTGCTAAATCTATCCCCATAAATCTGTATAATGATAACTTTGCATCAACTAGAAGTCTAGACAGCTGGCCTGATAAACTAGCAGACAGGCCTGTCTTCACCCAGCCATGGAACTGGCAATTAGGCATAGACTTTGGCTCATCGCTTGGAACAGGGAGAGTAACTTTGCTCTGTGCCAACCATGGAGATCAGGGAGGATGGCAACAGAACTTAAAGAGACCCCCTGCTACCGTATTAGATCGTGTTTAAAACCCTCAATATAGGGGCTTAGCGACAGCAGCTCTCTGAGTCCCTCCTTCAAATTCTGCCAGTGAACATCAACGTTAGCCCTGTCGAGGGAAGGGAAGGATCTCCTGCTCCTGGGGTCTCTGCAGCAAATGAGATGAACCATGAACTTCACTTTTGCAGTTACAGTGGTACCTCTAGATGTGAACGGGGCCCTGTTCGCACCCTGAGAAGTCCGCAACCCACAGCGCCGCTTCTGCGCACGTGCGGGTCACGATTCGGTGCGTCTGATGCGTGACATGCCAAACCCGGAAGTACGTCCGGTACTTCCAGGTTTGGCGCGTTCGTAACCCGCACTGTTCGCATACCGCAATGATCATAACACGAGGTATGACTGTATCTCCATAATATCCTTTTGATCTTGTATCTTAAGTGTCACTCATTAGTGAGTATGGAACATAGATGTTAGACTGTTGGAATAATATTTAGAATATGCTGGACCCCATCACCTTAGTTTTAAAAAGGGGTATCTCAGGTATCTAACTGCTGGAGATGCACTAGGCATAAAGCTTATCTAAAACATGTTTTTTCATTGTCCTATAACTGAAACTCAACAGACCTGTACGGAACAACCTTACATTTAATGAGCAAAATATCCTATTGAATTATATACCCAGCACATGGAACCTTACAGAAGGACGGTGCGAGTGGACTCTCCATGGCCTGATCGCAGCAAAAGGACGGATACTGATGAATTGGAAAAATAAAAATGTGGCTCCCTTCTATGATTGGATTGGAGACTTCAACAAACTCACAACATATAAACAACTTGCACATAAATGAAGACTTGTGATGGACGAGTTCAATGATATTTTGGATCCATTTTTACAAATACTGTTAATACAGGTGATACTCAAAAAATTAGAATATCGTGGAAAAGTTCATTTATTTCAGGAATTCAATTTAAAAGGTGAAACTAACATGAGATAGACTCATGACATGCAAAGCGAGAGATGTCAAGCCTTTATTTGTCATAATTGTGATGACTGTGGCGTACAGCTGATGAAAACCCCAAATTCACAATCTCAGAAAATTAGAATATTAAATGAAATCAACAAAACAAGGATTACAAATAGAACAATATTGGACCTCTGAAAAGTAGAAGCATGCATATGTACTCAGTACCTGGTTTGGGCCCCTTTTGCATCAATTACTGCCTCAATGCGGCGTGGCATGGATGCTATCAGGCTGTGGCACTGCTGAGGTGTTATGGAAGACCAGGATGCTTCAATAGCGGCCTTCAGCTCTTCAGCACTGCTCGGTCTCATGTCTCTCATCTTTCTCTTGACAATGCCCCATAGATTCTCTATGGGGTTCAGGTCAGGCAAGTTTGCTGGCCAATCAAGCACAGTACAGTGGAACCTCGACTTACGAAGTACTCGACTTATGTATTTTTCGACTTCCGAAAGGAAATCCGCTTGGATTTTAGATGGGGTTTACTTGACTTACGAAGGGTTTTCTTACGAATTTTTCGACTTAACGTTTCCAATGCATTCCTATGGGAATTCTGTTTTTTCGACTTACGAAATTTCGACTTATGAGTGTGCTTTCGGAACGCATTAAATTCGTAAGTTGAGGTTCCACTGTAATCCCATGGGCATTGAACCAGGTTTTGGTACTTTTGGCAGTGTGGGCGGGTGCCAAGTCCTGCTGGAAAATGAAGTCAGCATCCCCATAAAGCTCATCTGCGGAAAGAAGCATGAAATGCTCCAAAATCTCCTGGTAGACGGCTGCGTTGACCCTGGACTTAATAAAGCACAGTGGACCAACACCAGCAGATGACATGGCTCCCCAAATCAACACAGACTGTGGAAACTTCACACTGGACTTCAAGCATCTGGCATTGTGTGCCTCCCCATTCTTCCTCCAGGCTCTGGGTCCTTGGTTTCCAAATGAGATGCAAAAGTTGCTCTCATCAGAAAAGAGGACTTGAGACCACTGAGCAACAGACCAGTTCTTTTTTTCTGTAGCCCAGATAAGACGCTTCTGACGTTGTTTCTTGTTCAGGAGCGGCTTGACAAGAGGAATACGACATCTAAAGCCCATCTCCAGGATCCGTCTGTGTGTGGTGGCTCTGGATGCACTAACTCCAGCCTCAGTCCACTCCTTGTGAAAGTCCCCAACACGTTTGAATGGTCCTTTCCTGACAATCCTCTCCAGGCTGCGGTCATCCCTGCTGCTTGTGCACCTTTTTCTTCCACATTTTCCCCTTCCGCATAACGTTCCATTAATGTGCTTTGATACAGCACTTTGGGAACATTCAACTTCTTCCGCAATTACCTTTTGAGGCTTTCCCTCCTTATGGAGGGTCTCAGTGATGGTTTTCTGCACAGTTGACAGGTCAGCAGCCTTCCCCATGATTGTGATTCCTACTGAACCAGACTGGGAGGCCATTTAAAGGCTCAGGAACCCTTTGCAGGTGTTATGGATTGAGTAGCTACTGCACCTTTTCACAATATTCTAATTTTCTGAGATTGTGAATTTGGGGTTTTCATCAGCTGTACGCCACAGTCATCACAGTTATGACAAATAAAGGCTTGACATCTCTCGCTTTGCATGTCATGAGTCTATCTCATATGTTAGTTTCACCTTTTAAGTTGAATTCCTGAAATAAATGAACTTTTCCACGATATTCTAATTTTTTGAGTATCACCTGTAGGTTAAGGTCTGGTGAAGTCCAATAACAACCTTGTAAAATATACAGTTTAAGGGTTTTTCCCCTCCCCCCCTTTATTTTCCCCTCTTAAACGGTTTCTATTTCGCTTTCTCTTTTATTTACAGTAGTACCTCGCCTAACGAAGATAATGCGTTCCGACGCGAACGTCGTTAGGCGAAAAAATGCGTTTGGCGAATCCCCATAGGAACGCATTGGGGAAAAATTCGTAAGTTGAAAAAAATCGGGTCAAAAATTCGTAAGTCAAAAAAATCCTATTAAAAGCGGCCACGACGTCTTTTCTTAAGTCAAAGAAATTCGTTTCCGGTGGCCATTTTGTTTTGCCGGAAGTCATTCGTTAGGCGAAAAAGACGTTAGGCGAGTTATTCGTTAGGCGAGGTACCACTGTACGTCTCACCACATTTAGTGCATGTATAATTAAGTACTTTTTGAACTTTCAATAAATATTTTTTAAAAGAAAAAAGTTAGACTGCTTATTTGGCTTCTCTCGCTTTGCTTAAGTTAATAAAAGCTTTTTTCCAAAGAGTACATTGAGGTGGAGAAATGTTAAAAAAAGTGTTTTAAGCCATGAGCAAAATATTCTCGTCACTCCTCACCTCTGAAACATCTTATCTTTTGTCGTGGAGTATGTGAAAAATCCTACTTCCTCCCCTGTTTAAAAATTTTCATTTATTGAAAATCAAAGCAAGATTCAAGATTTCTTTATTGTTATTGTACAAGTACAACGAAATTGGATAAAATAATAATAATTTTTTTAAAAATCATTTTTCATTTAAACAATTGTTTCCCCCAACCAAAAATGTACTCAACACGGGTAACAGCAGTAAAAGCCAAATGAAATGCTAAAAAAAAATAATGGAGAGCACTGAGCAGCCACATACAAAACGCTCCCAAGTCAGAAAAAACACTGCCAATCAGCCTGGTGCAATCTCACTTTATGCAAGATAAGTATGAAGAACAAAACAAAAAATTGAAGGAAGAAAAAACTAATGATTAAGAGTACTAGCAACCCAGGGAAAAGGGGCTGCCAACGTCCCACAAAAATGAAATGTTCTTTTTTCCCCTTTCCTGCCTCCCCTCCTGCTCCTCATTCATGCCAATGCCCCTCGCAAAGGAAAACTGGTGCAAAGGAAAGAGGCGATTCTCCCGCCTCCAGTGATCACAAAGATCAAAGTCTGACACGCATCTCCCCCCATTCTTATTTCTTATTCTTATTTCCGCCCAAAAACTAATCAATTTGAGACTAGACGATATCGAGCTGCAGCATAATCACATCGGGCCAGCACCTTCCATCTTACTTCTCATCCCTTATTACTGCAAAGCACCATTTTGCATTTATTAGGGCAAGGTTTAATGCCTTTCCCTCTGGGGTCCTGTCACATAGATTCTCTAGGGGAAGTGTATCAGATTTATGTTCATGTGATGAGCGGTCGAGGGAATCCTTCCTGCACATTGTTTTTATTTGCCCTTTATACAGTAATGTGAGGAGAAATTTGTTGACCCCATTGGTCCAAAATTTTCTGGATTGCCAGTGGAGAGGCAGCTTACCTTTTTATTCCAGGATTCCAACCCTACGGTAACCTTGCAAGTGGCAAGGTTTCTGACTTCGGTTCTGAACCACAAGAGGAGAAATGGTCTATTACAAGAATCTTAATAATTTATTTTCACCCTTTCCAGGTCAATAGCTCCGATGACATCATAGGCTGATGTCATTTTTAATTCCCTTGACTGATTGTATATATTTTAGTTCATCAGTCCTATGTAAATCTAATTTATTTAGATGTTTTTTACGGATTGTAAGAGAGGCTTGATTTGTGTTATGTATATATGTTTGAGCTTATAGCTGCAATAAAGTTATCTATCTATCCCCCCATTCACACGTTACAGGAGTCAGGGGCAGCTTCTCCACAAAGATCTCCCAAGTGACCACCTCCTCCGGGAGTTTTCCTGCCTCGCCCTTTGTGTGCAGGAAAGGGCTCAGATGCAGTAGCAGCTCCAAGAAAGATCCGTTTCCGGAGCTCAAGTCTCCAGGAAGGACCTAGCAAGCTCCTGCCAGCCGTGAATCTCCGCCCTCTCTCCCTTAGTCCAGCATTTTCCCCGTCTGGAAGAAACGCTCGGCTCCAAAGACTTGCAAGAAACAGCTCCTTCTGCCTCCTGCCCCGCAAAAGCCCCTAATCTCAGGGACTGGCGAGATAAAAAGCAAAAGCCCCGTTGCCTTGTGGGACTCGCCACTCCTGGGCTCCTTTGCTTCTCAGACGCAAAGGCTTCTGGGAGACTTAAAGGTAAAGGGACCCCTGACCATTAGGTCCAGTCGTGACCGACTCTGGGGTTGTGGCGCTCATCTCGCTTTATTGGCCGAGAGCCGGGATACAGTTTCCAGGTCATGTGGCCAGCATGACTAAGCCGCTTCTGGTGAACCAGAGCAGCGCACGGAGACGCCATTTACCTTCCCTCTGCAGTGGTACCTATTTATCTACTTGCACTTTGACGTGCTTTCAAACTGCAGGAGCAGGGACCGAGCAATGGGAGCTCACCCCGTCACGGGGATTCGAACCGAACCGCCGACCTTCTGATCGGCAAGCCCTAGACTCTGTGGTTTAACCCACAGCGCCACCTGCGTCCCCTCTGGGAGACTTAGTTTCAGGCTTTGGCCCTGTGCCCCAGACAGGCTGAGATTTTGGGGTTGTGGGAGGGTGCCTTAGAAAAACAACAACAACCCAGCAGCTTAAAGCACATTCGTGGGCTGTTGGGAAACGCCCAAAATCACCATCGTATTATCATAGCTGTCAGCTTCTCCCTTTTTTAAAAGGGAAATTCCCTTATTCCGAATAGGATTCCGCGCAAGGGAAAAGTTGACAGCTATGCGCATTATGCACCGAAAAAAATCTTGGGCAGCCAGCCTCTCTCAACTTAGCCTGCCTCCCAGGTGATGAAGTCCAATGTAGGCAACCAAAAGCTCTTTAAAGGAAGGATGTGGCAGAATATGTTTAAATAAACCAGAATAACCTAAGAAGAGCCTGGCTGGATCAGGCCAGCAGCCCATCTAGTCCCCCATCCTGTTCTCACAGTGGCCAACTGGGTGCCATGTTGCAACCTCTCTGATTTCCTCTCAACCCTCAGAATGGCGCAGGAGGTTGGGTCTGCCCTCCATCTTTTTTTTTTTTTTTTTTTTAAATGATTTTTATTAATTTTATAATTTTATAAGCATACAATAATACATTTCGGTCAGGATTCATCCCTCCCCATCTCTCACCTTGGGGAGATATGTAATCTTACCCTCCCTCTCACGGAGGTAAACCCAGTCATTATTTCCCCTGACCTCAAACAAATCATTATCTAGCTTCGGCCTACCCCTTTTCCCGGGTAGGCCATTCTTAAAAACAAAACATAATCATGGTGACTTCCTCCGCACCTCCCTAGTGGCTGCATTAAACAATATATTACTTCCATTCAGGTACATAAACACCTTAAACCTAACTTAAGCTTAGTTTCAAAATATAGTTCTAACTCATATAAAACAACATATCTTATTTCTTTTTTTTTTTTTTTTTTAAATGATTTTTATTAATTTTATAATTTTATAAGCATACAATGGTACATTTCGGTCAGGATTCATCCCTCCCCATCTCTCACCTTGGGGAGATATTTAATCTTACCCTCCCTCTCACGGAGGTAAACCCAGTCATTATTTCCCCTGACCTCGAACAAATCATTATCTAGCTTCGGCCTACCCCCTTTCCCGGGTAGGCCATTCTTGAAAACAAAACATAATCATAGTGACTTCCTCCGCCCCTCCCTAGTGGCTGCATTAGACAATATATTACTTCCATTCAGGTACATAAACACCTTAACCCTAACTTAAGCTTAGTTTCAAAATACAGTTCTAACTCATAAAAAACAACATATCCTATTTCACAACTTTATTTAATTCTAGCCTCTGCGTCTTCCTCCCAAATCATCTAAAAGTTTCCTTCTGACTCCCCTTAATCTTCAGGCCCCTAACTTCAAGAGGTACTATCATAATCCAAACTCCAAGCCATGTCTGACATAAAAAAGGTCAAAATCCAAATGTTTAATCAATCCCCAATAACCCATCTGCACCATTCACCCCTGCCCTCGCCTTTCCTCAGTCCAAGTCCAAGTGCTCACTTGCACTTGGACTGCATCTTCTCTTTGACTTCTCCGCTGGTTCTGTTTCCACTGTCGCCGTACATGGTAGTCCAGTATAAATGTCAGTCTTTTGATCCTCTTCTTCAATCGAAATATCCTGCGGCGGAGAAGTTTCTTCCTGTGTTTCTTCCTGTGGCGAGGCTTTCTCATGACCTTGGGGGGAATTTCACCCCCTTCCTCTCTTTGTGCAGCTGGCATGACATCAATGTTGTTTACAGCGCCTCTCATTCTTGCAGTCTCTGCCTGGAACTCCATTCTCAGTTCCCAGATTTTAGCAAGGACTCTCTTCCAGCCTCCACTTTCCAAATCATCCTCCATTTTCAAAGACATGGCTTTACAATGTTCCAGACCGAACCAAAGCCAAGTTCAAACACCAAATTTCCACAATAGATTCCAACAGGTCCGATTCAGATCATAGCTGTCAAAATTGCTAGTTAGTAGCCCCCCCGATCAGGGGTGTCAAAAGGATCGCATCTCTGTTGCAGTGTCAAATTCCGTTACTTTGCAGCCGCATCGGCAATAAGTTCCTGATTTAGTGCCACAGTAGCAAGGGACGGACCTCTGTAAATTTCATCCCTTTACTTCGCCAAATTAGTCCTAATTCTTCGGTACGCTCTTGGTACTCACGTTTAGATCTTCCAATCCAGTCATTTTCGGAGGAATCAGCGCGCTCAGCTGGGAAGGGCTCGCAGCTTCAACCCGGCGGGCAATGGCGGTCCGAGGGGCTCCGCTACCCCGCGTCTCACACGGCAGCCTCTACTGTGGCCGCCGCGGGAGTTGGGGCGGCGTTAAGAGCCGCTGCCGGACCTGTGGTCCCGGGATCAAAACTCCCGGGAGTTTCGGGGGCTGCGTCGCTGTCGCAAGCACCCCTTTAAGCCGGTCGGGTCGGGGAATGCCAGGAGCGACATGTCCCCCGACCTTCCCCTCCGGCGCGCCGACCGGAAGCCTAAAACAACATATCTTATTTCACAACTTTATTTAGTTCTAGCCTCTGCGTCTTCCTCCCATATCATCTAAAAGTTTCCTTCTGACTCCCCTTAATCTTCAGGCCCCTAACTTCAAGAGGTGCTATCATAATCCAAACTCCAAGCCATGTCCGACATAAAAAAGTCAAAATCCAAATGTTTAATCAATCCCCAATAACCCATCTGCACCATTCACCCCTGCCCTCGCCTTTCCTCAGTCCAAGTCCAAGTGCTCACTTGCACTTGGACTGCATCTTCTCTTTGACTTCTCCGCTGGTTCTGTTTCCACTGTCGTTGTACAGGGTAATCCTTTATGAATGTCAGTCTTTTAATCCTCTTCTTCAATCCAAATATCTTACGGCGGAGAAGTTTCTTCCTATGTTTCTTCCTGTGGCGAGGCTTTCTCATGGCCTTGGGGGGAATTTCACCCCCTTCCTCTCTTTGTGCAGCTGGCATGACATCAATGTTGTTTACAGCGCCTCTCATTCTTGCAGTCTCTGCCTGGAACTCCATTCTCAGTTCCCAGATTTTATCAAGGACTCTCTTCCAGCCTCCACATTCCAAATCATCCTCCATTTTCAAAGACATGGCTTTACAATGTTCCAGACCGAACCAAAGCCAAGTTCTAACACCAAATTTCCACAATAAATTCCAACAGGTCCGATTCAGATCCTAGCTGTCAAAAATGTTAGTTAGTAGCCCCCCCGATCAGGGGTGTCAAAAGGATCGCATCTCTGTTGCAATGTCAAATTCCGTTACTTTGCAGCCGCATCGGCAATTAAGTTCCTGATTTTGTGCCACAGTAGCAAGGGACGGACCTCCGTAAATTTCATCCCTTTACTTCGCCAAATTAGTCCTAATTCTTCAGTACACTCTTTGTACTCACGTTTAAATCGTCCAATCAAGTCATTTTCGGAGGAATCAGCGCGCTCAGCTGGGAAGGACTCGCAGCTTCAACCCGGCGGGCAATGGCGGTCCGAGGGGCTCCGCTACCCCGCGTCTCACACGGCAGCCTCTACTGTGGCCGCCGCGGGAGTTGGGGCGGCGTTGAGAGCCGCTGCCGGACCTAAGGTCCCGGGATCAAAACTCCCGGGAGTTTCGGGGGCTGCGTCGCTGTCGCAGGCACCCCTTTAAGCCGGTCGGGTCGGGGAATGTCAGGAGCGACATGTCCCCCGACCTTCCCCTCCGGCACGCCGACCGGAAGCCCGGGTCTGCCCTCCATCTTGTCCCCCCTCCTCCAGTCCAGGGCAAGGGACGGTCGGTGAGGCTTCTCTGAAGTGCAAAACGACAATGGCTGCAATCCCGCTAACCGAGTCTCTTTAAGTCCCAATTCACTCAATGGGGGCTTACTTCCATGGACTCGCTGCTAAGCCCCATGTTCATGGAAGACAATCTTACCCGGCTACGAGCGATCGCCAAAGAAGACTTGCAGGGAAATGAGGTTAAGAGGACTGCAGCCAAAGGTCACAGGAGAACTGTCGGGAGGAATCCTTTGCACATTGGTAGTTCAAATGCAGTCAATTATGGATCATTCCCAGTGCAACAACAACAACAATGCCCAGTGCTTTTTTCCCTTAAAAAAATGTTAGGGGTACTCTCATTTCCCTACTCATATTGAAATAGTACCCCTCAAAGAGACCAAACTTAGATTCACATTTTTTTAAAAAAAATGCTTTATTGGTTTCAAAAAAAGCTTCAGTAAATGTTATAAACAAAATATAAACAGTTATTCATTCTTTGTTTGATACTTGTTTGTACACTATTTTGTAATTAAAGTTAACTTGACCTCTGATCTTCCCATTATGTTCTCAAATTAAATTCTTTAGACCCACACATTGACTTTGTTTCTCCTTGTTATTTAACTTACATTCAATTTTGTAATATATTAAAGATTTTTGCATACATTCTTTTAAATAACATTTAGCATTCATTTGTTATACAAGTTGTCTGACTTCCTCCAACCACTTCTCGGGATTTTCACTTTTCTTAACTTCCTCTTGTATTTCATACTCCACTGTCAGGTTACCACCGAGTAACCACCAGCTGGCTGACTGGGAGGGCAGCCAAGAGCTGGGAGAGCAGGTTGTCCGGGAAACAGACGAGATAAGATAGAGGGAAGTGCTCAGTCCTTGGCAAGGCCAAGTTGCTCTGACATTCACTATTACTTTTAATAATCAAATTCAAATATTATTTTCCAAAATTATTTCTGTAATATTTCTTAAAATTAACCTCACAAAACTTCTTGCAAGCCTATTAGCGGGATTTGTTTACAGTTATCTTTCAAATATACCTCAAATTTAGTCCAATCTTTTAGAATTCCTGGCCCCGTCGGTTTCAAATTCTTCCTGTCATCTTATCCAATTCTGCATTTTGTAAAATTGTCCTTCTGAAAGCATAGCAGCTCAATCAAAACCCTGCCAACGGATTTATCATTTGACAATATTCTTTAACATAGACTTTACAAATATCCCATTCTCTAGTAATTTTTTCATCTGAGATATCTCGTAACCTCGCTGATGGTCTCGCTAATTTAGCGTATTCTCTTAATTTATTTTGCCAGTCCAGTTTGGTTGGGATATCCTCTCCCTTCCAACCTTTCGCAACTAGAATTCTGGCAGCCACTGTGGCGTACATAAGTCCTCTCTTATACTTTTTTGGAATTTCATTTCCCAGAATTCCTAGCAGGATGGCCTCCGTTCTTTCAGGAAGAGAGCATTTGAACATTTCCTTAAGTTAATTGCAGATCATTTCCCAGAACTGCCTGCTCTTATTACAGTTCCACTACATGTGGATCTATGTACCTTCAGCCTCCCTGCATTTCCAGCAAATATTTGTCCTAGATCTAAACATTTTTTCTTTCACAAAATGTTTAGGGGTATGTGTACTCCCACGAGCCCTCAGAAAAAAACCCCCACTGATGATATTGTAAGGGGTTTCCAACACACCTTTGGCTGGCAAACAACTCTCAGCTTCATCTCCCACACAGGGATGTTGTGCCATGGAGCTTTTCAGATATGGGCAGGGAGAATTCTCTTTGTCTACCATCCTCATCCAACCTTGTAGAATTTGAAGATCTGGAATCATTTCCTTCACTTGCCGTTTCCCGCAAGCCCACCCTTCCTTCCTTCCCTCCATCTCTTCCCTTTTCACTCCGATGCAGAGCAAATTGACGCCAATGGTGCTGGGGAATAGAATGGAGCATCTTCTGCTCCCCGCTGCCCCTTCACAAGTTGCAAAATACAAAGTCACGAATGTGCTTTGATAAGACAAAACACTATGAAGCTCTTTCTCCCCTCTTTTTTTTAAAATAAAATAAATAAAATTCCTTCCAGAAGCACCTTAGAGACCAACTAAGTTTGTTATTGGTATGAGTTTTTGTGTGCATGCACACTTCCTTTTTAATTAATTTTTATTTTGTTTCGACTACGGCAGACCAACACGGCTACCTACCTGTATCTTTTTTAATAAATATTTTTTATTAATTCTCACAATTAAACAAAATCATCACAGATGATTAAAAAAAAAAAAGATTTCAAACATCTGTATTCACATAGTATTAAATCCACATTATGGGATTGAGGAGAGGGACCCAGGTGGCGCTGTGGGTTAAACCACAGAGCCTAGGGCTTGCTGATCAGAAGGTCGGCGGTTCGAATCCCTGCGACGGGGTGAGCTCCCGTTGCTCGGTTCTAGCTCCTGCCCACCTAGCAGTTTGAAAGCACATCAATGTGCAAGTAGATAAACAGGAACAACTCAGGCGGGAAGGTAAATGGCGTTTCTGTGCGCTGCTCTGGTTCGCCAGAAGCAGCTTTGTCATGCTGGCCACATGACCTGGAAGCTGTACGCCGGCTCCCTCGGCCAGTAAAGCGAGATGAGCGCCGCAACCCCAGAGTCGGTCACGACTGGACCTAATGGTCAGGGGTCCCTTTACCTTTATGGGATTGACTCCCTCCACTTGGTTCCTCCTGTTCTCAATTTATGCATAGATTTGATATAATATGCAGTTCAAATAATATGCAGTTGAAAACACTGACATTAGGGCCCATGCAGGGGATGGGGGGTCTCAAGATTCAGAGAAAACTCTGTATATGGAAATGTTTTTGGTTTTGTTGTAAATCTATACAGTGGTACCTCGGGTTAAGAACTTAATTCGTTCCGGAGGTCCATTCTTAACCCGAAACTGTTCTTAACCTGAGGTACCACTTTAGCTAATGGGGCCTCCCGCTGCCGATGTGCAATTTCTGTTCTCATCCTGAAGCAAAATTCTTAACCTGAGGTACTATTTTTGGGTTAGCGGAGTCTGTAACCTGAAGCGTCTGTAACCTGAAGCGTCTGTAACGCGAGGTACCACTGTATTTGAAAAATCAAATAAAAACTATTTAAGAGAGAGAGAGAGAGAGAGAAAAGGAGGAAATGGAAAATGGAAACAAAGTGGACACAGAGACTTTGGGGAGCAATTTCGATAAAGGATTGCCAGAAAATGGAAAAGCTCTTTGCAGAGGTGTTTAGAGGAATGAAAAAGTATAATTGTGATGTTGGAGGAGTAGAATGAAGCCATAGATGGAGAAATGAAGAGACATCCTGAACCGGCAGAGATAGAGTTGAGAGAGAAAGGTCTCTATCTACAACCTGGAAATTCAATTAATGAATACACAATAAGAAAAGGATTGTGGAATACTGTTTTAATATATAAACAGAAGAAACTCTTTTGTGGACAAAGATGGAAAGACATTTTAACATTTAATATGGAGGAATGGTTGTTGAAGTTAATAGAGGCAAAGTTCATATGTTTGTTTAGAGAAAAATGATTGCTGAAATTTATTAATAGCAATAATTAGAGAACCCTTTTTGGACTTTTTGTATATAAATTAATATGAATTAATCAGATACATTTGGGACAGAAGACTGGGAAAATATTGCCTAACAGAAAGTAGATCCATTGGATGTCATTCTAGGGTGAATATTTTGAATAATTTATTTTATGTAAAATAACAAAATATTAACATTTCCCGCACTCCCAACCTTTACTGTATATGCTTTCTATTCCCTATGGAGTCTCTGGTGTTTTTTAAGGTTCCTCTGTGAGAATCATTTCCCACACTCTACACACTGGTAAGGCCTCTCTCCTGTGTGCACTCTCTTGGGTATAAGAAGCCCCTACTTTTCAGTAAAACATTTTTGACACTCCAAGCATTTGTAGGGCTTGTCTCCTGTATTGATTGTCCTAGGGATTATGAGACATGCTTCCTAGGATTCCGATTTAGTATGAGTTTTCTGGTGTCTATGAAACTTCCTGTTATCAGGAAAGGATTTTCCACATTCCATGCATTTGTAGGCTGTCTCTCCTGCATGGCTCTTCTGATGGATGATTAACCGCCATTCGCTAGCAAAACATTCCTCACACTCTGTGCATTTATAGGATATCTTTCCTGTGTGGACTCTCTGATGTTTCAGAAGACTGTATCTCCTGGAAAAGCATTTCCCACACTCTAAGCATTTGTAGGGCTTCTCCCCTGTGTGGATTCTCTGATGAAGCACAAGACTGTATTTCCTACGAAAACATTTCCCACATTCCGAGCATTTATGGCATCTATCTACTGTATGTTTTTTCTGGTGCCCCTTAAGGGTATGTGAATGAGAAAATATCATTCCACAGTCCAAACATTTATATGGCTCTCTTGGGTGGAGTTTCTTATGTCTTTTAAGACGTGATGGACCAGAAAAACATTCCCCACAATCTTCACATTTATAAGTCCTCTCTCCTATGTGCACTCTCTGGTGTTCATCAAGGTCTGCTAGGCTGTCAAAGCATTTTCTACATTCCACGCATTTGTAGCGTTCCGGTTTAGTATGAGTTTTCTGGTGTCTATAAAACTTCCTATTATTAGGAAAGGATTTTCCACATTCCATGCATTTGTAGGGCTCTATTGCATGGCTCTTCTGGTGGATGATAAACCGCCATTCGCTAGTAAAACATTCCTCACACTCTGTGCATTTATAGGATATCTCTCCTGTGTGGACTCTCTGATGTTTTGTAAGACTGTCTCTTCTTGAAAAGCATTTCCCACATTCTAAGCATTTGTAGGGCTTCTCCCCTGTGTGGATTCTCTGATGAGTCACAAGATATTCTCTCCTAGAAAAACATTTCCCACATTCCAAGCATTTATGGCATCTCTCTACAGTATGTTTTTTCTGGTGCCCCTTAAGGGTATGTGAATGAGAAAATACCTTTCCACAGTCCAAACATATATATGGCTTTCCTGTGTGGGCTTTCTTATGTCTATTAAGATGTGATGAAGTAGAAAAACATTTCCCACAATCTCTACATTCATAAGGCCCCTCTCTTATGTGCACTCTCTGGTGTTCATCAAGGTCTGCTAGGCCGGCAAAGCATTTTCCACACTCCACGCATTTGTAGGGTTTCTCTCCTGTGTGGATTCCCTGATGGATTTCAAGTTCTGATGGCGAAACAAACCTTTCCCCACACTCCGCACATTTATGGGGCCTCTCTCCATTGTGAACCGTCTGATGGCTCAAAAGGGCAGATTTATCCAAAAAACATTTCCCACACTCTGTGCATTGATAGGGTTTCTTTCCTGGGTGGATTATCTGGTGTTGAACAAGATCTGATTTTGTGGGGAAGCATTTTCCACACTCCAAGCACATATGAGGCTTTTCTCCTGAATGGGTTCGCTGATGAATAACAAGTTGTGGCCTACAAGAGAAGTATGACTCACACTCACTGCATTTGTGGCATTTCTCTCCTCTGGGGATTTTCTGGTGTACAAGAAGCTGTGATCTCCAGATAAATCTTTTCCCGCACCCATCACATTGGTGGGGTCCTGTGTGGATTCTCTGATGTTTCACAAAAACTGATCGGCTAGGGAAATATTCCCCACACTCCAAGCATTTATGTGGTTTCTTTCCCGAGTGGCCCTTCCGATGGATCGCAAGGGCAGTGTGCTGAGCAAACGATTTGCCACATTTCATGCACTTATAGGGTTTCCCCCCCTTATAGATCCGCTGACGTCTCACCAGTTGCCGCCGTCTAGAAAAGCTTGTCTCAGACTGTAAGTATTTGTGTTGTTTATTTCCTGTGTGGACTCTCTGGTGTTCACAAAGCTGCGAATTCTGGGGAAAACATTTCCCACACTCCAAGCATTTGTATGGTTTTATTCTTGCGTGGTCTCTGAGATGCTTCACAAAATCCGAGAGTCGGGAATGTTTCGCTCCACACTCCAAGCAGTGATAGGAGTTGTCTCCTGCATGGACCTTCTGATGGAGCAGAAGGACGGATCGACGAGCAAACGTTTTCCCGCACTCTGCACACTTATGGGGTTTTTCTCTTTGACGGGTTCTTTGGTGGCTCAAAAGCCCTGAACTCTGACCAAAACATTCCCCACTCTCACTGCCCTTCTGGGGCTTCTCTCCTGTATGGATTATCTGGTGTCCGGCAATAGCCAACGTAGAGTCAAAGCACTCGTCACAGGTCGGGCAGGTATATTTTCTCCCGGTATCACCTGCTTAGAGAGAGAGAAGGGGGGGAAAGTTATTCTGAGTCTGGAAAAGAAGGAACAACACAATACAAACTGAATGATGGTTGTGCTATGATATGCAAGATATGAAGCTTGAACCTGTGAAAGCTATCGTAGCCACCCATGCACAAATTGCATTAAGAATAGCCAGGGGTAGGCCCAGATTTGGGCAAAATACCCACAGCCCCTCTGTTCTTCACACAAAGTGGCCTCACTTTAGTCATCATCATCATCAACATAATAATAATAATAATAATAATAATACATTTTATTTATACCCCGCCCTTCCCAGCCAAAACCAGGCTCAGGGCGGCTGACAACAATAAAATTACAATAAAATATAAAAGAAAGAAAAAAAAGTTGATTGATTAAAATACAGTTTAAAATTTAAAAAGGCGCTTCGTTTATTGCCCATAATCAAAACCCTAAGGGGAGGAAACATCAGACTGAGTCCAACCCAAAGGCCAGGCAGAACAACTCTGTCTTGCAGGCCCTGCGGAAAGATGTCAAATCCCGCAGGGCCCTAGTATCTTGTGACAGAGTGTTCCACCAAGTTGGGGCCAGTACTGAAAAGGCCCTGGCCCTGGTTGAAACCAGTCTAACAACTTTGTGGCTCGGGACCTCCAGTGTGTTGTTATTTGTGGACCTTAAGGTCCTCTGCGGGGCATACCAGGAGAGGCGGTCCCATAGGTACGAGGGTCCTAGGCCCTCATCATCACTTTTAATTTGTATACCATCTTTTTATCTTACAACCCAAGGCGGTTTACAAGCTGAAGAAACAAAGAATGTACACCTTATAACAATCTAATGCCATACACAAATGTGATAATAAAACGTAACTTTAAAATAAGCAACCTACATCAAATAAAGTAGCATCCAACAATCACTAGAATAGTATAGAATAATATTAAATATCAGCATATAAAAATTAAACAGAAATCCACTCTTAACAAAAACTTCCAAACTACAATCAGTAACACAACAGCAGGCCACAGTGCATAACATAATAGAACTAGTGAATTTAGCCCGTTAAAAATGGGCCGGCGCTGGCCCGGCCGGCTCCTCCGCCGCCGGCGCTGCCTCCGCCGACGTGCCCAGCCCGCCGCCGCCTCGGCGGAGCAGCAGGAGGAGCTGCTGGCGCTCCACCCTGGAGGGGAAGGGGGCGGAAGGCGGGCCGGTGTCGGCGAGGGAGAAGCTCGCCAGCAGCGGGCGGAGCGGGGTTGGCGGGGCGGGAGCCTCCATAGGCGGGCGGCGGTGGGCGGCGGCGGCAGCAATGGCGGCGGCGCAGTTTCGCCCGGCCGGAAGTGTCTCTGCGTCGTCCCGCCCCCCTCTCCGCCCCCTCCAATCCCTGCGTCCCCGTGTGACATGCGCAGAACGCACTTCCGTGACACACGGAAAAGCAGGGACACTTGAAGATTATTATATAGGATACAAATTGAGAAGCAGAGACTGGAGGGTGGGGCAAGGCAGGTGGAAGAAGGCCTTGCCTGATGGAGTCTCTCCCCTCACGGAAGTGGCTTTCCGGGATGTGCAAGTGAGTGTACAAGGCTGCCATCCTATATCACCTTAACATTGGGGTCAGGTTCCCAGCAGCTTTTTTGATGTTCCTTGCTGGTATTCCATGAAGGTGACTAAACATTGTCATGATGTAGTGGTGGTGGTTGTTGTTTAGTCGTTTAGTCGTGTCCGACTCTTTGTGTCCCCATGGGCTGTTACAATCCCACCCCCCACCTTGAAAGCTACATTGAGCCTCATGAAAAAGGTGTGAGTGCATGGCGGACTTTGAAATTTCAACACCGCTCTGTGAAACGCTGAAATTCGGTGCCCCAAACAACTCTACCCTCCCAATGTTCCTCATTGTTGTGGTGCCCCCAGCGGCTTCCTCTTGGCTTGGTGTTCCCCTCAACCTGCCTTTGGTGAGTGTGACACTCTCCTCTGGCACAGTGTGGCATAATGTCACTGTCTGCATAAATCGCTCCTTATTTATCCTTTCCAGAAGATTCCCTGATGCACACTGACCTCTGGATTCCTCTTTAACAACAACAACAACAACAACAACAACAACAACACTTTTATTACTTATACCCTGCCCATCAGGCTGGGTTTCCCCAGCCACTCTGGGCGGCACCCAACAGAGAACTAAAAACAGAATAAAACTTCAAACATTAAAAACTTCCCTAAACAGGGCCGCCTTCAGATCTATATATATATATATAATCGTTCAAGTTGGATGTTTGTTAACAATCGCCTTTCTCCGTAACCCCTTGATCGATTCCGTTCAAATTTGGACACAATGTTCCATGGCCATATGGGAGTGATCATATGTACTTACATTGCACAAATACCACACCTTTCCCAGGTAAAAATGTGATTTTGTGCAAAAAAATATAGCGCCCTCCAGTGGACGTTAAACAGCACAGCACAAGGACAAAGAACCTCATAGACTAAATCAGTAGTAATAAACAGTTGTAGAAACGAAGACAAAAACGGGAGGGGCAAATGGAGAACACAGACTGAACGTCAACGAGATAAGGTGTAAGTAAACATACGCTTTCTCTTTCATACTGTATATTACTTTTGCATTTCACCAAATCAGCCACAGCAAGGCGTGGCCTGGTCAGCTAGTATCGTATAAAAGTCAGATAGTTGCATATTTCCTTGACATCTGATGGGAGGGCGTTCTACAGGGCATATGCCTGTGAAAACCATTTAGTTGCTGACCTACCTGGACTGGCTGGGAGAGCGTAGGAGTGCTCCAGCAACAATATTGCTCCATGGGGAAGGCACTTCTGCATCATTCTCCTTGGCTTTCAACTGACGGCTTGGCAGAGGATCACAGTGGACATGGGGCCGCCTCTTTTTACTGCCCTGTATGAAAGTAAAACTTTCAGCAGTGGCCTCTCATTGGCCTATGGGATAATAATAAGAATTACACACACACACACACACACACACACACACACACACACACACACACACACACATATAAAGGTAAAGGGACCCCTGACGATTAGGTCCAGTCGTGTCCGACTCTGGGGTTGCGGCGCTCATCTCGCTTTATTGGCCGAGAGCCGGCGTACAGCTTCCGGGTCATGTGGCCAGCATGACAAAGCCGCTTCTGGCGAACCAGAGCAGCGCATGGAAACACTGTTTACCTCCCCGCCAGAACGGTTCCTATTTATCTACTTGCACTTTGACGTGCTTTCGAACTGCTAGGTGGGCAGGAGCTGGGACCGAGCAACGGGAGCTCACCCCGTCGCAGGGATTTGAACCGCCGACCTTCTGATCAGCAAGCCCTAGGCTCTGTGGTTTAACCCACAGCGCCACCTGGGTTACATACCCTGCCCACAGGGCGGGTGCCCAACATTTTGAATTGCACTAACACTTTGAATTGTACTTGGAAAACTACCGGCATTGACTGACCAGTGTGTGTACGGAGTCTGTGAAAAAGGCAAATTCTCCATACCATATCATAGTTATACAAATCTATGGTGCAACTGCATTTGGAATAATCCTGGTCACCTCACGTCTAAAAGCATTTGGGGCTTTTCAGAAAAGCAAAGTGAGAGGTGACACGATAGAATTTTTTTAAAATTATACATGGCAGGATGAAAGTGGAAAGGGTGAAGTTTCTCCTCCTCTCCCAAAACACTCGAATTTGAGGACATTCAATGAAGCTGCATGTTGGAGGATTCAAGACAGAGAACACCTTCAGCCCCTCCATTGTTTAAACTTGTCCAGACCATTGTGTGTCTCAGCGATCCTTTGGGTTGTCATATTTCAAAAAGTGAAAATCCAGAAACAAAAGTTTTTGAGCTTTTTTTGGGGGGGGGGCAAATTAATGGAAATTCACCAAATTCTACACTTCTGACATGGGTTGCCGTACGTCTGGATTTTTCCAGACATTACAGCCATTTCCACCTGGGCACCATTTCCGACAGCTGGATCCTAGATATTTCCAGGAAGTTCCAGATGCATGGCAACCCTGCCAATCCTGTCTGCCAATCTACCCACCGCCCCGCACAACCAGAAGCTTCTTATGGGAAGTCTGTCATGTCCTGAAAATCCCTATTGTTTTCCTGCCACCACCAGTGCAGGATTAAACCTTGTGGAGGCCCCTAGGCAGTCGAAATCTCAGGGGCCCTCTTGTAAATGGTATCCTAATAAGTTTTTTATTTTACCAACTAACAGTTTAAATAAGCCAATTTTGATCCACCACCAATTATTTCCAATAATACTGCCGCAGTCTAATAGATCACCCACCAATTTTAGGAACAATATCCAAGGGGGCTTCACCTCCCCCTTTTCTCTCACATACACACCTCACTTTCCATGAAGGTTTTCAAGCATGAGTTATAATGTAATGTATGATTTAGTTGAGTTTGGCATTACAATCATAATTCTATGGCACAATAAAATACAAAATAATAATAAGAAAAAACACCAGAAATGCCATACAATTATCTGACTTCAGGAGGGTGGAGTGAGGGCTCTGGGATGCTGTCAGAGCCCTGGCAACACCTTTTCTTTTCTTTTCTTTTTCTTTTTTTTAAAAAAAGACAATTATTTCTCCCTTTTTCCATTACAAGTTTTCATGTTCCATTCAACTTACGCACACAATCATAGTCATCGACTTCCCTCCCCCCCCTTCCATGGTTCTGTATATTTACCCATTACAACTGCATATTCTAATTGCTCCATTGCAGGGGGTTGGACTAGATGACCCGCAGATCCCCAACTCTCCAATTCTACCTCTCCCCACTCTTTCCCTCACACAGCCACTTGGAAAGCACGTGTCTGAGCAGTTTCCCCCTTGCCCCACTCCTTTCCAAGGGAACACTTGCTCTTTAAAGGTAAAGGGACCCCTGATCATTAGGTCCAGTCGTGACTGACTCTGGGGTTGCAGCGCTCATCTCACTTTACTGGCCGAGCGAGCCGGCGTACACCTTCTGGGTCATATGGCCAGCAGGACTAAGCCGCTTCTGGCGAACCAGAGCAGCGCACGGAAACGCCGTTTACCTTCCTATTTATCTACTTGCACTTTGACATGCTTTTGAACTGCTAGGTTGGCAGGAGCAGGAACCGCGCAACAGGAGGTCACCCCGTCGCGAACCACCGACCTTCTGATCGGCAAGCCCTAGGCTCTGTGGTTTAATCCACAGCACCACCCGCTTCCCAATTTTAAACCAATCCCACTTTCTCTTTAGGGATCGGTTTAAAATTTTAAAAAATATTTATGCTTTACAAGTTTTCATATTCCATTCAATTTACTCACACAATCAGTCATCAGCTTCCCTTCCCCCGCTTCTGTGGTTCTAGATATCTACCCATTACAACTGCATATTCCATTGGCTCCATTGCAGGGGGTTGGACTAGATGGCCCTCAGATCCCCTTCCAACTCTACAATTCTTAAATTCTACGATTCAGCCTCTCTCTGCTCTTTCCCTCACACATCTGCTTGGAAAGCACATGCCTGGGCAATCTCCCCCAGACCTACTCCTTTCCAAGGCAAAAACCTGTTGTTTAGGGATAGATTGGATCAAAGGCCAATCTGGGGAAAATCTGAATTGCTGCTTGCTCCTGAGCACTAAAGAGCAGTTTTGGGGGTGGGGTGGGGCAGTAGTTAATGTGGATAAGCCCTTAGACACATACCTCCCCTCTGCTGCTTCTCACCCGCATTCACACTTTACATGAGTCAGCTGCAGCTTCTCCTCCATGATGAGCTCCCAAAGGAAATCCTGCAAGTGACCTCTGTCTTACTCCACAACAATCCTGTTCCGCCTCTTCTCCTTCCTGCCAGGAAGAGTACCTGAGGGTTGACAGGAGAAAGCAAAAGCCCATTGCATTGTGGGGCTTCTCAAGCCTTCTTTCTTATCCAGACCCAAAGCCTTCTGGGAGATGTAGTTTCTTCCAGTGTTTCTCAAATTTGGGTACCCGCCCTACAAAGTCCCATCATTCCTGACCACTGGTCCTGCAAGAAGAGGATGATGGGAGTTGTAGTCCAACAACACCTGAGGGACTCAAGTTTGATTTACAGTACAATACAAGGAGATTTCAACTAGACATATGGAAGAACTTTCTGATAATAAGAGCTGTTCGACAGTGGGAATGGTCTCCCTTGTGGGTTGCAGAATCTCCTTCCTTGGAAGTTTTTAAGCAGAGGTTGGATGGCCATCTGTGATGGATACGTTAGCTGAGTTTCCTGCATTGCAGGGGGTTGGTCTAGATGACCCTCGGGGTCCCTTCCAGTCCAAAGATTCTATGATTCTATTAAACAAAAGAAGCACAAGAAATATAATTATCTGGCTAAAGGAAGGCAGAGTGAGGGGCTCTGGGATGCTACCTGAGCCCTTGCACCACTCACTCACTCATATACCGGTATACATTATATATAACATTACATGAGTCGGTGCAGCTTCTCTTCCCAAAACTCCCTAAGGGCACCCTGCAAGTGACCCCCCCAATGTGCTTTTCCTTATCACAACAATCTTGTTCTGCCTCCTCCCCTTCCCACCAAGAAGATTCCTTGAAAAGGAGGGCATTCTGGGGCTCACCATTCCTTGCCTTCTTTCTTATCCAGACCCAAAGCCTTCTGGGAGATGTAGTCTCTTCCAGTATTTATCAAACTTAGGTCACCACCCAACCGATGTTAGACTACAAACTCCCATCATTCCTGACCACTGGTCTTGCTAGCTAGGGATTATGGGGGTTGTAGTCCAAAAACACCTGGGGACTCATTTGAGAAATAATGCTTGGAGCTGAGCCCCAGGTATGCTGTCATTTATGGGATCTGGGAGGGTGGGTTAAAAAAAACCCTAAAACTTAAAACTATAGACTGTTGAAAAACAGATGCTGTATGTTTGTTCAATTGCACTTTAATTGCTTATTTTATTTCTTATATTGAATCTTATTTTTTCATATTGCATTACAATCCGAATTCCATGGCACAAGAAAAGACAATATAAGAAGCAAAAGAAACACCAAAATTACAATGATCTGGCCCTGTGGAACGCCCTCCCACCAGATGTCAAAGAGAAAAACTACCACCAGACTTTTAGAAGACACCTGAAGGCAGCCCTGTTTAGGGAGGCTTTTAATGTTTAATAGATTACTATATTTTAATGTTCTGTTAGAAGCCGCCCAGAGTGGCTGGGGAAACCCAGCCAGTTGGGCGGGTATAAATAATAAATTATTATTATTATTATTATTATTATTATTATTATTACTAGGGGAGGGCAGAAAAAGGGCTGTGGTATGGTCCTAGAGCACTGTCACTGCATTCTATTAAAAAATATTTATGCTTTTTTCCATTACAAGTTTTCATATTCCATTCAATTTACTCACACAATCATAGTCATCAGCTTCCCTTCCCCTGCTTCCATGGTTCTAGATTACAACTGCATATTCCATTGGCTCCATTGCAGGGGGTTGGACTAGATGGCCCTCAGATCCCCTTCCAACTCTACAATTCTTAAATTCTATGATTCAGCCTCTCCCCACCCTTTCCCTCACACATCCCCTTAGGAAAGCACATGCCTGGGCAATTTCCCCCTAGACCTACTCCTTTCCAAGGGAAAAACCTGCTATTTAGGGATGTTGTTTAGTCATTTAGTCGTGTCAGATAGGGATAGGTTGGATCAAAGGCCAATCTGGGGGAAATCTGAATTGCCGCTTGCTCCTCTGAGCACTAAAGAGCAGTTTGGGTGGGGTGGGGTCGGGGATTCAAGAGTAAGTGCAGCTAAGCCCTTAGACACATACAGTGATCCCTCGACTTACGAGTAACCCGACTTCCGTATTTTTCGAGTTACAAGGGATCAAAGCAGCCGCTGCTTCCGAATTTTTTCGACTTCCAATTGGAAGCCGCGGCCACTTTAGATGCAGTTTTTTTCGGGTCCCGAAGGTTTTTTCGACCTACGAATGCGTTCTTCAACGCATTCCTATGGGGACTCGACTTATGATTTTTTCGACTTACAAGGAATCCGTCGGAACGGATTACCTTCATAAGTCGAGGGTCCACTGTATCTTCCCTCTCCTGCTTCTCACCCGCATCCACCCGTTACAAGAGTCAGCTGCAGCTTCTCTTCTGTGATGAGCTCCCAAAGCAACCTGCAGTGCGGGAAATGCTTCTACCAGAGAACCCGTTGCATTGTGGGGCTTCCCACGCCTGGCGGTCTTTCGTATCCTGACCCAAAGCCTTCTGGGGGATGTAGTATCTTCCTGTAACAGGTAGGTAGCAGTGTTGGTCTGCCGTAGTCGAAACTAAGTTTTTTATTGGTATGAGCTTTCGTGTGCATGCAAACTTCTTCAGAACTGAAGGTGCTACTGGAAGGAATTTTTAAATTTTATCTTCCAGTGTTTTTCAAACTTTTCCCTCCCTGGGTTTTTTTTCAGACTACAATTCCCATCATCCCTGACCACTGGACCTGCTAGCTAGGGATTATGGGAGTTGTAGTCCAATAACTCCTGGGGACTCAAGTTTGAGTAAAAATGTTCAATGTTGAGACCCAGGTAAGCTGTTGTTTATGAGGATCTGGAAAAGTGCTTTTTAAAAAACTACTTAAAACTGTAGTTCTGAAATACACCCCAAATCACCATAGCATTGGGCAACAAAAAGGAATCAAACCACTCCAGGATAAGATAAAACGCAACAATCAATTGTGTAAACAGGTGGGGTGAGTGGGTGTCTGTGTGTGGGGTGAGGCTCAAGTACAGATGTTGTGTTCCGTGTTCAAATCCAGGCTTAAAGCGGGAGGGCAAAACTGTGACCACAACCCAGGCAGAAAACTTTGCTCCTGGCATCATCTGCTGACAGAGGAAGAGAAAGCAAAAAACAGGGTTTGCTTCTGAATACGGCACTGTAGAAACCTCAGAACAAAGGAACATAGGATTTTGCCTTATCCAGATTCACAGAGTTGTGTCACTTGAAACCAGATCACGTGAAAATTGCTGGTAGCCTTGGAGGATCACTTAATGCCTTTTTCATTTGTTGTAGCAACTGCAATGCACTGTGGTAGATGCTGCATGTTTGTTTAATTGCATTTTTATTTCTTATTCTATTTCTTCTATTGAAATTTTTCTCATATTACATTTTATTGGTATTACAATCGGAATTCCATGGCACAAGGAAAGACAATATAAGAAACAAAAGAAGAACTAGCTTTCGGAGGACGGAGCAAGGGCTCTAGTATGGTGCCAGAGCCCTGGCACTGCATTCTCATTTTCTCTCTCTCTCTCTCTCTTTGCCTCTCCCTTTATGCTTTTTTTTCCATTACAAGTTTTAATATTCCATTCAATTTACTCACACAATCATATTCACTGACTTCCCTCCCCCTTTTCATGGTTCTAGATATTAACTCATTACAATTGCATATTTTAATTACTCCATAATTTCCCCTCTCCCTCCTCATTACATCTTCATATACTTTAAACTGCTAAATTTGCTCCAACCCTGTTAACGCTTTAACCTGTCTGACATGATTTTTCAGATATTCTGCAAACATTTTTCACTCCTCCTTAAATACTCCACCTTCCTGGTCTCTTCTTCTATAATCCGTATTTGCTAATTCCACATGTTCCATCAATTTCATTTGCCATTCCTCCTTTGTTGCCGTTGTTCCCTCTGTCCATTTGTGACCTTTAAAGCCCTAAACAGCCTTAGTCCAGTATACGATGGGGTCTCCACCCCATCGTTCTGCCTCGACACTGAGATCCAGTACCGAGGGCGTTCTGGCAGTTCCCTCACTGCAAGAAGCCAAGTTACAGGGAACCAGGCAGAGGGCCTTCTTGGTAGTGGCACCCGCCCTGTGGAACACCCTCCCACCAGATGTCAAAGAGAAAAACAACTACCGGTACCAGACTTTTAGAAGATATCTGAAGGTAGCCCTATTTAAGGAAGCTTTTAATGTTTAACAGACTATTGTATTTTAATATTTTGTTGAAAGCTGCCCAGAGTGGCTGGGAAACCCAGTCAGATGTGTGGGGTATGTATGTATGTATAAATAATATAATATAATATAATATAATATAATATAATATAATATAATATAATATAATAATCATATCATATCATATCATATCATATCATATCATTTGGGTGGCCATGATTGCATCAAGTAACAAATCATTTTGATCTGTGGGGACATCCTAATATTCCTAATAAGAAGGTTTCTGGTCTTTTTATAAAAGACCTTTAACTCCCCCCCCCCCATTTCATTATATGTAAATCATCTATATTAGGGGTCAGAAACCTTTTTCAGCTGTGGGCCAGTCCACTGTCCCTCAGACCATGTGGTGGGCCAGACTTTTTTTTTGGGGGGGGGGAATGAACGAATTCCTATGCCCCACAATTAACCCAGAGATGCATTTTAAATCAAAACACACATTCTACTCATGTAAAAACACCAGGCAGGCCCCACAAATAACCCAGAGATGCATTTTAAATAAAAGGACACATTCTACTTGTGTGAAAACACGCTGATACCCGGACCATCTGCGGGCCGGATTGAGAAGGCGATTGGGCCACATCCGGCCCACGGCCTTAGGTTGCCTACCCCTGATCTATATTGTTACAGATCATCTCCCAGAAATCCTTCGCTGATTTGCATGTCTACCACATATGGTGAAATGTACCCTCCATTTCTTGATACACCAGAAATAACCACCACAGACCACAGTTTGGGAAACCTTGTACTAGATTTTGGGGGGTCCGCCCCTCAATGGACCTGTTTAAACAATATGCTCCTAAAGATCAATGGTGCTGTGATTTTCAAGTACTAAACTTGCACATGCATTATGGGCTTGAGATTGGAGGGCAAAGCGGTAGTCACAGTCTGGTCAGAAATGTTTCCTCCTGGCATTATCTGCTGGGGGAGGGAGAGAGAGAAGAGAAAGCAGGGTTTGCTCCTGAACTTGGTACAAAAGGAACCTCAGCAATAGTGTCTGAACGGAGGCCAGGATTTGTTATGTGAAATAAGCTTTCTTCCTCGGGTGACAATAAAACGTTCTTGTTATGCGGAGATGTTTTGCTTGGTGTCCAGGCATCTGGTGAAAGAACTGAGGATTATTTATTGAGGTTTTAAATGATTTTTAATAGTTCCTTTTCCTGATTTTATTCTCTTGTGCGGTATACCACTTGAAGATTAGTGCCTTTTCCATCATTAAATTATGGACACTTTCTTGAAGCTCATTTGAGATAATTTATTAAGGAACAAAATGCCATCACACCAACCGGCTGTTAGAACAAACCAACCCAAAACTAAACATCACACACAAACACAGGGCTGAGCAGAATACATTTTCAATTCATTATGGTGTCACTCACCCGGGCTTTCCCACAGTAGGGTAGGCATGTATGTGTGTGTGTGTGTGTATGAGAGAGAGAGAGAGAGAGAGAGAGAGAGAGAGATGATGGTGTAAGGTCGGCAACCTAAGGCCTACGGCCGATTTTTTTTTCTCGCTGCAGAGACCAACTTTCTCACTGCAGAGACCAACTTCCGGGTTGGAAGAGTGGCGGAAATAGCATGTGTGCATGCGCCTGGCTGTTCCTCCATCCCGGAAGAGCGCCGGAGTTCCGGCCCACTGAGAGGTCTGCTGGGGAGTGGACTGGACCGGCCTCAATCAACGTTGCCGACCCCTGGTGTAAGCAGAGGTCACCTGATGGAACAGCTTTTAGTTTTTCTAAGAACTTTCTCAGTGTTCCCCCCCCCTAAAAAAAATGTATAGGGGTGCTCTCATTTTGACTCAAGAAAACCACGATTTTACAGTTCAAATCGGGAAAATAAATACAGTAAATGGACAAGAGTACAAAAATTCACAAAATGTTTAGGGGTATGCATACCCGTGTCCCCCAGAAAAAAGCACTGTCTGTTCTTATCCAGAACCAGAGAACAACACCCATTCAAAAGCAGAATTCAGAAGCACGGTACATCTAATGAGGAAAAACAATGATCTAGTGACAAAAATAAGGACAACACGAATACAGCAATCTGGGACAGGCTTCCCCCATCATTGAAAGAGGCAGGCCTAACCTGAGACAGTTACTGGATGCCTTTGAGGGCTTCTCCAGGCGTCCTTAAAGGACCTTCATGGGTCTGCACAGCTACAAAGGCCTTGTCCCGCCTCCATTTCTGCTTGTCTAATGAAAAGTTTGGATGAAGGCAGGAGGGAGAGGACCTCAACACCTGCGAATTACGTGAAAAGAAAAGCATGGGGAATAACCGTTTTAAGCAAGCTGCTAGTGGGAAGCTTTTAACCTGTGATATTTTAATGTATTTTTATACCTGTTGGAGGCTGCCTAGAGTGGCTGGGGAAACCCGGCCAGATGGGCGGGGTACAAATTAAAGAATTATTATTATTATTATTAGTGTCTAACCACAATTGTATATTTTTATGCATTGCAGTTGGAACTGTCGGCTTTGCGGCTTTTTGCGGCCCTGGTTTTGACAGTACGTAAAAAACTAGGAAGGGTAAAAAGCAAGGACAAATAGTTGATTAGATAACTCCAGAGTTTGAAGCATGGGAAACCTCAAAATAAATTTAAATAATAATTTGGCAGAATTGGAGCTTTTCTTTTTTTCTTTTTATAATTGGATAAATAATTTGAAATGTAATTTGGAATGTTTCAATGTGATTTTGTATTGAAAACCTTAATAAAAATGATTTGGCAAAAAAAAACCACCAGTACGTAAAAAACTTGTAAAATGGCGGCTGGTTTGCTTTTGATCTGCAGGGGAGACAGACCCTCTGCCTGATCGATCACGTCTCTCCAACATAATGACCTTCCTTCGATCAACATGGGCTCTTGAACTTAACCCCAACCACAGTGTGGACTCATTTCCTTTCGCAAGTGTATTTGGGGAGAAGGGAGTGGACACGACCCGCTTTCAGTACTGCTCGCACCTGCAAAAGGGCAAACTGCTTTGCTCCCATTTTGCACAGGCACCCAGAGCTTCCTGCTGAAATCCGGTAACTGTCGGGTGAGGGGTTGCCCTGCTTTGGTTCACCATAATGCAAAAGTCTGTGTCCCCAACCCCACACCGAGGTATCTGTATTTTATTGTATTTTAATGTTCTTTTGGAAGCTGCCCAGAGTGGCTGGGGAGACCCAGCCAGATGGGCGGGGTATAAATAAATTATTATTATTATTATTATTATTATTATTATTATTATTATTATCATTATCTGGTTGCCCGCTGTGAGAACAGGATGCTGGACTAGATTTTGTTCAAATAAAAGATAATGGAAGAGGAGATTGTGGGAAAGATACCTGATGTGAGGGAGGGGCACGACAACAGGAGAAATACGTCTACAGTTTACACACCCCCAACCTGCAAATGTCTACATCCTAAGTGACATTTTACCCTTATTTTCAGCTGCTTTTCGTTTTAATGTGAAAAGGAGTTCTGCCCCATGGGGAGGAACCCAAGGCGCCATACGGCTCGAAGGGCCAGAGGGCCCCTGAACTCAGCAGGGATGGCTCACTGCGTTTTGAAGTAAATTCACGTTCCCATCTAAGAAATGGAGGAGGGATGTCGATGACGTCCAGAGACCAAAGTTACTTCACGGCACCACTGATGGAAAGCTGCCCCTTGTTCCAAGCGGCATCAGAAAGGGCCCTTTTCTGTGTGGATTCTCTGATGTGTAAGAATGTTCTCCAACCAATTGAGAAGATTCGAAAGGCAACTGTCATTACCTCAATGCATCAATTTCAGGAGTATACAACAGGTCTGGTTTGATCCAGCAAGACTCTCTCTTCTGTATTTATCCTTATATATGGGATGCCCCAAAGTACAGCAGAGACCTTCTCCAACATCGGTCTCGAATGATTTTAAAACGTGATGCATTTTGCCCAAAACTTATTACCCTTTGGGAGCAGGGTTTTGTTTTGTTTTTTTAAAAAGAGGCAACATTCATAAGGTTTCAAGCCCTGCGTGGGATTTCTGATGATGCATGAGCTTATCTTTCCGGGGGAAGGTTTTTCGGCACTCTGAGCATTCGTGAGGTTTTGATTCCGCGTGGGTTCTCTGGTGTCTTACCAGCTTCTCCTTCTGGAAGAAGCTTTTCCCACACTCAGAACAAGTGAATGGCTTCTCCCCCGTGTGGATCCGCTGGTGCCGGATCAACTGGGCACTCTGGCAGAAGCTTTTCCTGCACTCGGGGCACCCGTAAGGCTTCTCTCCTGTGTGCATCCGCAGGTGGATGTCAAGGTATGACTTCCTGCTGAAGTTTTTCCCGCACTGAAGGCACTCGTAAGGCTTCTCCCCTGTGTGCATCCTCTGGTGTCTGATCAGCTGCCCTCTCTGGCAGAAGCATTTCCCGCACTGTAGGCAAGCGTAGGGCTTCTCTCCCGTGTGGATTCTCTGGTGTCTGATCAGCTGCCCGCTCTGGCAGAAGCTCTTCCCGCACTGCGGACACTCGTAAGGCTTCTCCCCGGTATGGATCCTCTGGTGGGTGACGAGCGAGGACTTGTTGCTGAAGCTCTTCGCGCAGTGCAGACACTCGTACGGCTTCTCGCCCGTGTGGATTCTCTGGTGGGTGATAAGATGCGACCGGGTGCTGAAGCTCTTCCCGCACTGCGGGCACTCGTAAGGCCTCTCCCCCAAGTGGATTCTCTGGTGTGCAAGAAGGTTCTCCCTCTGGCAGAAGCTCTTCCCGCACTCGAGGCACTCGTAGGGCCTCTCGGCCGTGTGGATCATCTGGTGGACGATGAGCCCCGATTGGTGCTCAAACGCCTGCCCGCACTTTCGGCACATGTGGCACTCCTCTCCTGCGCGGATCGTGCCGGCGTTATCAGCCACGGCGGTTTCCACCTCCTGAATGGAGATGCCCCACATCTTCACGGCCCGCTGCCACTGCTGCCTGTCGGACTCGTAGCCCTGATCGAAAGCTTCGGACTTCACAGAAACGTCCCTGAGGGAACCCCCCAGGAACCTCCCATCAGAACTGGCTGACCTAGGGTCTTCTTGATGCATCCTGCCCATCTCACACTCACTGGCAGTGCCATCGCCTGAAGAGATTAGAGAGACAAGAAAACACAGGCCGTGATATCGCTCCATCTGGCAGGAGAGGAGGAAAACAGAAGCTACCATGGAGGCCGAACAACGGACTCCATCCTACCGCTTCAAAACAAAGGTGGCAAGAGTTTTGAGGTGATAGGATTAAGCCCATTGCTTCCGATTGGAACATTTCTTCTCAAACTCTGAGGTTTGTGTCAGGGACTTGCCCTCCCCCAGAGCCAAGCTGACGGGGAAGGAGGCTGGAGAGAAACAGCAATTAGGTCGGAGAGCAGTTTGCAGGAGAGCCAGGAAAGCCAAAGTGGCGGGGAAGTGGAACTGCAGGCTGTCAGGGAGATACAAGGTCTTCAGGAGGCTAGCAAAGACCCCGCAATACCAACGGGAGGGGGAGGAGGTCTGACGGAGATGCCCAGTGCCAGTCCACAGGTGTGCAGGGGGAGAAAGCACAAAGAAAGGGGGAGGCGCTTTGGATTCCCAAAACTCCTATGCTGGGGGCGGAGCCGGGAACGAGCACTCCCGGAATCTGGAACTGACTCAAGCGGTCATGAACTTTGAGAGCTCTGATGTATATTTGATGTAAATAAAGCAACCAGCTTAGCAGACGACGTGGTCTGGCTGATTACTCTCGAGGAGACATCTCAGAGCCCTTACAGTTTGGGTGGTGAGTGTTGCTGCTTTTTAAGACAAAACAGCACCATTTACACACAAGATATTAGGCTCGGGGGAACTGCAAGGTTTAGTGAGGTGTAGACACACAGAGAGAAAATTTTTAGAAAAACAACCCAGAGGAGGCCCTAACCCAACAAACACCCACTGAGCTCCTTCATTTTGAATACTTACTTTCACAGTACTCGGCTGCCAGGAAAATGTCATCCTGAGATCCCCCTGGGAAAACTTTGAGCGTGTCTTCCAGATGAGGGATCCCTTCTCCTGGAGGAGGGTCTTCTTTGATCTCATTTGCAGCTGTGACGCAGGGAAAGAGAAAGACCAGGAGGGAAATAGGAGTCCCTCTTTCAGAAAAGGGAAGAAACTTCAGAAAATAGAGAGGGTTCTAGACTGCGCACAACCTATACTGTAGTGGAAACGCCGGAAAATATATTGTAACCCTGGCTGGATCTAGAGACATCAAAGAAGCGTTTCGGTTAAACGCCTTGTAAACTCATGCAGGGAAATTGGGTTGGGAAAAGGGACTCCACAACGTCATCTGGTGTCACCAGGGCCGTCTACTCATATCCGGCGCAAAGATCCCTCTGGCACTACCCCCCTCCCTTTCCCCAGTGTTGTCGACCTTTTTTAAGGGGAGGAACCCAAAGTTGTTGACCTTTTTTAGGAAAGGTTCCCCAGACTTGTTGACCTTTTTAAGGGAGCTGACACCACACTTACACATGATCTCTAACAAGCCCTTTCATAAAATGAAAAGGCAGAAGAAAATCTAATGAAGTCCTCAATTCCAAAGCAAGACTCATTCAAGACTCAGCAGTTCTTCTAATTCATCCTCATGATTCAAATTAGGTAAAGGTAAAGGGACCCCTGACCATTAGGTCCAGTCGTGTCCAACTCTGGGGTTGTGGCGCTCATCTCGCATTATTGGCCGAGGGAGCCGGCATACAGCTTCCGGGTCATGTGGCCAGCATGACTCAGCCGCTTCTGGCGAACCAGAGCAGTGCACGGAAACGCTGTTTACCTTCCTGCCGGAGCGGTACCTATTGATCTACTTGCACTTTGACGTGCTTTCGAACTGCTAGGTTGACAGGAGCAGGGACCGAGCAATGGGAGCTCACCCCGTTGCAGGGATTCGAACCGCCGACCTTCCGATCAGCAAGCCCTAGGCACCTGGGTCCCATTATTCAAATTACTACATATCAAAAAGTTAAAGCAATCACCAGTTTGTTCTTTAAATAAATTGATAAAGACACAGAGAATGAAGTTCCTGGCCAATTTGTGTTTAAGTACAAAGCTGACGTTTTCAAATATTTCAAATAATAGATTTTTAAGGCATGAATGGTCCCATCACACAGGTTAGCAGTTACCTGCAAAACCTCCTTTTTCTGTTTCCTCAGGGTCTTGAGTGAATAAATCTTCCTTTCCTTCCTGCCAGGGGATAGGGTCTGGTTTGGGAATCAAAAGTCCTTTACAGAAGGGAAGAAAACACAGGAAGTTAAGTAGTGATTTCTGTCATCACAAGTCATCTAAGCTAGAAAAATGTGTCCCTGACATGCTACATTTCTATCTATGGGGAAATATTTCCGTTTCTAAAAAAGATGATGGAACACTTTAAAAATGCCACTGCAGAGCTGCAATTCCCAGAGCAGCTTAACAATCAGTCCCTCTCCACCAGAGAATTCTGGGACTTGTAGCTCTGTGGGGGGAATAGGGGGTCACCTGGCAACTCTCAGAACCCTTAACAAACTACAGTCCCCATTTGGGCAAAAACATAGAATCACAGAGTTTGACGGGACCCCAAGGGCTGATTAGTCCAACCCCCTGCAATGCAGGAATCTCAACTAAAGCATCCAAGACGGATGGTCAACCAATCTCTGCTTAAAAACCTCCAAGGAAGGAGAGTCCAGCACCTTCCAAGGAAGATGGTTCCACTGTCGAACAGCTCTTTCGGCCAGAAAGTTCTTCCTGTTTGGTTGGAATCTCCTTTCTTATAATCAGGATGATGATGATGATGATTTTATATGCTGCTCATCTGACTATATACCAAAACCCTCCAACAGTTTCCTATCTTTCAGTATATGTTGGAGGACAGAGAGGAAAGCTGAGCAGAAGGGGAAATGAAATGAGAGAAAAGAGGGTGCAGCCGGCCAGAATTCCAAACTGAAGTGCACTCTGCTGCAACATTTTATCGCAGGTTCCACTTGTAAGCTAAGAAACGGAAGGGACATACAGTCGTACCTTGGTTTTCAAACAGCTTAGTTCTTGAGCGTTTTGGCTCCCAAATGCTGCAAACCCGGAAGTGAGTGTTCCGGTTTGCGAACTATTTTTAGAAGCCGAACATCCGACAGGGCTTCCGCGGCTTCCAGTTGGAAGCTGCGCTTTGTTTCCAAACGTTTTGGAAGTCGAACGGACTTCCGGAGCGGATTCCGTTCAACTTCCAATGTATGACTGTCCTAGGGTCAATTCAGGGAGACTATCTCTGATAAATAGTCTTGGTCGACATACATGGAAGACACAAGCTGCTCTTTCCCTCCCCCTTGCTCCCTTACAGGCTACTGCAGAGGAGATTCTTACCCAATGAGGCCATATTCCCATAATTCTCCAACGTGACTTCCTTGTACAGAACTCTTTGGTCCGGATCCAGCAAGGCCCATTCTTCCTCTGCAAAGTAAACTGCCACCTCCTCAAAGGCCAACGGTCCCTGAAATAAGAAAAATATTGCTTCCTCAACGCTTGCTATCTAGACATAAAGGTAAAGGTAAAGGTAAAGGGACCCCTGACCATTAGGTCCAGTCATGACCGACTCTGGGGTTGCGGCACTCATCTCGCTTTGTTGGCTGAGAGCCGGCGTACAGCTTCCAGGTCATGTGGCCAGCATGACTAAGCCGCTTCTGGTGAACCAGAGCAGCGCATGGAAACGCCGTTTACCTTCCTATTTATCTACTTGCAATTTGCCGTGCTTTCGAACTGCTAGGTTGGCAGGAGCAGGGACCAAGCAACGGAAGCTCACCCCGTCGCGGGGATTCGAACCGCCGACCTTCTGATTGGCAAGCCCTAGGCTCTGTGGTTTAACCCACAGCGCCACCCGCATCCCGCTATCTAGACATATAAAGGCAATAAATAATAATATGTCTGGCTATCTAGACATATTATTATTTATTGCCTTTATATCCCCTCAGGAGCTCAAGGGGATGTAATTGGTTCACACACACACCCAGCTCATCTCCTGTTGTTATCATAGAATTATAGAGTTGGGATACCAAGGATCATCTAGTCCAACCCCTGGCAATAGAGGGGGGGGGGGTCATCAGGGTTAGTAAGATGCTTTGAGATTTGTTTTACTGCAAAGTGACAAATAAATGCAATAGAGTCGTACCTTGGCTCCGGAATGCCTTGGAACTCGGACGTTTTGGCTCCCGAACACTACAAATCCAGAAGTGAGTGTTCCGGTTTGCGAATGTGCTTTGGAAGCCGAACGTCCAACGGGGCTTCCGTGTCTTCTGATTGGCTGCAGGAGCTTCCTGCAGCCAATCAGAAGCCGTGCTTTGGTTACCATACGTTTTGGAAGTCGAACGGACTTCTGGAACGGATTCCGTTTGACTTCCAAGGTACAAACCAGAAAAAAGCATGCGCATCCAACATCTGGCAAATTCTTAACCACATGGCAAACCACTTCAACTACATCTATATTCCCTCTTCCTCGCCTTCCCTCCCCAACCTCCGCAACTCCCATGTTCAGGCCTCACCTGAGTTGGCTCCGGAGCAGGATGAAGAGATGAGCCACAGGAAATCAGAGGCCGCGCCCCGCTGGCTACAAGGCAGGAAGGGATGGGAGAAGCTAAATGGGAGACAGGCCACCATCACATTCGTTTCATTTATTTAAAACATTTCTCAGGTCACCATGCTTCTAATAATAATAATAATAATAATAATAGTAATAATAATAATAATAGTAATAATACTATTTATACCACGCCCATCTGGCTGGGTTTCCCCAGCCACTCTGGGCGACTTCCAACAAAATATTAAAACACAATGGTCATTCTACAATTATATTATTCTATTATTGTTAAAACGCTCTGGGAATTGTGGCCCTGGGAATAGAATAGGGGTCTTCCCAGGACCCTTTGGGGGAAGCCGTGATGGTATGAAGCAGCTTTAAATGTAGGTTGTTTATGTTTAATGTTATACACATATACCTAGGTCTATGCCCCCTTGAATTCATGACTGAAGGAAACAAAACCTTTGTAAACAAGTCACTTTTGTAAAGTCTCATCCATCCCATAACTCCTTACCAAGCAGACTGGCATCTTCATTCTCCTCCTCCTCCTCCTCCTTGCATAAAGGTCCTGGCTGAATGCCCAAAGGTGAGCGGAGACCCAGAGCAGCCTCCCTTTTTTCCTCCTCAGGTACCTGGAGCAACAGTGAGGACATAAGAGCATCAGGAGAGTATTTTGGATCAGACCAGTTGGCCCATCTAGTCCAGCTTCCTGTTCTTACTAGATGCCTGTGGGGAAGGATCCCCTTGTTCAGGGCAGAGTGACGGAAGTTAGAGGGAGCACCAAAAGGAAACAGTACTATTCTAGCCAGGAGTAGGGAAACCTACAAGCACCTCCGGATGTTGCTGGACTACAACTCCCATCATCCCAGACCACTGACCATGCTAGCCGCAAGGGCTGATGGGAGTTGGAGTCCAGCAATACCCAGAAGGCACGGGGCTGGCAAAGCTTGATTTAGAGGAGTGGGGCGGGTTTTGTTGCTGTTGATAATAAATGGGCAGTCAGAAAATGACATGAGTATTGAGTGAGCGGGATCCTATTTAATGGGTTCTGATGTTTTGCTTGAATTATTTAATTTGGCAGTTTGATGGCCTTTTGTATAACGGTAAAGGGACTCCTGACCATTAGGTCCAGTCGTGACCGACTCTGGGGTTGCGGCGCTCATCTCGCTTTACTGGCCGAGGGAGCCGGTGTACAGCTTCCAGGTCATGTGGCATGACTAAGCCGCTTCTGGCAAACCAGAGCAGCGCATGGAAACGCCGTTTACCTTCCCGCTGGAGTGGTACCTATTTATCTACTTGCACTTTGACGTGCTTTCGAACTGCTATGTTGGCAGGAGCAGGGACCAAGCAACGGGAGCTCACCCCGTCACGGGGATTCGAACCGCCGACCTTCTGATCGGCAAGCCCTAGGCTCTGTGGTTTAACCCACAGTGCCACCCGCGTCCTTTTGTATACTGCTCTGCAGTATCTTTACTTTTTAAAGAAATTTAAAAAATAATGATAAGTGCCCCTTCGGATATTCAGTGGCCTCACCTTCCGTTCCCATCCCTGAGGCTCATCCTCTTCCTGGCTCAGCAGGAAGTCCTCTGCCAGGGCCACCGCTTCAGCACAGCTCTCTGCGCCCCCTGCCTTGACCCAGCCCTGCATTTCCTGAGGCAGGACGGCCAAGAACTGCTCCAGGACTAGCATCTCCACCATCTGCTCCTTGGTGTGCTTCTCCGGCTTCAGCCACTGACAGCACAGCTCCCTGAGCTGCCTGCAAATCTCTCGGGGTCCCTCTGTCTCCCGGTAGCAGAAATGTCTGAAGCGTTTACGCTGGATTTCGGCGCTAATGTCACCCGGGACAGTTCCCCTTTCCACCTTGGCATCTCCCCTCCCTCTGGCATGCAGGCTGTTTGGGGCTTCCGCGTTGAGATCTGGCGAGATTTGAGTCAACCTCTCCGCTCTAGGACACTGGTCACTTTGGCCTTCCTCTCCGATGGAGACCTTATCGCCCCATCGAAGCTGCGGATTATCCCATCCTGCTTGAGGCAGCTGCAGGCCCCTCAAAAAGTCATGCCACTGGATTTCCCAGTGTTGGGCCAAACCTTCCTCGGGTTCCTGTTTAATCTGTAGCAGTGGCGGACCTTTGGAAAAGCCCTGGGCCGTCCCAGCTTGCACAAAATGGCGGCCTTTATCTCCTTGTTCTTCTCCAATTGAATAATCTGGTTCTTCTGCCTCTTCCGATTTAATTCCTGCAGGCAACTCGTGAGCGAATAAAGGCTGAAATTGGAAGCCTACAGTTGCCATCCCTGATCCCCCAGACATCGAAGAGGTCTCTTTCTCTTTCGCCTCAACGGAGCTGGATCTACAGATAACTAGAGGGAGGCTGCTTCGGCCCTGTAAAACGCAAAATCTTTAGGAAAGGCTGCAGGGCTAGATCTTTAGGGATCTTTAGAGGATAGAGACGGGTCACCCAGAAGGTGGATTCATTCTCAAGCAAGGGGACAGGCTTCTCCCTAAAGAAAAGAAGACATAAGCATATCGGATGAAGAGTTCTGCTGGATCAGACCTGTCTTGTCCCACCATCTTGGAAAATGCCACCTCCCTGGGCTGGATGTAACTAGGAAGGCAGGCAGGTTGAGTTAGTCAGAGGTTGGTGGGGCAGTGCCCCATTTCCCCTAGGGTAGGGAACAGCAAACTTTTTCAGCAGGGGGCCGGTCCACTGTCCCTCAGACCTTGTGGGGGGCCGGACTATATTTTGGGGAGGAAATTGAACGAATTCCTGTGCCCCACAAATAACCCAGAGATGCATTTTAAATAAAAGGACACATTCTACTCATGTAAAAACAAGCTGATTCCGGGACCGTCCGCAGGCCTGATTTAGAAGGCAATTGGGCCGGATCCAGCCCCTAGTTTGCCTACCCATGTCTTAGGGCCTCAAGGACCAGCCTCCATTGCTCCATCAAGGAGGCATCTCTCTCCCCCCCCTTTCTTCCATTTCAGGGGATCCCTGAAAGCAAAGTTGTGCAGAATTCCCTACAAACTGCATTTGATGTTATAATTAGAACTCGCCTCCTCCTGGTTGTTTTAGTTAGAAGAGGCAGATGGCTAAATAAGCATGTGTGGCTTATTCCATTGTGTACACATTAGAGAAGACTTTTATTTTGCTCCTGCTGAAAGGATCTAAAACTTGGGATAGCTCAGTTGGTAGAGCATGAGACCCTTAATCTCAGGGTTGTGGGTTCGAGCCCCATGTTGTGCAAAAAAAATCCTGCATTGCAGGGGGTTGGACAAGACAACACTTGAGGTCCCTTCTAACTCTACAATTCATCTACTGAGACCCTTACAACCATCCCTGACAACCCCCCCCCCCAAAAAAAATTGCTACCAGAATTGTAGAAACAGCATTAGGTCGCCACCTTCCCTCCCTCTGTCATGTTCCTGTGCAGGCTGAGAGACACAGAAATTAAGCAAAGGGACATTTTTTCCTGACACCCTCCCCTAAATTTTGCCTCATAATGTGTGTGAATATTATTGCTGCCACCTTTTCACCCCGTCTCACTCCTGCACCTATTACAGCAGCCAGAGACACCGAAAATAAACAAGGGGGGCCTTTGTTTCCTGACACCCCTTCCCCCAATTTTCCCACCTGAACTGCTGAAACAACATTAGGTCGCCACCTTTCTGCATCTACCATGCTCCTGTGTTCATTTCAGCAGCCAGAGGCACGGAAAATAAACATTTTCTCCTGACATTCACACTCCACACAGTTGCCACCTGTGTTGTGGGAACAACACTGAGTTGCCACATTTCCTCCCTGGGTCAAGCTCCTGTGCTTTTTTGCAGCAGCAGCCTGAGACAACAAGAAATAAACAAGAGAGTCTCCCCTGTCTTCGTGGTGGTGGTTTGTGTGGTTTGTCTGCTTTTTTGATAAAATGACGAAACCAAACCGTAGTAGACATCTGAAGGTAGCCCTGTTTAGGGAGACTTTTAATGTTTAATAGATTATTGCATTTTAATGTTCTGTTGGAAGCCACCCAGAGTGGCTGGGGAAACCCAGCCAGCTGGGCGGGGTATAAATAATAAATTATTATTATTATTATTATTATTATTATTATTATTATTATTAATCATAAATCTTTGCACCCCAGTGTAGTTTCTTCCTCTCATTCTGTTGTTTTCAGACGCAACTCCCCCAAACGTGAGCAATAGATGCAAACAATAATATTAATAATGACTACATCCTTGCAACCTCATGCAAGGACCGGGGTGAGAGAGCATCTTCTCTGCTCCTTGCAGGCTGCTGTTCAGATGCCTTTTCTCCCTCTTTTTACTCCTCCATCCCTTGCAGATGAAATGTTCCCTTTGTCCAAAAACAGCCACCCGCCTTCCGTCCCCCTTTCTTTCAACTCACCCCTCCAGCACGCCCTGCAAGCAGCACCTCTGCCCCTTCCCAAAGATCTCTCTGTGTGTGTCTCTGAGCAAAGGAGGCCTCTGCATCCCCAGAAGGGAGGGAGAGAAGGAGGCAGAATAAGAAGAATAGCAATAATAACACAGGAAGGACCTTTTGGCATCCCTCCTTCTCGGGAGCCTTTCTAGGAAGCTGGGCTCCATCTTCTCCTTTTTCTTAACCCTTTCCAAAGGCAGAGCAGGAGGCAACCAGGGAACTGCTGCTGGAGGGAGAAGGAATCGATTTCACACCATGGTTCAGAACCGCACCAGGGACATTAGGAATCTGCCTTAGGCCAAGTCAGACTGTTATAATAATCATCATCATCATCATCATCATCATTTATTATTTGTACCCTGCCCATCTGGCCGGGTCCCCCCAGCCACTCTGGGCGGCTTCCAACAAACACTAAAATACATTAAAATATCACACATTAAAAACTTCCCTAAACAGGGCTGCCTTCAGGTATTTTCTGAATGTCAGATAGTTGTTTATCTCTTTAACCTCTGCTGGGAGGGCGTTCCACAGGGCGGGAGCCACAACCGAGAAGGCCCTCTGCCTGGTTCCCTGTAGCTTTGCTTCTCGCAGTAAGGGAACCACCAGAAGGCCCTCGGCGCTAGATCTCAGTGTCCGGGCTGAACGGTGGGGGTGGGGACGCTCCTTCAGGTATACAGGACCGTATATATATATGTTGGTCCATCTAGCTCAGGATGTCTGCACTGACTGGCAACAGCTCTCCAGGACAGGAGGCTCTTTTAATCTCAGGGTTGTGGGTTCGAGCCCCAGGTTGGGCAAAATGATTCCTGTATTGCTGGGGGGGGTAGGTCTAGATGGGCTTGAGGGCATCCTGATCAAGTTTGCAGATGACACCAAATTGGGAGGGGTGGCTAATACCCCAGAGGACAGGATCACACTTTAAAATGACCTTAACAGATTAGAGAATTGGGCCAAAGCAATCAAGATGAATTTTAACAGGGAGAAATGTAAAGTACCACACTTGGGCAAAAAAAAATGAAAGGCACAAATACAGGATGGGTGACACCTGGCTTGAGAGCAGTACATGTGAAAAGGATCTAGGAGTCTTGGTAGACCACAAACTTGACATGAGTCAACAGTGTGATGCAGCAGCTAAAAAAGCCAATGCAATTCTGGGCTGCATCAATAGGAGTATAGCATCTAGATCAAGGGAAGTAATAGTACCACTGTATTCCGTTCTGGTCAGACCTCACCTGGAATACTGTGTCCAGTTCTGGGCACCACAGTTCAAGAAGGATACTGACAAGCTGGAACGTGTCCAGAGGAGGGCAACCAAAATGGTCAAAGGCCTGGAAACGATGCCTTATGAGGAACGGCTTAGGGAGCTGGGTATGTTTAGCCTGGAGAAGAGAAGGTTAAGGGGTGATATGATAGCCATGTTCAAATACATAGAAGGATGTCATATAGAGGAGGGAGAAAAGTTGTTTTCTGCTGCTCCAGAGAAGCGGACACGGAGCAATGGATTCAAACTACAAGAAAGAAGATTCCACCTAAACATTAGGAAGAACTTCCTGACAGTAAGAGCTGTTTGACAGTGGAATTTGCTGCCAAGGAGTGTGGTGGAGTCTCCTTCTTTGGAGGTCTTTAAACAGAGGCTTGACAGCCATCTGCCAAGAATGCTTTGATGGTGTTCCTGCTTGGCAGGGGGTTGGACTGGATGGCCCTTGTGGTCTCTTCCAACTCTATGATTCTATGTTTGAAGGAGCTGGGTGTGTTTAGCCAGGAAAAGAGGTGACTAAGAGGCCATCTTCAAAGATCTCAAGGGCTGTCACATGGAGGAGGGAGCATGCTTGTTTTCTCCTGCTCTGGATGGCGGGACTTGAACCAACGGCTTCAAGTTGCAAGAAAGGGGATTCCAAATAAACTTCAGGAAGAACTTTCTGGTGCAGATGAGGCCTAGCATGTAGTGCAGGCTGAGAATTAATGATTTCCTAGAAACTACCCTGTTTCCCCTTTTTTAATACGTAGTCATAAAGTAAGCCATGGCAGGTTTTTTTTACCTTTGTGAGAAGTAAGACGTACCCCAAAAGTAAGCTGTGGTGCCACCACAGGGGGAGGCTGTACCGTACCATACTGACGTAATAAAAATAAGACATCCCCCCAAAAATAAGCCACCCTGTGTTTTTTTGAAGAAAAAAAATTATAAGACGGTGTCTTAAAAAGGGGGAAAGACGGTAGTGACTTTTCAAAATAAACACCATGGCTTTTAAATCAGGGACACACTGGAAAACAGGGTAATCAAATGCACGTTTATCACTGAATCACAGAGTTGGAAGGGACCCAGGGGTCATCTAGTCCAACCCCCTGCAATGCAGGAATCTCAGAGAAAGCATCCCTGACAGAGGGCCATCCAAAATGTTAACTTTTTAAAACTGCATTGAAAAAAAGAGATAATAGACACACACACAACCCCCCACACCTCACAAAGTGGCACCATCAGAGGGGGGTGACACTTTTTATTTTTATTTATTTTTTTACATTTTTATTATTATTGTTTTTTTATTTTAACTTTATTGAAAAAAAGAGATAATAGACACACACACACAAAACCCCCACACCTCGCAAAGTGGCACCATCAGGGGGGGGGTGACACTTTTTAAAAAAATTCCGCCCCGGGTACCACCTGGGCTTGCTACGCCTCTGGCAACATTGCACCCAGGGGGTGAGCCTTAAGTTTGATTCTGCAGGACTCTCCTTATATGACACTGAAATCTTTGTTGATATTATTTGAGAAACAGCTGTTGCATGGAAGCTCTTGAGCAGGGGTCAGCAACCTTTTTCAGCTGTGGGCCGGTCCACCGTCCCTCAGACCATGTGGTAGGCCGGACTATATTTTGGGAGGGAAATTAACAAATTCCTATGCCCCACAAATAACCCAGAGATGTGTTTTAAATAAAAGGACACATTCTACTCATGTAAAAACACGCTGATTCCCAGACGGTCTACGGGCCGGATTGAGAAGGCGATTGGGCCGCATCCGGCCCATGGGCCTTAGGTTGCCTACCCCTGCTCTTGAGTAACAAAAGCAAAAGGACACAATGAGTTACTAGAACCAAGATTGCATTTCACACTGACTTTTTATTTAAATAATGGATGAGAACACGACAGTTATTTTCTACTTGCAAAAACAATGATGTGGGATATCGGTTTTGCTCAACAAAAAAGGAAGCTTATTTACTGTATATAGAAAGAGGCTTAAAACAAACATAGCCATCCAAAGGTTCCAGAAGCGAGAAACTTTCTCCAATGTGTTATATAGGGGCTAAAACCAGAATTATAGAGTAGGGAGGGCCATATGAGGTATGTGTCCCAGGGAGTTGCCAACACTATCAGGCCTTGTGGGCACACTTGGGATTTTTGAAGTGAGCATCACTCCCACTGGTCAACTCTATCATCAACTTCCGCCACCCAAAAGACTGATAGTCATCTGCTTTGTCTCACTTTTCCAAGGGATCTGAGCAAAAGTCTTGTCAAGGTGAAGTTATCTGAGCACAAAGAAATGAAAGAGGAACTGGGAAAGAGCGATCACTTTTCCAACTTCCTCAGAGGGTTTGTGGGCGCAAGGGGACGACTTCAAGGGTGTCATTGCGCCCATGGGCCCCTTGTTGGCAACCGCTGATGTATCCCACCCATGCTCAGTGGGGGATCTGCAATGCAAGATGCAGCTACAGCATTCCAGCCTCTGCTTACAAACCTGCAGCGCCTCCTGAGGCGGTGAGTTCCACTGGTGATCACCTCCCAGGCTCAACCCCTGGCATCACCAAGAAGAGCCAAGAAAGAACCCTGCCTGAAAGCAGAGCTTCTGTCAGCCAGCATGGACAATACTCAGCTGGAAAAACCAATGGTATAGTTTTTCGCATGTATGGCAGATGTGCTGTCTCCTTCCCCAAACCTCTGGAAGGCAACATTTTTTAAAAACGCTTAATCAAAAGCATGCATCTCTCTCTTAACAGCCAAAAGTAAGAGAGAAACCAGTTTGATCTTGGAAATAATAACTATCAGCATGGCTATCCGTACTAAACCTGATTCTCTGTGATCCTTCTAGTTGTATCAAAGAATCTAATGAGATCTTTATGTTTCCTCTCAGACGATATGGAACAAATTTCCATATTTTTGTAACCATTAAAATAACACTGTCACTTTGGAGGCATCACCGCCTGCGGTACTGAACTCCGGGTGGTCCTGTTTGCCTTTCTGCTTAGCAGAGAAACGGGGATGCCCCAAAAAATCTATTTATTTTTATTGATTTAATAACATGTGCATACCACTTAAGACGCGGGTGGCGCTGTGGGTTAAACCACAGAGCCTAGGGCTTGCCAATCAGAAGGTTGGCGGTTCGAATCCCCGCGACGGGGTGAGCTCCCGTTGCTCGGTCCCAGCTCCTGCCCACCTAGCAGTTCGAAAGCAAGTCGAAGTGCAAGTAGATAAATAGGTACCGCTGCAGCGGGAAGGTAAACGGCGTTTCCGTGCGCTGCTCTGGTCCGCCAGAAGCGGCTTAGTCATGCTGGCCACATGACCCGGAAGCTGTACGCCGGCTCCCTCGGCCAAATCAAAAATGCGAAATGAGCTCTGCAACTCCAGAGTCGGACACGACTGGACCTAATGGTCAGGGGTCCCTTTACCTTTACCTTACCACTTAAATTTAAGAAATAAAGGCAGTGGGGGTTCCCGGCCCCCCACCCACAGTACACCGTGCAAGCTTCCTAAGTGTGCAGGAGCACATTAATTTGTAAGCTAAAAGAAAAAAGGATATTTAGGGAAGTTTTTAACCTGTGATATTTTAATGTATTTTAATATCTGTTGGAGGCGGCCCAGAGTGGCTGGGGAGACCCGGCCAGATGGGCAGGGTACAAATAAAAAAATATTACTTTTTATTATTATTATTAATAAAAACAAGAACCTGCAAGCTTCCGGGCCCTATGGAATGTTGAGGGAGTCTGCTGAGGGTTTGGAAATGGGGCGGAAATGTGGCCTGCAAGATTCCCTAATGGATTATCTTATATATTGCCTCTGACAGCGGGCAGCAGTCAAGGATAGCCTTACCTTCAGTGGATTTGCTCCACCCCCTTTTTAAAGCCACCCCAATTGGTGGCCACCTTGTGGCAGTGAGTTCCACAGTTTTTAACTATGTGCTGTCTGAAGAAGTGCCTCCTGAACCTTCTAAGGTTCAGCTTTATTCGATGTCCCCAGTGTGATGAGAGAGGGAGAATGACTCCTACCTATTTGCTTCCTCTATATACCAGACATAATTTTATACATCTCCATCTTGTCCCCTCCCTCCCTTCCTTGCTCACCTTTCCCCTAAACCGAAAAGCCCTTAACACTGCAACCTCTCCTTGCAAGGCAGCTGCTTCAGCCCCTTGATCATTTTGGTTCCCCATTTTTGTACTTTTCCCAGCTGTTGTTGTTTAGTCGTTTAGTCGTGTCCGACTCTTCGTGACCCCATGGACCAGAGCACGCCAGGCACTCCTGTCTTCCACTGCCTCCCGCAGTTTGGTCAGACTGTACAACATCCTTTTTTGGGGGGGGGGGAGAGAACAGGACATTTCTTTCCTACGCTTCAGAAGCCTCCAAGTGCTCATGCTCAACATTGGCAAGTTAACTTTCCCCTCCTGGCAGTCCTTGGCTAAAAGTCCCCTCTTGAAGCACGGAATAGGAGCAGTCCCTTCTCAGTCTCCAATTGTTATTGCTTCATTTAGTGCTCTTTAAAAGTATTTTTTTTACCCTGCTCTTTAGCTTAAAAAAAAGGGCTCCCTGAGCAGGTTTAGCACGATCGTCCTTGCTCTTTGATCTGCAATTTTTCTATTAAAAAAAAACGACATGAAAGGAAAAAGGATTGGGAGGGAGAAGGAAAACAAGCAGCCCAGGTACCAGTTCTTCGTTTGCAAAGTTCTTCTAAGTGTTCTTTCTAGGAGGGTGAAGACACAGCCAGGTTGCCATGATATTCTCATTTCATTTCCACCTCCCAACAGCCCTTGGCTCATAGCCCAGGCTTGTGCGGGCTGCCCAAATGGTGCTTTGCAAACCACAAGAGGTCCCTGCCCTGAGGAGCTTACAATCTAAAATTCCATACGAGTGAAACCGCAGATGGGAGAGGGAGGAAAGAACAATGGAAGTTGCATTCATTTAATGTATTTAAGACTTAGTTGCTATAGGCAGGGTGTAGGGACTACAGAAGAGGTGTGGAACCTGTGACCAGACGCTGCTCAACTACAACTCCCATAATCCCTAGCTGTCAGCCGTGCTGCAATTTTTCTTAAAAACCAAAAACATGACACGAAAGGAAAAAGGACTGGGAGGGAGAAGGAAAACTACAAACCCAGGAGCTGATGGGAGATGGAGTCCAATGATATCTGAAGAGCCACAGGCTCACCCTCTGGACTAAGGGGCTGTTTCAAAGGTTATACACACACACACTACACATTTAAAGAAAATGGCGCCTCTACAAAGAATTGTGGGAAGTGTAGTTAAACCCCTCACAGACCTACAATTCCCAGCACCTTTAACAGCCTACAATTCCCAGGGTTCTTTGGGGGAAGCCTGTGTGCTTCAAACGTCTTTTCCATGTATGGTGTGTATGCAAACTTCAAAGCACATTCTCCCTGCCTCAAGGAATTCTGGGCACTGTAGTTTTCTTCAGCGCTGCTGGGGATTGCTTCTCTGTGAGTGGAAAACTACAGTGCCCAGAATTCTCTGAGGGAAATAATGTGCTTCAAACTTGTTTCAAAGGTATACATAGCATGTATACAGCCCAAAACTCCGTGGAAAACCTTTTCCAAGAACAAAGCCTAACATTACAGATATGGAGGCCTCCTTTGTCCTATCCTTACTCGCTACGTCGAAGTGCTAGTGGTGCAAGACACTCAACCGAGATATTGTGTAAACAGAGATACTGCAACTTCCTTCACACGAAGATCAGGTAGCTGCTCCTGGGTTCATGTCTTCAGTTTTCTTCTTTTATTTCTGATTCCATTTTCAACTGGGGGAAAAGAATGCCGTATATAAGAATTATATTAATAGCATCAACAGGTAAAAGAAAACCATGCATGAGTATGTCATTTTAGGGGGTGAAATACCGGTATAATTTTTGCTAATTTCTTCAGAGAATGGTCTTTAAAATATGTTTTTGGGTGTGAGGCATACAAATCTGCTATTATTTTTGTGACTGGACTACATTTAACTTGGTAAACATACCTTTGATGAAGAAGCCCACAAGTTGCTTTCAAAGGATTTTAATTTTACCTTCTGAAAATGTCAGGTAATTCTATATTATTATTATTATTATTATTATTATTATTATTATTAAACTGCAAGTATTTGGCAACCATTTTAATAATAATAAAATAATAATAAATTTTATTTATACCCCGCCCTCCTCAGCCAAGACCGGGCTCAGGGCGGCTAACACCAAGTATAAAAACAATTGATTAAAATGCAACTTAAAAACAAGATTAAAATACAACATTAAAGTGCAGCCTCATTTCAGTAGAAACTCAAATCAAAAACTGTTTGGGGAAGAAACCGTCTAATCTTCTGTGCAATTTTACACGCATTTTACTTTTCAGGCAAAACTAAATTGTATTAATTTAACCAATATATCTATCAAATTCCCAAGTCATGTTAAAACTTTTAACGTTCTAGACATCCTAACACACGAGTCATTGAAGCACATGCCTCATACGAACAAGGTTAACAGACCGCTTGGACTACTGCAATGCGCTCTACGTGGGGCTACCTTTGAAGGTGACCCGGAAACTACAACTAATCCAGAATGCGGCAGCTAGACTGGTGACTGGGAATGGCCGCCGAGACCACATAACACCGGTCTTGAAAGACCTACATTGGCTCCCAGTACATTTCCGAGCACAATTCAAAGTGTTGGTGCTGACCTTTAAAGCACTAAATGGCTTCGGTCCAGTATACCTGAAGGAGCGTCTCCACCCCCATCGTTCAGCCCGGACACTGAGATCCAGCGCCGAGGGCCTTCTGGCAGTTCCCTAACTGCGAGAAGCAAAGCTACAGGGAACTAGGCAGAGGGCCTTCTCGGTAGTGGCGCCCGCCCTGTGGAACGCCCTCCCATCAGAGGTCAAAGCGATAAACAACTACCAGACTTTTAGAAGACATCTGAAGGCAGCCCTGTTTAGGGAGGCTTTTAATGTTTAATTGATTATTGCATTTTAATGTTCTGTTGGAAGCTGCCCAGAGTGGCTGGGGAAACCCAGCCAGATGGGCGGTGTATAAATAAATAAATAAATAAATAAATAAATAAATAAATAAATAAATAAATAAATAAATAAATAAATAAATAAATAAATAAAAATAATAATAATAATATTACCTGTTGAACTATAGAAACCAGATACATTTTACCTACAAAGGTGTGGAGAAAGCAGGAGGGGATAAGCTTTTTCTCCCTCTCTCATAATACGAGAACTTGGAGTCATTCAAAAAAGCTGAGTGTTGGAATATTTGGGACGTACAAAAGGGAACAATTTGTTCCCACAAGAGGCAATGATGGACGGCTTTGACAAGAAGGCTGGAACAGGGAAATCTTTGGCTTTCAAGAGGTTGCAGAACTACAACTCCCATCAACCCCCGCCATTTGGCATGCTCGCTGGGGCTGATGGGAGTTGCAGTTCTCTCTTTCTCGTGTGGTGTTCTGTACAAAGTATGCTTAGTGTTAAGTTTTAGTCTTATTATAAGTTATTGTAAGTTTCTTACTTATCTTATGGACAGTGCCAATCCTGAAAATATTGGATTTGTGACCATGATGCTCATTTGCCTTCAGTAGCAGTAAAGCTCTGCTGGATGAAATATTCATTGCCTCTGGTCTATTTTGGGGGGGGGAATCCCACAATGTGTTTAAGTTTTTACACTGGAATCTGCTCGGGATCAATATTGAGTAGAATTCCATGACGGATCAACCGGCGCAGGGATGACGTATGATAGGAGAGAAGGAAGGGGTGGGACTTTACTCGGAGCAACGCCATTACTGGAAAGGAGAGGCACTTTTCAAAGCCTCTCTCTGTGAATATTGAATAAAAGACTTGGTAAGAGCTCATCTTGTCATCTGCTTCTTGGCTGCCCACCGTGGGAGGAGTCGGATTCCCTGAAGCCTGACACCAATGCTCTGTCTTAAGAAGAGTTTGGATTTGATATCCCGCTTTATCACTACCCGAAGGAGTCTCAAAGCGGCTCACAGTCTCCTTTCCCTTCCTCCCCCACAACAAACATTCTGTGAGGTGAGTGGGGCTGAGAGACTTCAGATAAGTGTGACTAGACCAAGGTCACCCAGCAGCTGCATGTGGAGGAGCGGAGACGCGAACCCGGTTCCCCAGATTACGAGTCCATCGCTCTTAACCACCACACCACACTGGCTTTCAGTTTTATTCTTCATTGCTTATATCCCGCTTTATCACTACCCGAAGGAGTCTCAAAGCGGCTCACAGTCTCCTTTCCCTTCCTCCCCCACAACAAACACTCTGTGAGGTGAGTGAGGCTGAGAGACTTCAAAGAAGTGTGACTGGCCCAAGGTCACCCAGCAGCTGCATGTGGAGGAGCGGAGACGCGAACCCGGTTCACCAGATTACAAGTCTACCGCTCCTAACCACTACACCACACTGTCTTAAGAGCCAGGCTCCTCACTTGCCTTGAGATAGAAAGAGCAGCTCTCGTGATGAATCGGGTGCTGCACCACTGGGATGCCATGGATCCTGGAAAGTGGCCGCTTTGGCGCAAAACACACCCCGCACTCTAGACACTTGAAGCGTTCCTCTCCCGTGTGCGTCCCCTGGTGGTAAACAAAGGACGACCTGTCGGAATAAGACTTCCCGCACTCCAGGCACTGGTAAGGTTTCTCTCCCGTGTGGGACCTTTCGTGGCAAACGAGGGACGACCGGAAGGAGTACGATTTGCCACACTCCAGGCAGGTGTACGGCTTCTCCCCTGTGTGGACCCTCTCGTGGCATATGAGGCCCGACTTGTCGGCGAAGCTTATCAGGCACTCCACACACTGGTAAGGCTTCTCCCCGGTGTGGGTCCTCCGGTGGCAAACCAGGGAGGACCGGCTGGCAAAGCTCCTCCCGCACTCGAAGCAGTTGTATGGCTTCTCTCCCGTGTGGCCTCTCTCGTGGTACTGGAGCGACGAGCGGTCGGCGAAATCCTTCCCACACTCCAGGCACTTGAAGGGCTTCTCTCCGGTGTGGCCCCGGTAGTGGTAGGTGAGGGACGAGCGGCCGGCGAAACACATCCCGCACACCGAGCACTTGTACGGCTTCTCCCCCGTGTGGATTCTCTGGTGATCGTCAAGGTTCGACTTCCGGGAGAAGTACTTCCCGCAGGCCAAGCACTTGAAAGGCTTTTCTCCCGTGTGGACCCGCTGGTGTTCGATGAGGAGGCCCTTGTGAGGGAAGCACTTCCCGCACTCGAAGCACTTGAAAAGCTCCTCGTGGACTCTCTGGTGACCGACGAGTTTCGACTGCTGAGCAAAGGACATCCCGCACTCCGTGCACTTGTGAGGCTTCTCGGTCATGTGGAGTCTCCGGTGACCGGAAAGGTTCCCTTTCCGAGCGAACGACTTCCCGCACTCCAAGCACTTGTAAGGCTTTTCCCCCGTGTGGATGCGCATGTGTGTCGCCAGGGTGGACTTGAAATCAAAAGACTTCCCGCACTCCGAGCATTTGTGAGGTTTCTCTCCCGCGTGGATTCCCGGGTGGCCGACGATGACTGTTTTGATGTCGAAACCTTCCTCAGACTCGGAGGACTGAGAAGCTTTCTCGGCCACGTGGACTCTGTGGTGCGTCAAGAGCTCTGAAAACCCAGGGAAACATTTCCCGCAATCCACGCATTTATACGGTCTCCATGTTGAGTGGCATCTTCGATGTTCAAGAAGGACGGACATGTCAGAGAAGCATCTTCCGCACTCCGGACACACGTTTTTCTTCTTCGAGTCTCCTGTTGGGAGAAAACACACCAGCAAAATTTACTCTTTGAGTCTGGAAGGAAATTCTTCACCTAAGGATTATTACCGGTAGTATTTAGCTGAAATCCTTGGCACACCTAATGTGACCCGCTGAATTCCCTGAGGCTTCCTTCTCAGCAGTGGTGCTAGTAAGTAACTTTTTGTTATGGACTTAATCTAGATCAGGGTTTCCAGATCAGGTGTCCAGCTGTTTTTGGACTCCAGTTCCCATCATCCCTGACCACTAGCCCTGCTAGCTAGGGATGATGTGAGAGGCCTTTTTTCAGATGACAAATAAAAAGGGCAGTGTTGAGAATGTATTAAATACAACACTGCATCCTGATTTGGTATTTTGTTTCCCTGCCGCTCTTTTTTCAAAATGGCTGGTGGGGGGAGATAATTGACATTATTGCAGATCTCTGAGCAGAGGTGTTCATGTAGGCAGGGTCTCACTCCTGCCACCCACTTGGATGCTGCCTTGTTGGCCCACTCTGGCCGTCTCACCTGAGGTTGCCTTGAGTGCCTCTTCGCCCAAGCGCCGAAGATTAGCCACCCACGGCTCTTTCCCCCGCTCCAGCTGGCAAATCAGGGCCGGCTTGGGGTCTTCAGATCCTCCTTGGGAAATCAGAAGAAGGGAAAAAATCAAGAGGGATTTGCCTGAACTCCCTTACCTATTTCTGTTTTTTTAATTTCATTCATTTGCTATGTTCACGCAGGTCAGGGGTGGGGACCTGACATTCCCAGGGCCACATGCCTCTGGTGGGTGTGGCCAGAGGCAAAAGTGGGCAGAGCAATTGATGGAAATTTTCTAGTTTCTACACACGATTGTTATTCATTTACTGGCTCCGAAAGTGGAAGTGGGACATGGCCGTCATTGTTTTCAATTATTAAAAAATCATTACACCAAACTCCCTCTCTTAAATAAGAGGGGAAGGGGGAAGGCACTGATCAATATATGTATTTATTTTACTTGTAAAAATTTCTCTTGCCCCAACGTTAAAGGAAAAACATGTATCATGGGATGAACAGCGTAAAGTCAACAATTGCATTCATAATAAAAGTACAAAACGCATCACAGAATAATAGATCCGCTTGATGCATCAAACATAGCCGGATCCCTCCACAGGGAAAGTGTGGGTGAACAGGTGAGCTTTAAGCAGACACCTGGATTCCAGTGCTGCAAATGACTTCCAGCTGTCCATTTGGGAGTGCATTCCAATTGGCCAGTTTAACTGTGTAAATTAGAGATCCAGAAGAGGCAGGAGGATTGGAAACCTTTTGTAGACTATTCAAAGCATCATTGTAAACATGTAAAAACACAGGTAGGATCTGAATGAAGAACTGCAGTAAAATGAGTATTTGGGAACAAGTGGAAAGCATAGGACACAGAATAGCTATAATATGCAGCAATATTAGAAAAGATAGGGGAACCCCGGAGGGGTGGAGGGGAAGTCAAAAGGCAAGTGGAAATCAATTGGAAAGTATTAGATTTGTAAACCTTCGAAACTTACAAATAAGAATCGAAAAGGGTGGGCTCTGCATTCCAAGGGACAGAGGCCGCCACACTAAAAGCCCCGGAATGTAGCAGACATAAGGCAAAGCAAACCTCTGCTTAATACGACATCGACAAAGTCTTCTGGCCGAAATGGGAAAGGAGGCTGCTTACCCAACGAGGCGACGTTCCCATAATTCTCCAGCATGACCTCCTTGTACAAAGACCTTTGGGCCGGATCGAGCAAAGCGGCCTGGCCCTCTGTGAAATATACGGCCACATCTTCGAAGGTCACCTGCCCCTGGAAGGACAAAGAGAACTCAGCCAGGTAGTCAAGCCCCAGAATCCCTGTAAGTGGCAAATGCAGAAGAAAATCCTACGGGTACCAGAGAGGACCCGCAAGTGGGTTAAACACCTGTTCGTAGCACTGTAGATGCAAACAACAAAATCAATACTTCACTGTAAAATACGGGGAAAGCGATGAATGACATTGGAATTTATTGCACAACAGTCTCCAGCTCGCAAATCGGCAATAAAACTTTTTTTGTTCCGTTTTACCGTATGACTGTTTCAGCAGCAATATCGTAAAAGCCAATTTTTGTAAGGTCACAAATTTAAGCCACACTTTAACTTTTCATAGTCGGAATTTGGGGGGGGGGGAAGAGTGTGGCTTATATTCGGGCCAATAAAAGTACCTGATTTCCCCTTCACATCCATCCTCTGAAGTTCACATTTCCCTGAATTTCACGTTGTAGTTCTCCAAGCAAATGGTAAGTACAAAAATGTGTATATCAGAAGAAAATGTGCATAAAAATGCAGCTATTATTATTATTATTATTAGTAGTAGTAGTAGTAGTTACAAACACCACCTGCCATTCACCAGCAGGTCCCAGGGCGGGTTATGACAATTTAAGATTCAGAAGTTGAAACAGCTAAAACAGACTGCGGTCATGGAAATAGGATGGGCTCCAAAAACACCTCAGGTGTCTAAGGCTGGGGTAAAGAGGTGCGTCTTCAGCATTCACCAAAATCTGAATACCGAGGTGCGGGATGCACCTCTGTGGGGAGGGAGCCCCACAATTTAGGAGCTGCCATAGAGCATCGCCTCTCCTGGGACGCTGCCACTCTGCACTTCTCAACAAGATGGAAGAAGAAGAAAAGTTTGGATTTGATATCCCGCTTTAAGGTAAAGGTAAAGGGACCCCTGACCATTAGGTCCAGTCGTGTCCGACTCTGGGGTTGCGGCGCTCATCTCGCTTTATTGGCCGAGGGAGCCGGTGTACAGCTTCCAGGTCATGTGGCAAGCATGACTAAGCCGCTTCTGGCGAACCAGAGCAGCGCACGGAAACGCCGTTTACCTTCCCGCCAGAGCGGTACCTATTTATCTACTTGCACTTTGACGTGCTTTCGAACTGCTAGGTTGTCAGGAGCTGGGACCAAGCAACGGGAGTTCACCCCGTCGCATGGATTCGAACTGCCAACCTTGTGATCAGCAAGCCGTAGGCTCTGTGGTTTAACCCACAGCGCCACCTGGGTCCCTGATATCCCGCTTTATCACTACCCTAAGGAGTCTCAAAGCGGCTAACATTCTCCTTTCCCTTCCTGCCCCACAACAAACACACCGTGAGGTGAGTGGGGCTGAGAGACTTCAGAGAAGTGTGACTAGCCCAAGGTCACCCAGCAGCTGCATGTGGAGGAGCGGAGACACGAACCCGGTTCACCAGATTACGAGTCCACTGCTCTTAACCACTACACCACACTAGCTCTCAAGAAGAACCAAGAAGAGAAGGAGAAGGCTTGGTTGGAGGCAGTAATATCTCTGGGTACCAGTGCTGGAAACTCCATCGATTCCAGAACAAAATCTTGCGTGCACAGAGCCATATTATTATAGACATAACTTACCTGAACTGGATCTGTTTCGCTCATTTTCTTTCCAGTGGAAGGAGAGGATAATCCAGTTTGAGTCTGGGCTATGGTTCTGTACTCTGTGGGCTGAAGAAAAGCAATGAATTTCAGAGCGATGCTTTCCCCCAACATCATATATATGGATTGATAAAGATTTCTTACACGGTGGGTTACAACAATGTAATATATAGTTATTAAAACAAACAGAACCGTAGAGTTGAAAGGGACCATCTAGTCCAATCCAACCCTCTGCAATGCAGGAATCTCAGGGAAATCATCCCTGACAGATGGCCACCCAACTTCTGCTTAAAAACCTCCAATGAAAACCAGTCCACCACCTTCCGAGGAAGTCCATTCAACTGCTCTTACCGCCAGAAAAGCTCTTCCTAATGTTTAATCGTAATCTCCTTTCTTGTTTTTTTGAACCCACGGGTTCCACCCTCTACAAGCTTGCTCCATGTTCCTTACGACAGCCCTTCAGACGGCTATCGCATCACTCCACACAGTCTTGTCTTCTCTAGGCATACCCAACTCCTTCAACCATTCCTCATCAGGCATGGTTTCCAGACCCTTGATCATCTTGATTGCCCTCCTCTGCACGTGTTCCAGCTTGTCAACGTCCTTCGTAAATTGTGGTGCCCAGAACTGGACACAGTATTGCAGGTGTGGTCTGACCAAGGCAGAATAGAGAGGGACTATGACTTTCCTTGATCTGGACACTAAACTTCTGTTGATGCAGCCGAGAATAGCATTAGCGTTTTTTGCTGCTGCGTCACACTGTTGGCTCATGCTAAGCTTGTGGTCCACCAAGACCCCTAGATCCTTTTCACTTGTACTACATGCAAGCCAGGTGTCGTCGTCCCCTGTCCTATATTTGTGTATCTGGTTCTTCCTGCCTAAGTGCAGGGCCTTACATTTGTCCCTGTTGAAAGAAGACTGCTACAATTATTTTAAAAAGCAAACCAATCAGTAGAATAAAGCCATTCCAACCAAACAGAACTGTACAACTTCAGAAAAAGAGGTCGGTCCCACAAAACAAAGTTCCCTAACTGTCCAACCGTCTCCAGTAACAGAACAAAACAAAAGCCGATTCTTTTGAATGGGTGTTTTTCAACGCTAGTGGATTGTGCAACATGTTCCTTACACAATAACAGCACATTAACGGTGGATTTGTTCCGCTTTTGTTTGCTTGGCAACGGTTCCCCGATGCTGCCACACATGACTGCTGCCTGGAGGGGGGCTGTAACTCCACAAAAACAGGGAGTGTGAACATTTGTGGTATGAAAAGTGACAGGATTTCAGCAGGAAGCTACGGAATATGCATCAACTGGAAAATGGAGCAGGGCAACCACCTCCAAACAACTGCAAGTGAATACAGTTTTGGGAGTGGGATTGTGTGTGGCCTTGCCCAGAGCATCAGGAGGAAAATAACCACAAATCTATATATATAAAATTGTTCAAGTTGGATGTTTGTTAACAATCGCCTTTCTCCGTAACCCCTTGATCGATTCCGTTCAAATTTGGACACAACGTTCCATGGCCATATGGGAGTGATCATATGTATTTACATTGCACAAATACCACACCTTTCCCAGGTAAAAATGTGATTTTGTGCAAAAAAATTAGCGCCCTCCAGTGGACGTTAAACAGCACAGCACAACACACCCATTTCCGACCCCTCCTCCTCCTTTCCCAACGTCACTACCACCATCCAATCGACAGACCGCCCACAAACGCTACTGCTGACTCCGCCGGAGGGGTATAGAGCCACGCCGAGCGGAATCGCCATTTTCGCGGTTTAGATAAAAACGGGAGGGGCAAACGGAGAACATGTAGACTGAACTTCAATGAGATAAGGTGTAAGTAAGGATACGCTTTCTCTTTCATACTGTATCTTACTTTTCCATTTCACCAAATCAGCCACAGCAAGGCGTGGCCGGGTCAACTAGTGCATGATAAAAGGGAGTCTTGCAAGGGGCCTCATATGCCAAAATAACTTGCGGAGCCTTGGATGCTATTCACTGCAACTTGGCTGAGGGGTTTAATTTGATTTTTCTTACTTGGAGAGAAATAGCTTTATTCACTGAGATCTGTTAAATAATATAATGGGGAGTCTGCTTGAGACTCCCCATTATATTATTTAACAGATCTCAGTGAATAAAGCTATTTCTCTCCAGGTAAGAAAAATCAAATTAAAAAAGAAAAGAAAAAAGCAGATTTGGGCTAGAGTCTGTGAGCTAATGTGGTTCTCTTTTCTTACAAATGCAATAAATGAAACAACAAACTAAAAATGCATAATAAAGAATAAACATAAAGGGAAGAGGAATAACAAGTTTAAAAAGCTGAATAAATAATGTATAGCATAAAATATATTTCATGGCAGGGTACAAAGTTCAAATTTATTGCAAAATATATCAGGAATTCATAAAACATCACCAGATAAAATCACACTTAGCAGATATGTGCCAACCATGAGATTGGTTGGTTCTATAAATCACAAACAGCCTCCAACCTGAGGCAAAATATGAGGGTCCCCATTACTATTATTATGATTTATTAAATTTCTATACTGCCCTTCATCCAAGGATAATAGAAAAACACAAAAATGTGCACCATAATAACAAGCAAAAACAATATGTGCTGCAATTGCCCCTGGTAGCACATATCTTATAGGATCAGTTTTTCAGAAACGGCAATGGGCGCAACTTTTTAAAACCACATGCTGAAAGAGTACCGGTAGCAAGATGCAGCCTCCCGTTCTTGAGAGATCACTAAACAAGCGGCAAGCGGCAGGTATCAAATTAATTAGTTAATTCTGTGATTCCTGCATTGCAAGTGGTCCTCCTATCCAACCCTAACATACTGATTCTAACTGTTGACAAATAAGTTCAGCCTTAGCACCCTCAAAGACGGATAAAAGGCGTAACTGAGCATCCAAAGTGAACCGTTTGCCAGTAACAAGGTGGTTTCCTTACCCACGGTGAAATACCACAGTAAAGAGTCTCCGACGGCAAGCGGCTTGCCTGCCCATAGAATCACAGAATTGTAGAGTCAGAAGGGACCCCGAGGGTCATCTAGTCCAACCCGCTGCAATGCAGGAATCTCAGCTAAAACATATGTGACAGATGACCGTAAAGTAAAAATAATAATAATTAAAAAAAAATCAGCACTTGATCGTGGCTTTGCCTAAGGGATCTCTCCCTGCTCCCTTCTACCATGTTATCATGGATGCTTTAGCTGCGATTCCTGTATTGTAGAGGGTTAGGCTAGATGACCCTCAGGGTCCCTTCCAACTCCGCCATTCTATGATTCCATGACAGGGACCCCATCTCCTTTTAAGCTGATGTATATCCAGTCAGTTTCGAATTCCTGCGATGGGATGAGCTCCCGTTGCTCGGTCCCAGCTCCTGCCAACCTAGCAGTTCGAAAGCACGCCAAAAAGTGCAAGTAGATAAATAGGTACCACTCCGGCAGGAAGGTAAACGGCGTTTCCGTGCGCTGCTCTGGTTTCGCCAGAAGCGGCTTAGTCATGCTGGCTACATGACCCGGAAAAACTGTCTGCGGACAAATTGTCGGCTCCCTCGGCCAGTAAAGCGAGATGAGCGTCACAACCCCAGAGTCGTTCGCGACTGGACTTAACGGTCAGGGGTCCTTTATATCCAGTCAGACCATGGGTCCATTGAGCTTCAATGTTGCCTGCTCGGGCTGTCAGAAGCATTTCAGGGGGTTTCAGGCAAGTGTCTCTCCAGCTTTACCCAGACGGGCCAGAGATTGGACCTTGCACCTTCTGCCTGCAGAGCAGCTTCCAAGACCCTCCTGCTCCCCCAAGCAAGGTGGAGGCTATTATTATTATCATTATTATTATTATTATCATTATTATTATTCCACTGCATGTAATTTAAGGCAGGCTCCTGCAAGGGGGGGAGCGCATCCCTCTCCCCCATTTATTCCAGGCACTTACAGCAGGACAAGCTTCCTCTCTCTCAACCCCCAACCTACCCCAGATCTGCCCCCACCCCCTTTCCCAGCACTCACAGGCTGTGCAGGATTCAAGCAGGCAAGATCCAGAGCCTACTTCTCCAATGCACCCAAAGGAAGCTCCTGCAAGTCCTTACAGCCCTCGAGGTGTGGGGCTGCGGGGCCCCGATCTCCCAACAAAGCTGCTTCCCCTCCAGGAAGACATCGCCCCCCTCCCCGCCAGTGACCTCACCGCAGCAGGATCCCCTCCCCTCCTTTGAAAATGGGGATTGAGAAAAAGGCATTGTGTGCAAGGAATGCTGGGACTTGTAGTGATTCTCCCTCTACCACCCTTTCCTGACCCAAAGCTTTATGGGATTTGTAGTCTTTCCTGGTTTTCGGGATTAAATTTGGAAAGAGGCTTATCTGCATTCCCTTTCAGGGCATGAACAGTCAAGGCGGTGCTTTGCTGTGGTTTCTTGTGCAAAATACACTTTGGGGTGGATTTCCTTTGTTTATTGAAGCAATAATTCTGTACCGCTTTGCTCATGCATATTTTTCTTTTTAGTCAGTTTTCAAATTGTAAATAATAATAAAATACATTTCTTACTGCATATGAAATTTCCTTCCTTGCAAAAGATGACTGTGACAAACAGAACCAAGCAGCAATAATAGATATTTCAAGACAGGACACTCACCTAGCTTCACAGAATGACTGTCCTTCCACAAAAATATGCGCAACAGCACCGTCCAATATGATGGCTCATCTTCAGCCTTTTCCCTAACGCCAAGGGCCTTCTGGCGGTTCCCTCATTGCGAGAAGTGAAGTTACAGGGAACCGGGCCGAGGGCCTTCTTGGTAGTGGCACCCACCCTGTGGAACGCCCTCCCATCAGATGTCAAGGAAATAAATAACTATTCAACTTTTAGAAGACATCTGAAGGCAACCCAGTGTCAGGAAGCTTTCAGTGTTTTCATAGTCGAAACAAAATAATAATAATAATAATAAAAATCATTGCAGTAGCACCTTAAAGACCAACAAAATTTGTTCTTGGTATGAGCTTTTGTGTGCATGCACACTTCTGCTGGAAACCGCTCAGAGTGGCTGGGGAAACCCAGCCAGATGGGTGGGTGTAACAACAACAACAACAACAACAACAACAACAACAACAACAACAATTCTAAAGTTCTCAGGTTCAATCCCTGGCACCTCCAGGTAATAATAATAATAATAATAATAATAATAATAATAATTTTTTATTTATACCCCTTCCTTCCCGATTTAAAAACCGGGCTCAGGGCGGCTAACATTCAAAAAATGTTTAGGGGGTACTCTCAGTTTGACTCAAGAAAATCACCATTTTATAGTTCAAATCTGGAAAAGTAAATACAGTAAATGGACAAAATTACAAAGATTCACAAAATGTTTAGGGATATGCATACCCCTGTGTACCCCCAGAAACAAGGTACTGTACATAACTGCGACCTCATAACATTAAGTTCTTATCGCAAAGAACTATTTGTGCAGAAGGCAACAGTTTAACCAAAATGTCTTATAACATGTGGGGAGTCCTTTGTTTTTGTTTATACGCGTTATAACAATAATAATTTATTACTTGGCCTTCACCCTAAGGTTCCAGGGTGGGTCACAACAATTTAAAATACAATTCACAAGACCCTTAACAACTGGGGTCCAGGATACCTCAAGGACTATCTGCTCCCTTATATCCCTTCCCAATCATGGAAATATTCAAGGGAGTCCCTGCTAGTTCCCCCCCCCCCCCATAACTTGGACGCACGGACCATAACACCAGGAGATGGGTTTTTCATCAATGTGGGCCCAATTTTATGGAACTCCTCTTCCCCCATAGAGAACTACGTACAGACTGGTTTAACACTCCATCCCTCTTCACAGGGAACATCTGGGAATTGTAGCTCTGTGGGAGGAATGGGTGGGTCTGCTCCCTCAGCACGCTTAAGAAGCTACAGTTCCCCAAGGGGGGAAGCTGTGACTGTTTAAAGTGGTATCAGAGTGCTTTAAAGGGATGCTGTGTCTGAGAATGCATAAATAGTTGCACTGCATTGCAATGCTGCGCCATATATCATATCATACGTAGTGGTCTTGTGGTAAGGTTAAAGCTTACTGGGAAATGATATACAATGAACTGAAAAGGATGTTTAAAATAACATTTGTAAAAAAAACCCAGAAGCTTTTCTTCTGGAAGTTATAGGGACAGAACCATCTAATTTGTACAGAAATTTATTTATGTATGCTACTATAGCAGCAAGAATGCAAAAGTCCCAGCAAAGGAAGAATGGATACAAAAACTTATGGAATATGCAGAAATGGCAAAACTTACCGGGAGAATAAGATAAAGGTAGATAGCCGTGTTGGTCTGTCATAGTCAAAACAAAACAAAATAAAATAAAAAAATTCCTTCCAGTAGCACCTTAGAGACCAACTAAGTTTGTTCTAGGTATGAGCTTTCGTGTGCATGCACACTTCTTCAGATAACGGGAGAATAAGAAATCAAGATAACAAACTTTTTATAAAAGAATGGAAATGGTTTATTGAATATTTACAGATAAATTGCAAACAGATAAAAACATTGTAATAACCTGCAGTTTTATAATATATATTTAAAGTAGATGAATAAATGAGCAAATTAAATGAATTTGGATATGCAGAAGATATTAAAAAATAAATTTAAGGAACCACAGAAAGAGGGGGAAGGAAGTCAAGTTTTGACATGTTAAAACGATTGTACAGTAAAATTAATGAAATGTATAAACCTGAAATGTATAATTAAATTTAAAAAAAAAATGCTGCGCCATATCCATATCCATATGTAATGGCAGGATTCACGCCCCCTTCTTCTCTCAGAGGCAGAAGTTGAATTGCTATAAACACCAATTCCTACGAGCACTTCCTCTCTGCTAGCCAATCCCCGCCTCAGCCTCCCAATCTCAGCCAATCAGACTCCTCAATTGCAAACGGGCGCCGCCCCCGGCGGCCCAAAGCGTTGCTGGGACTTGTGGTTTTCCTTTTCCCCGGGAACCTTTCCAGGCGCAAGGGTTGCTGGGATCCGTAGTCTTTGCTTTCGTCTTGCTCGCGGAATCTGCTTTTCCTAGAGAGGCTCTACGGAGCGAAGAGGAGGCGTAGGAAGGAGCGTCACTTCCGGGCCTCCCAAGCCTACCGTGGGAAAGTGGCCTTCGCCTTTCCCACGGGTGCAGGATGAACGACTCCAGCGGGGCTGGTGAGTTGAGGGTGGGTTATATAGTGGAAGTAGAATGAATGAATGAATGAATGAATGAATGAATCTCCCTTCTCCAGGTAGCACTAGACCCAGGTTGACTGGGAGGTGGTTGTCACAGACTCCCAACTCCCATGAGTCTCACCCAGCATCGACAACGGTCAGGGATGATGGGAGTTATAGCTCAGTTGGTAGAGCATGAGCCTCTTAACCTGCGGGTTGTGAATTCAAGCCCCACATTGGACAAAAGATTCCTGCATTTCAGGGGGTTAGACTAGATGGCCCTTGTGGTCCCTTCCAACTCTACAATTCTATGACATCTGGAGGGTCACGGGTTCCCATGCCTTTTGCTTAAAACGTAACTGTGTCTTGAATGAGTGAATTTGTGCCCCATTTTGAAGGTCCTGTTTCTTCCTTGCTCTCTTAAAATGTCACTATCTCTATGTATATTTGCCAGCAGATGCCATTTGGGAGAACGAGGAGCAGAAGGAAAGAACATCCAGGATGTCACCAGAAAGGATCATGACCATGGAGGTGGAAATGAAGATTGGGAACCCAGATGAACCACATAGACAGGGTGAAACCCTACCAGAGGATGGCAGGAAAGAATCCTCTGCTTTTCAAGGTGGAGATCTCCCAGATGTCCAGGAGATGATAGACACTGAAGAGGACAAGAATAAATGTATCACATGTGGGAAAGTATTCAGAGACGACTCAAACCTTAAGCGGCATCAGAGAACCCACACAAGAGAAAAACCCTATCAGTGTTTGTACTGTGGGAAGAGTTTTAGCCGGAACATAAACCTTGCTTCACATCACAGAACCCACACAGGGGAGAAACCGTATATGTGTTCTGTTTGTAGCAAGACTTTTTGTGATAAATCGAGCCTTAACCGACATCAGAGAACCCATACAGGCGAGAGACCGTATGAGTGTGACGAGTGTGGGAAGAGCTTTGATCTGAGCCAGTCTCTCATTAGCCACCAGAGAACCCACACGGGAGAGAGGCCCTATAGGTGCTCGGAATGTGGGAAGACTTTCAACCGGAGTCAGAACCTCCGTAGCCACAAGAGAATCCACACAGGAGAGAAACAGCACAAGTGCTCGGAGTGCGGGAAAAGTTTCAGCCGCAGCCAGAACCTTACGAGGCATCAGAGCAGCCACACAGAGGATAAACTGTATAAGTGCCCTGAGTGTGGGAAAAGCTTCCGTCTCAGCCAGTCCCTTATAAGTCACCAGAGAATTCACACGGGAGAGAAACCGTATACGTGCTCCCAGTGCGGAAAAAGCTTCAACCGGAGCCAGAACCTTATCAGCCATCAGAGAATCCACACTGGAGTAAAACAGTACAAGTGTTCAGAATGTGGGAAAAGCTTCAAGTGGAGCCATGATCTCCTCCGTCATCAGAGGATCCACACAAGAGAGCAACCCTATCGCTGCACGGAATGTGGGGAACGCTTCAATCGGCGAGAGAATCTTATCAGACACATGAGAATACATCTGGGAGACACCACTTAAGTTGTAATGAGTGGGGGATGGGGAGTGAACAGAAGCCAGTTCCTTATCATTCATCTGACAATCCACTTCTATTTTTAAAAGCATGCCATTAGAGAGATCTATGGTGCGACCGCATTTCAAATAGTGTGTACAGTTCTAGTTGCCTCACCTCAAAAAGGATATTGTGGAGATGGGAAAGTTTCCGAAAAGGGCAACCCAAATGATCAAAGGAATGGATTGACTTCTCTGCCCTGTGTCAGAATTTGGATTGTAAGCTCCTGGAGGACAGAGACCTATCGTCTTAATATTATTATGTAACAAAACCTGCACAACATTTCTATTCAAATAATTTAAAAAGTTTACGTCCCCTAGGAAAGATGTGTTCCATCGTAAGGCAGAATATAACATTCACAACAGCTTATTTAAGTATGTGACAAAAGTAGCTTTAAACATGCCTTGTTTTCTTGTTGGATATTTTTTGCTTCACTTAATATTTATTAAACTGATATCCCACCTTTATTTCTGAACGAGCCTATATGCAATGCATTGCTAGCAACAGGAGATTTACTCAGAAAATTCTACTACCCCCATCATTCAGCCCGGACACTGAGGTCCAGCTCCGAGGGCTTTCTGGCAGTTCCCTCCCTGTGAGAAGTGAGGTTACAGGGAGCCAGGCAGAGGGCCTTCTCAGTAGTGGCACCCGCCCTGTGGAATGCCCTCTCATCAGATGTCAAGGAAATAAACAACTATCTGACTTTTGGAAGACATCTGAAGGCAGCCCTGTTTAGGGAAGTTTTTAATGTTTGATGTTTTAGCGTGTTTTTAATATTCTGTTGGGAGCCGCTCAGAGCTGCTGGGGAAACCCAGCCAGATGGATGGGGTATAAATAATAAATTGTTGTTATTATGACTAAATCCCATGGTGCTTGCTTCTACATCTATCTTTGCCAACCTGGTGGCATCCAGATGTTTCAGACTACAACCCCCATCAGCCCCAGGCAGCAGGTGAATTTGCCTGTTTTTTTATATGACTGAACTCATAAATTGCACTGTGCATTTAAAAACCACTCTTCTTTCCTTCTTCTTCTTCTTCTTCTTCTTCTTCTTCTTCTTCTTCGTCTTCGTCTTCTTCTTCTTCGTCTTCGTCTTCTTCTTCTTCTTCTTCTTCTTCTTCTTCTAATTCCTGGGCAGTGCTCACTAGTAATAAATCCACCAAGATTTGATTTGCCTTCAGTATAATAACTTAGAAGCTGCGTTATTCTGAGTCAAACCTCTAGCCTGTCTGTCTAGCTCTATAGTGTTGTCCTTGATTGACAGTGGCTTCTCCAGGGTTTCATAGAATAAAAGAATCATAGAGTTGGATGAAGTGGATGCCACTCCACCATAATTGTTGAGTGTTAGGGAAACGGGCCGAGAAGTAGTCGCACACACATATGTGTAAAACCCATTCATGGCACAAGGATCCTGGGAACCGTTGTAGACTCATTTCCCAGACTACAACTCCCATCACCTCTGGCTGTTGGCCATGCTGGTTGGGGAGGTGGAATCCAATATCTGGTGGGGTGGGGCTCAGGCTCAAATCCCACTCACCAGATATTGGTTTTCATTGGAGAAATGTTGGAGGGTATGTTAAGCATCTAGCCCTCCTAGAAAGAAAATTATGGGGGGAAATTTGCAGGCACCTGAGGAATAGCTCAGTAAAGCAGAGCTTTCCAAACTTTTCATGCTGGCGACATACTTTTTAGACATGCGTCATGTCGGGACACAGTCATCCAGTTTGACTAGCAAACCGGAGGTTAAACCAACCCCTTTCCAGTCCTGGGAGGAGCGTGGGGAGCGTTTGCGCAACACACTTGCACACTGAAGCCGACATACCGACATGTCGCGAGACACATTGTTTGGGGAAGCTCTGCAGCCGAGCGTGGGACTCTTAATCTCAGGGTCGCGAGTTCGAGCCCCACGTTGGGCGAAAGATTCCTGCATTGCAGGGGGCTGGACTAGATGACCCTCGGGTGTCCCTTCCAACTTCGATGATGATGATGATAATGATGATGATGATGATAATGAGCCCTCGATCCCTGCATGTCTGTCCACGCAGCCTTTCCTAACGAAAAGCGAGTCCTCCAATGGGCGGCGAAAGGTGCGCATCCTCAGCGCCGGCCACCTTGGGAGCGCGCCCGCGCGCGAAGAGTTAAAACGATAGAGCTGCAGCGGCGGCGGCGCCGAGGAGAGGCGGCCGGGGAACGTTCTCTGCCCATCCTTAGTCCAGGAGAGGGAGGCCCCTCGCTGCTCCCTCGCCCTCCCAGCCCGGGAAGACCCAGCGCCGCCGCCGCCGCCCCGCACCCGGCCAGGTCTTCTTGCAGAGCGAAGGCATCTGCGCCCGGGAATCCGCTCCAGGAGGTGAGTTGCCAGGAGGGACCTGCTGGCTTTTTCCAAGCCGCCTGGGCATCGCTCGGGGTTGTTGCATGCAAGGGAAGGGAGGGTCCGGAAGGGCGCGAGGGGGAGAAAGAGGGGCGGTGGGGGGGGGGGCGCCCTTGACAGCCAGCCCAGCAGCTTCACCAGATCCAGGAAGGTAGATATCCCTGCGCCCCGCCCCCCGAGATTTCTGCAGTCCTGATCCTTTTAGAAAAGAGTGGCTGGGTGGGGAGGATGTGGCCTTTGCATCCCCGCACAAAACCTCTCTGCCGATTCTTGTTCCCCCGCACAAAACCTCTCTGCCGATTCTTGTCCCTCCCCCCCCCCCGCACAAAACCTCCTCCTGGTTTCCCCGAGCACCTTCCGTTTGCGAGGACGGGCCTGTGGCAAAGTGGCAAGAGGCGGCCGCGCAGCAAGTCTCTGCCTCCATGAGCTTGCAGTGCGACGGGGTAGGAGAGGGCAAAGGGCAGAGGCAGGAAATGGACAAATGGACAGGAAAGCAGTCTGGGAAAACGCATAAAAATGCAATAAAAATGCATTTATTGATTAGATTGCAATCCCAGCTGCCCCTCCCCGCCAAAGAGTTTGAGGCGGCAGCATTTCTGCTTTCCCTGCCATTTTAGTCTCTGTGGAATCGTAGAGTTGGAAGGGACCCCAAGGGTCATCTCGTCCAACCCCCTGCAACAACCCTGCGAGGTAGAGGGTCCCACGACGACCCTGCGAGGTAGGTTAGGCTAACAGACTGTGACTGGCCCGAGGTCACCTGGTGAGTTTCACGGCCAAGCAAGGATTTGAACCCTAGTCTTCCAGGTTCTGGTCCAGTGCTCTAACCACAATGCTGGCTCTCTTTCAGCTACATGTGTTTCGGCTTGGTTACAGTAAGGCATGAGGACTAAGAGGTGTTGTCCCCCTTTGCTATTCCCCCCCCCCTTTCTGGAAAGAGCCTTTCTCCACCTGAAAGGTCCTACAATTTCAGAGCAGCCTTAGACTGACTTCAGTCTTGTTATTGTTACTCTTTTTCCAAAACTAGAACCTTGTGTTACTCTGATACATAAAAGCCGAAGGGCCGCAGCTCAGTGGTAGAAGTTCTGCATTGTGTCCAGAAGATCCCAGGTTCAGTCTCCAAGTGGAGCTGGGAGACATCCCTGCCTGAAAACCTGGAGAGCTGCTGCCAGTCTGGGTTGACAATATTGAACCAGATGGACCGGTGCCCCCAATTCAGCAGTAAGGTAGTCCCTAAGTTTCCTGGCCACATTCTCAGACTCAAAGAGGAAGCGAGCGAATATTCAGGATCTGTTTATAGTTGTTGCTATTAATTATTATTTTTGTTATATTTATTGTTTAACATGACAACACAGTCCCTGACTGAAAGCCTGTGGTCTAATAACCCACCTGAAACTGGTTGGTTAGGCCAGCGGGTGGCTCTCTATGACCTTGAGGGCCCTGCACTAACCCTGCAACTTGGGACTGTAAAATGACCCAGAAATAGCAAGTGTAGAAGGAACTGGTTTGGCCACATCTTTGGCCAGGACTTTTCTCCTGTGTGTTGATGGATGGTTATTGGCTGAACAGCTACCTACCCTTGAAAAGGGGCCAGAGAAAGATGGGGGCCGGGACTGTGACTCACCCTTTTGTCTTCTGCCTGGCGGGAGGTGGGGCAGAGGTTGGTGGTGGTAGGAGTGCGTACCATACATTTAAAGCACATGACTTACCCCAAATAATCCTGGAAACTGCAGTTTACCCCCTTGCAGGACCTACATTTTCCAGCACTCTTAACAGCTCCCAGAAGTCTTTGGTGGTGGTGTTATAAAAATGTTAAGGTGCACACACATAGTAGATACTCTGTTTAAAACCAATCCTTTGCCCTTCAAAAATTAGGAAGTATTCCCGAAACCCCCCCCCCCCACTTTTTACACAGAGCAATCCTGAAGCCATCTTGGCTCATCTTGGAAAACCTTTCCCAATAGTTCTTCCCACTTGCAAATCCTTCAAATCCTGTGAATAGATAAACTTATTGGAATGAATGGGCTTCCCCTCTGCAAAACCTGTCTGGCAAGTATTTGTTAAAAAGCAAAACAGGCCTGTCCAAAGAACATCTGTGTATCAGTAGGTGTAGGTATGAGAAATGGATTCAAGAACTTAGGTGTCTACCATTTCTACGGACTAGGCAAGCTTGATCAGGTATCTTGACAGACAGAGGATAAGCCATACTCTCAAATTTCTATTGTAAACCACCTCTAATGCTTTTGGGTGGTCTTTGGCTAAGGGGTTGGGCAATTTCTGAAGTCTTCAAAAGCTGCTACACATCTTTGTTCTGGGCCCTTACCTCCTAGCAAAGCAGGTGGGGGGTGGGGTGAGAATTTCAACAGAAAAATATAGATCTGCCTTGCTTTGACTGCTTCCTGCCTCAACTCATTTATTTCTGACTGATAATGGACTTGGATGACTTTGAGACCCTTAATGGGGAGTTGGGCTGTAAAAAGCTAACCCCAGTTTTTCGTACAACAGTGGAAATGTGCTATGACTGTACTTTGAAGCCTGTAGACACACCATGAATTGGAAGTGTGGTTATAACAGATGAACTTCCCTCAAATACTCCTGGGAACTGTAGTCTGTTAAAGGTGTCTTTGGTGGCTAGGAGTGCCTATTTCCAGCTACAGATGGTTCATCTGCTGTGGCCCTTCTTGTGCAGAGATGGATTGGCCACTGTGGTGCTATGGTCTAAACCACTGAGCCTCTTGGGCTTGCTGATCAGAAGGTAGCAGTTTGAATCCCCGCAACAGGGTGAGCTCCTGTTGCTCTGACCCAGCTCCTGCCAGCCTGGCTGTTCTAAGCACACCAGCGCAAGTATATAAATAGGTACCACTGCGGTGGAAAGGTAAATGGCATTTCCGTGCGCTCTGGCACTCATCATGGTGTCCTGTTGCGCCAGAAGCGGTTTAGTGCTTTTCTTTTCTCCGTCCCAAATCTTCACTGGAAGACCAGATGAACCACCTCAATTCCTACAGTCCCTCTTGGGTGTTAAGGTCAGTGGCGGAAGCCAAACAAACTCTTGACGGTTCGCCACCCTCAGAAATGTAGGGAATGATGACCTGGGAGAGGGCTTTATGGTTTATGCTGCATCCGTCCCTAAACAGTGAAATTCAGAGGTGTGGCTGCCTCCTTCATTATGTAGTTTCCTTTGTATGCTGCAGATGCACCTCTTTCCCCGGGCCTTTTTTTGTGGAATTTTTATGTGTTATGTAATAAAATTTCCTGTTTTACCATTTAAAATAATAATTTTACATCCTTAAGATATCAATAACTTCCCTTCTTCTCTTTCCATGGTTCATTTTACATATTATGAATCCCTGCATATTTTGCATCATTGCATCCATCAAAACTTGTTTACACTGTTGACAGTCGTCAACAGGTTTACCACACCTATCAGCCAATCACCCATTCCCACCACCCTTCTGAGTAATACCCCTCCCCACCCTCTTTCTCACTATATATAAGGGTCTGGTGACTTCTGTTTCAGTGTATCTGAAGAAGTGTGCATGCACACAAAAGCTCATACTAAGAACAAACTTAGTTAGTCTCTAAGGTGCTACTTAGAAACATATTCTATACTAGTGAATTTAGCCCGTTAAAAACGGGCGCTAGATTATACGTGATATGGCAGACTTCTTCTCTCCCCCCCCCCCCCGCATCCCCACGTGAGCCTCAGCCGCCGCCGCCTCTTCTTCTTCCTCCTCTCACTCCGCAGTCTGGACGGGTCGGAAGTGCCCCGGGGCGAAGTCCCCGCCGGGCCCGGAGGAGGAGGAGGCGCGCGCCCGGCGGCTTCCCCCCACGGGCGCTTTCAAAGGCGGCTCGTCAGCGTCGCTGGCCACGAAGAGGTACAGCAGCAGCAGGGGCGACTCGCGGAGGGGCGCCGGAACAGCAGCCCGAGCCGGAGCCCGAGCAGTGGGCCTCGGCAGCCTCGGAGGCGGCGGCAGCAGCGGGTGAGCGCAGGCGGACAGGGGCACCCCGGCAGGAAGCCATCCTCCCCATGTCCGTGCGAGGCAGCGGCGCTGGCGCAACTGACAACGTGCGTGCGCCGCTGCCTTCTGGACACGCCCCCCTCTCCAATCCCTGCTCCAATCCCTGCGTCCGTGTCAGACATGCGCAGTAGCACACTTCCGTGACACACGGAAAGTTGGACGCAGGGACACAGGCACTTTATTATATAGGATGTTAAGTCTGCAAGCTGTGCATATTCTGTCAACTTAAGTTGCCATTCTTCTTTAGTTGGGACCTCACTCATACATACCGTATATTCCGGCGTATAAGACGACTGGGCGTATAAGACGACCCCCAACTTTTCCAGTTAAAATATAGAGTTTGGGATATACTCGCCGTATAAGAAATACGACCCGGCGTATAAGACGACCCCCGACTTTTGAGAAGATTTTCCTGGGTTAAAAAGTAGTCTTATACGCAGGAATATACAGTAAATAACCTTTTTTGATACCTGGGAATTTCAGTCTGAATTATCCCCAACTGAAAGGTCTCTGGGTTTTTTTGGGGGGGAAAGTACTTTTGAACATTTTTTTCAATGGATCATTCCCCAATACTCTTTTACCCTTTTATAAGTCCACCATGGAATCTTTCTATTTTGGCTGTGATACTTTTGTTTGGAATTGTTCTACTCGTTCTACTTGTTTTTATAATTGAGTACACCGTTTTACCTGCTTTTAATTGTATGGTTATGTTATTGTAACCCCCCAGGTCCTTACGGTGAAGGGTGGGAAAGGAATCTCAGACAGACAGAGAGAGAGAAATATTATTCCCAATAGCATCTTTCATCCTCAAGGTTTTGGGTTATCATAGCTTTGCCTTCTGTTGCTGTGGCATAATTTGTATTTGAGAGGCATATTCAGTGAGCATAGGCAGATATTTTAGCACTTATGTGATAACACCCACCGTGTTTGCATGGCAATGTTGTAAAGTAGAATCATAGAATCATCTCATTCACAGAGAGAGAAAGCAAATAGTAACAGCAATAATTATAACAACACAATCATAAATTTGATATGTTCTTTATGTTATGTCCTTTAGTGCTTACATGGTTTTGATGCCGATTCTGTTGAACTTCTGGTGGTATAAATTTCTTTGGGCACTTTTATTTATTATTTATTTCTTTGTAATATTTATAGCCTGCCCTTCCTCTGTACGAATACCAGGGCGGGGAACGGAACATAAAATAATAACAGCCAACTGTGTCATGAAATGGACAACAATGCGTACTAAAATACACCAAAATAGGGCCAGCTGAAAAGAGCAAGTTAAACAAGCATCCACTTAAAAAAAACCACCCTTAAACTTGATATGCTGTCGATTCAACCCGTTTGATTAATGTTATGATGTAAATGCATCAAGAGCAATTTTAGGAGAATTAATCCACCAAGGGAAGCATTTCAGTGCTACAATGCATTTTTTAAAATGCTGGTTTTTACCTTGTAAAATTTAAGATTTAAATTTGCCCCTTTAAGAGCTACAATTCTCCAACTTCCCAGGAGAAAAGGATTGTTTGTTAAACCACTTTGAGAATTGTAGTTCTGTGAGGAGAATAGGCGTCTCCTGACAACTCTCAGCACCCCAAACAAACTACAGCTCCCAGGATTCTTTGGGGGAAACCAGGAGTGTTTACTGCTTTAAATGTATGGCCCAATTAATGTTTACTCAGAATTCAATCTCCCTGGGTTCAGTGGGGCTTACTCTAAGTATGTAAATCAGGGATGTTGTGGTAAGCTGTGCCTTCGGATCCCAGACTCCAGCTCCCATCATCCCTGACCATTGGCTCTGCTCGCAGGGGCTGATGGGAGTTGGAGTCTGGCAACATCAAAAGGCCTCCTGGTTGGGGAAGGCCGATATATAGCATAAAGTCTGCTCAGCTGTTAAAAAAATTGTCTGCAGACTGTGCATTTCACTCTTCCTTTGCCTCCTCAAGTTGAGCTGTCGTAATTAAGTTTCCTAACCAATTCCAGTTGCTCAGCTGATATCTCATCCGGGAGATCCACTCTGTCACGCGCCAGAAGGATTTCTAATAGAACTGCAACCCATATTTCCAGACATTAAACTTTGTTTATTTGTATTTACATCCAGTGCTATTTTTCTAGTCAAGGTTGACAGGATTTGTACTTCAGCAACATCTCGAAAAGCCACGAGTTCCTTGTGGAACGTGGGCAAACACCCTATTCTGAAGCAAGAAGCGGGTTTTATTTGTTTTCAAATGATTTATTTGTTGCTTTACTATCGAGGGTTTCCTTGCCTTGCCCTTCACCACAAGGTCCCACAGAAAGGTTACAACAATACAATCCACGGTTATAAAAACACCATTAAAAACTGCTCCAAGCAAAACACAGTACAGTTTATAGTTTCAATAAAAGAGGGTAAACTGGAGGCTTCACAACAAAGGTGATGGTTGGAATTGCACATTCTTACTGCAAACATTCTTACATCCTGAATCTCTAGGACATGGGGGTTAAATCATCCCGAAAATGTCTTTTAAAAGCTCCAAAACTGAAAAATTCTTGTAGCTTTTACTATGAAAAGCCCAACAATTTTGGTTCCCCTAAAAACAGAACCCAAAAAAACTCATCAACTTTTGGGTTTTCCTTAATAAAGCTCAACAATTTAGGTGGTTTCCTTTAAAAATATTTGAAATATATATATATAATATAATAATATAATTTTTTTTATTTATACACCGCCCATCTGACTGGGTTTCCCCAGCCACTCTGGGCGGCTCCCATCCGAATATTAAAAACACAATACAGCATTAAACATTAAAAACTTCCCTAAACAGGGCTGCCTTCAGATGTCTTTTAAAAGTAAAATAGTTGCTTATTTCATTGACAACCCTATCAAGGGAGAGTGAAGATGGGAAGCTTATTTTAAGATGAGGCTTGTCCTCTCCATTTCCCCATAGGTCTTTTTAATTGAATAAAAATGACATTTCCCCACAAAATATTCTACTGCCTGGATCATCAGGGTTCAAGTGATGGAAACTTTTAATCAATTAAAGGGTGGGTTAAAAATAAAAAGGTTCAAATTAATCTAACCTGGGGTCAGCAACCTTTTTCAGCCGTGGGCTGGTCTACCGTCTCTCAGACCATGGGCTGGACTATATTTTGAAAAAAATAATGAACGAATTCCTATGCCCCACAAATAACCCAGAGATGCATTTTATATAAAAGCACACATTCTCCTCATGTAAAAACACGCTGATTCCCGAACCGTCCGTGGGCCAGATTGAGAAGGCAATTGGGCCGCATCTGGCCCACGGGCCTTAGATTGCCAATCCCTGATCTAACCAGTTAATTGACAATGTTGCTCCCTTCATTTCCACAGGGTGTTTGCTTTATTTTATTTATTTGAATATATTTATATCTTGCCTGTCCTCCAAGGAGCTCAAGGTGGTGTAGACAGCCAGCTTCCCCACCTGCTTTGGGCCCTCATGACCATCCTGTGAGGTAGGTAAGGCTGAGGGCAATTGTGACTTGCCCTATGTCTCCCAGCGAGCTTCATGACCGAGTGAGGATTTGAACCCAGGTCTCTCGAGGACTTGACTGGCACTCCGCCGGGTACCTTCACCTGTCTCTCTGACACCCGTTTGTGTTTCCTTCCTTCAGGGAGAAAATGCCATTTGCTTCTGTATGACCTGCATCTCTCCCAAGAATAACAACAAAAATTCGCCTCGTACGCCCTGCGGAACGGCCCATTTCACCATGATGTAACTGCAGGCCCCAAAGCCTAGGCCTTTCCTCTTCCTTCGCAGCCGAGGGCAGAAGGAGGAAAAAACATCTGTAGCGAGACAAAATGGCGGCCCAACAGAGAGAGGTGTTGCCTCTGGATCTGCAGTTCCGGGCTGGGCTCGAACAAGGGGCAAATTTAGCCCTGAAAATGGAAGACGCGGAGCCGGTGGACTTGAAGCAAGAGGTGGAATTGGAGGGGCAGGGTGCAAGCCTCAGTGCCGCCCAGATGGGCTCCGACAGGCAAGGCTTGAGATGGAAAGGAACGCAACACATCAAGCAAGAACCAGAGGATGGGATGTCGTCGCAGCAGTGGGAGGCACAATGGCAGGAGTTTCTGGGGGGCGTGCAGTCTCCTCGCGCGGGATGGGGGCCCCGACAGCTTCCGGGCACCGCCTCGTGGGGGGACATGAAGGCACCTGCGGCGCATTTTGATGGGGGACCCACGACCAGCCACCGGCCCGCGGAAGGACACTTTGTCCCGCCACCACCGCCCAGCTTTGACGGGACGGGGCCGCCGGCCGATCGAGATCGGATGAAAGTGAAGGAGGAGATGGAGAGCGGTGATGACCCCGCCGGCACCGAGATGAACCGCCAGCACTTCCGGCAGTTCCACTACCAGGAGGCCGAGGGCCCCCGCGTGGTCTGCAGCCGCCTCTGGGACCTCTGCCAGCAGTGGCTGAAGCCCGAGAGGCGCACCAAAGAGCAGATCCTGGAGCTGCTGGTGCTGGAGCAGTTTCTGACTGTCCTGCCCCCAGAGATGGAGGGCTGGGTCAAGGAATGCCGCCCTCACAATTGCGCCCAGGCTGTGGCCCTGGCGGAGGATTTCCTGCAGAGGCACCAGGAGGAGGGCAGGCAGGACCAGAAGGTGAGAAGATCCGCTTCCAGATGGGGGGGGCACATCTGCGCAATACATTCAAAGCACCCGTATACCACTTGAATCATTGTGGCTTCCTCCAGAAGCACCCTGGGAACTGTAGTTTGTTAAGGGTGCTGAGAGCTGTTAGGCGACCCTATTCCCCTCACAGAGCTACAGTTCCCAAAGTTCTCTGGGAAAAGGAATTAAACCACTCTGGGAGTTGTTGTTTTGTGTGTGTGTCTCCTAACAACTCTCAGCACCCTTAAGAAACTGTGGTTGTTGTTTTCTGTTTTAAAGCACTCGGTGAAAACTTTCTGTTTTACCTCAGTCCTTGGTTTAGAATAGAATAGAATAGAATAAATCTTTATTGTCATTGTCCCCTCGCGGGAACAATGAAATTCCTCAGTTGCTATATCAACTCAAATAAAACACTCCACATAATCTAAAAATACTGATAAACACAATACAGCACAATATAACAAATAAAATAAGATGACTTCAGAGTCCAGAGTTTCCATTTAAGATCAAAATTTGAAAGGTTTTTAAGTGTTTGTGGCCTCCTTTAGTGGGGTAGGATCTGTAAGACCTGTCTTTTACTTGTGCAGATGTGGGTTTTTAAGGTTTGGTTGTGTTTTATCAAAATTGATGTTAGCATTTCTATTGCACCTGTAAGTCACAGAGCCATTTCCACAAGTAAAGAGGCTAAATGACAACAACGAACAAACTACAGTTATCCTTTGGGGGAAGCCATAACTGCTAAAGTGCAGTCTTGTGTCAGAAGCAGGACCATCCTAAAACATTTTGCTGCCCAAAGTTAATTTAAAAAATAATAGTTAAATCCTATATAATAATCTTGCTGTGTCCGTACGTACACTTTCCGTGTGTCACAGGAATTCGGAAGTGCGCCTGCGTTCCAGTGACACACGGATTGGGTAGTACGGACCAATAGGAGCGGGGGTAGCGGCGCGAAGCGCCGCTCCCCGCAGCCTCCTCCTGTCGGCCATCTTATCGCGCTGGCAGGGAGAAGGCGGCCACTGGCCGCCGTTCCACGATGGCCGGGCAACCGCGACCCCGCGACGGGGCTTGGCGGCGCTGGAAGCGGAGGAGGCCCGCGGAGGAGCGCCGGCTGCAGGCTCTGTGGGAAAGGGGCGGCGCGGAGGTGGGGAGGCGCGGACGAGGTCTGCTGCTGGCTGCGCTACCCACCCGGGACGGACGGAGGGCCGGGACGGGCGGAGGGGGCTCTTTTTCTCCTCAGTCGCGCGCCTGTTTTCTCGCGTGCTGAGCCTGGCCCGAGGCGGACTCTGGCTGCTGTGGCGGGGTCCGGGCGGGCCTGGCTTGCGCCGGCGGCTCCTCGCCCTCCTCCCCAGCGGCAGCGACGCTCCAAGCAAGGTCGGATCGCAACCCCGGCGCGCGGCTATAGGCGAAGCCGGGGCCGCGGCACCGCATCTTCGGCCAGGCCTGGCCCGGCCCCCGGGGAGGAGGCCGAGCAAGCGCGCAGGAAGGGAGGAGCAGGGCGGGCTCCCACATCCCCGCCCACACAGGCCGCGGGGGGAGGCGAGAGGGAAGGGGACGCCTCCCTCTCCCTCCTCGATCGCTAACCTCCGGCCAGGCAGAGGCAGGTGCCTTCCCGGGGCTGGCCGCGCGCTGCCCGCCCGCTCTGCTGCGCCCTTCCCAACACCACCCCGAGGAATGCCCGGAAGAGGGCAGCCCGGAGCGAGGCGCAACCAACAGCCCTCCTCACCTGGACGCTGCTAAGCCACCAAGTCGGCGCTACCACGCCAGGGTGAAACAAATAAAGCTTCGGGGAGAACAGGGAGAGAGAGAGTGTGTGTGTACAGGGTGAGGCTCGGGAGGCTCCGGCCAAGGAGCGTGAAAGGCGAGGGAGGAGCGTGAAAGACGCAGCTGGAAACGCTGGCAGCCTTCAGATAATTTCAACAGTAGACAAGTTTTGATGGATGCAGTAATGGAATACGGAATGGGAAGGAGCAGGAGCCAGTGTGTGTGTGTGTGAGAGAGAGAGAGAGAGAGAGATTGTGAGGGATTAATGTCTGTAAGTGTGACAGAGAGAGAGAGAGAGAGAGAGAGAGTGTGTGTGTGTGTGTGTGTGTGTGTCTGTCTGTCTGTCTGTCTGTCAGAGTGTCACAGTATGTCTCAGAGGGAGAGAGAGGAGTATGTGTGTGTGAGAGAGAGAGAGAGAGACAGAGAGAGAGATTGTGAGGGATTAATGTCTAAGTGTGACAGAGAGAGAGAGAGTGTGTGTGTGTCTGTCTGTCTGTCAGAGTGTCACAGTATGTCTCAGAGGGGGAGAGAGGAGTGTGTGTGTGCGACAGAGAGAGAGAGAGAGATTGTGAGGGATTAATGTCTGTAAGTGTGACAGGTCTCGCCTACAAGCTGCCCAACTTCCCGCAGCTTTGCGGCTGAACCGGGTCCGCGATGGCACTGCTCCTCCTGCGGAGGAGCGGCGAGCGCTCCCGCCGCCGCCCGCCTCCGCAGCTCGGATCCAAGGCCTCCGTCCTGTCAGGACGCGGAGTGTGGCCTGGAAAGCGCGGGGGAAGCGGCGCCAGGCGCCGCTGCCACCACCAACCATCGGAGAGAGAGAGGCGGCCGCCAGGCTCCAGGGGAAAGAGGACAGTGGGGTTAAAAAACAAAAGGAGGGTGGCCGCCGCTCCCCCCATATACTTTCTAGCGCCCGTTTTTGTAACGGGCTTAATTTACTAGTTGTTAATAAATGGTTTAGTGTTAGCTGTGGGCCTCAAGGCGACCATGGTTTCTGGTTGTACTAAATTGCTCATGGCAATGAGAACAAAAAGGGATTGTGAAGATGTCTGAAAGGATATCTCCAAACTGAGTGAATGGGCAGTAAAATGACAAATGCAATTCAGTTCAAACAATATACAGTGGTACCTCGGGTTACAGACTCCGCTAACCCAGAAATAGTACCTCAGGTTAAGAACTTTACCTCAGGATGAGAACAGAAATGGCAGCGTGGCGGCAGCGGGAGGCCCCATTAGCTAAAGTGGTACCTCAGGTTAAGAATGGTTTCAGGTTAAGAACGGACCTCTGGAATTAAGTTCGTAACCAGAGGTACCACTGTATACACATTGGGCCAAACTAGTATTATTTCTTCTTTTTCTTCTTCTTCTTCTTCTTCTTCTTCTTCTTCTTCTTCTTCTTCTTCTTCTTCCAATTTATCACCTGCCCCTCTCCTTAAGATCCCAGGGTGACTTAACAAATAAAACACAACATTAATATTAAAACACAATGTTCCAGAACATTAGAAACCGTTTAAAGCAACTTAAAATTACAAAAATAAGGTTACTGACCGGGAACTGACCAGGAACAAAACCTTAAGGTCACAGTAAATAGCTCAATGAAGTGTGTGGCAGCTATGGAGAAAGGCAAATTCCATGTAAGGGATCATTAGGAGAAATTGAATATAAAACTGCTATTCTCATAACACTGTTAAACAAATCTGTGGCGTGGCCATGTTTGGAATACCGTATACCAGGGTCAGCAACCTTTTTCAGCCATGGGCTGGTCCACCATCCCTCAGACCATGTGTTGGGCTGGACTATATTTTTTTTGGGGGGGGGGGAATGAATGAATTCCTATGCCCCACAAATAACCCAGAGATGCATTTTAAAGAGCCAGTGTGGTGTAGTGGTTAAGAGCGGTAGTCCCGTAATCTGGGGAACCGGGTTCGTGTCTCCGCTCCTCCACATGCAGCTGCTGGGTGACCTTGGGCTAGTCACACTTCTCTGAAGTCTCTCAGCCCCACTCACCTCACGGTGTGTTTGTTGTGGGGCAGGAAGGGAAAGGAGAATGTGAGCCGCTTTGAGACTCCTTAGGGTAGTGATAAAGCGGGATATCAAGTCCAAACTCTTCTTCTTCTTCTTCTTCTTCTTCTTCTTCTTCTTCTTCTTCTTCTTTTTTAAATAAAAGCACACATTCTACTCACGTGAAAACACGCTGATTCCCGGACCGTCCGTGGGCCGGATTTAGAAGGCGATTGGGCAGCATCCGGCCCACAGGCCTTAGGTTGCCTACCCCTGCCGTATACAGTTCTGGTCCCCTCACCTCAAAAAGGATATTGCAAGTCCAGACTAGGGCAACTGAAATGGTGAAAGCGATGGAGGAAAGAGGATTTTGAAGAAAGAGTACAACATTTGGGGATTTGGGTTTAGGAGAAAAGGCGACAAAGAGGTGACATAGTAAAGGTGTAAAAACCTATTCATGGTGTGAAGAATGTGGGTGGGGAGACATTTCCCCCCCTTGTAGCACTAGAAGAATGGATGAAGCATTAAGTTGAACGTCTGAAGATTCATTGCAGGCAAAAGAAAGTCCTTCACATTTGCTGCCACAAGAGGCAGCGATGGCCTGGGAATAATTTGGCCACTTGCTCATTGAGGCACTTTCCCCCCATCTGGGGAGGAAGGGCAGGGTATAAATCAGGGTGGAGAAAAATCAACGGTTTTAAAAAAAAAATCAGATTTTTAAAATTTAAATTGGATTTTTTTGATTTAAATCGGATTTTTTAGATTTAAATTGGATTTTTAAAATAAAATGCTTTTGGAGGAAAAATCTTTCTAAATATAGTCTTCTATTTAAGTTACATTGTAGTCCAAAGGCTATTCATCAGGAAATAAGGATTTGTTTTAAGTTTATCAAGTGTGCTAAAACTCAGTCTTAGTTTTTTTAAAAAAAATTTAACCACATCAGTTAACAAACATGGATACATATGCTATCATGTTATTGTTTTAGTTAAATAAATTGTTTAAATGGTTATTAAGGAAATGATTATTTTTCTCCTTCAAATAAAGTACAGCAGAAATGTTGTCCAAATATAAACAGTTAACTTATTAAACCTCACCATAATTTCATAATTATCTGCCTTATGTATTTCTAGTAGTATAACCAAATCAGTAATTTTTGATATAACTTGTAAAAACTACTCTGAAAATTTATTATTCCAAAAATGAAACCTTCATATGGTTGTAAATATTAAGATTATACCAGCAAGAATGAGTCTTTCTGTAAAAAAAAAATATTTAAATCTAGTCTTACTGACTAGTGATTTAAATCAAGCCTTACTGACTAGTGATTTAAATCAAATCCACCCTGGTATAAATTCACTAAATAATAACGATCTTGACAAAGGAAAATAAAGTGCTTGCTGCTGTTTTCAGGGCCCAGGGATGTTCCATGTGGTGACTGTAAATTTCCCCGACGCTGAGCATGCGGCAAGCAGGAGCGCAGAGAGTCAGCTTGGGAGGCCCGTCAAAGAGGAAGTTGAAGATGGCCACTCTGTGGGTAAGGGATTCTTCTGACCGAGGAGCTTTCCTTAGAGCAGTGATGGCTAACCTTGACACTCCAGATGTTTTGGGACTACAACTCCCATCATCCCTGACCACTGATCCTGTTAGCTAGGGATGATGGGAGTTGTAGTTCCAAAACATCTGGGGTGTCAAGGTTAGCCATCACTGCCTTAGAGCAGTGTTTCCCAACCAGTGTGCCTCCAGATGTTTTGGGACTACAACTCCCATCATCCCTCGCTAGCAATACCAGTGGTCAGGGATGATGGGAATTGTAGTCCCAAAACATCTGGAGGCACACTGGTTGGGAAACACTGCCTTAGAGCAAGGTGGCTCACCTGTAGCCTCTCAGATGCTGCTGGAGCACAGCTCCCGTCATCCCTGAACAACAGCCAGGCTGGCTGGGAGTTGGAGTCTGGAATGAGGAACCCAAGGTCTTCCAGGCATTGTTGGACTACAGCTTCCGTAATCCCTGGCCATCTGAAGTGCCACTGTTAAGCCATTCCGATTTGTAGAGTCGGAAGGGTCCTCAAGGGCCATCTAGTCCCACCCCTTGTGATGCAGGAATCTTTTGCGCAATGTGGGACTCGAATCCATGACTCCGGGATGAAGAGTCTCAAGTTCTGCCGACTGAGCTAACCCACAGCTGCATCGGTGTGTGTCAAAACTCAGGAGTCTTGAGACCTGGTTTATACCAAACGTGCGGGTGGGTTGTATGTTTATTTTGGAGCAAACACTTTGAGCCACAGAGGGGTTCAGATGGGCACGATTTCCCCATTTGTACATCATTCATGCCTGTCGGGGATTAGCCCTGCCCAGACCTTGACCCTTAAGAAGAAGCAGATCTCCACACTGCCATGAGAAACCATTGGATTTAGACCTCGCTGCACCCAGTGATGGACACTGGGGTCTCAAATTTCAGCAGCACCCTGTGCAGTGCCCAAATTCAGTGCTCTCATAAAAGGGTAACAGGGCTTAGTGAGCGGGGAGAGTCTGTGGCAGAGAGATGCCCAGAATCAGAGGCAAAAGCTGAACTGGAGGAAGAGGGAGGCCAAGAGGCAGTGATGGGCCAGGCTGGTGGAGGGTCACAGGTGTCTCCCCCTCCTGCTGCAGAAAGCTTTCCCCTGGTCTCCCAGAACCAGGTGAGGCATGAAGCAGGGGGAGCAAAGGCAGGCACGCAGGCACAGTCTCCGATTGCTTAGAGAAAACTCTGGAGAGGAGGCACGGACCTTCAGCCTCAGCAACTGCTTCATGGGGTCAAGACCTGAGTTGCTGTGCTCATTAGGCCCGACACTCATGTGCAGATCCTGTTTTGCTAACAAAGGGTTTTGCTAATATAGGGACACGGGTGGCGTTGTGGTCTAAACCACTGAGCCTCTTGGGCTTGCTGATTAGAAGGTTGGCGGTTCAAATGGGTGAGCTCTCGTTTCCCTGTACCAGCTTCTGCCAGCCTAGGAGTTTGAAAGCATGCTAGTGCGAGTAGATAAATAGGTACCACTGCGGCGGGAAGGTAAACAGCGTTTCCATGCGCTCTGGCTTCCGTGACAATGTTCCATTGCGCCAGAAGCGGTTTAGTCATGCTGGCCTCATGACCTGGAAAGCTGTCTGTGGACAAACGGCGGCTCCCTCAGCCTGAAAGCGAGATGAGCGCTACAACCCCATAGTTGCCTTTGACTGAACTTAACTGTCTAGGGGTCCTCAGTGTGATTTATTGCTAACTCACTCCTGTCAGACCCCGAGGGACATCTAGTCCAACCCACTACAATGCCTGCTTTCTGCAGGGTACACGAACCTAACTTGTTTTCGGATTCTCTTTTTTTCTTCCAACAGATGACGGGCAAATAAACGAGAATGAGGCGAACAGGTGGAAAACCCTTCAGGGAGCGGAATCTCACGGTCTCTCGGCAGACGGGGCGGAAGCCGCTGGCCGTTTCCGTGAGATGGAAGAGAGCTACAAGGGTCAGAGCGGGCCCCAGGGGCATCACGAGAACGGCCCGGAAGGGGCCACCGCGGAAGGGAGCCCCCCAGAAGAGAAGCAGTCACTCTGCTCCAACTGCGGGGGGAGTTTCAACCCCAGCTCGGGGTTCCTCGGGCCGGAGGGCTTCCCGCCGGGGGCCAACCCCTACAAGTGCTCCGTGTGCGAGAAGAGCTTCTGCCAGGTGGCGAAGCTCATCGCCCATGAGCGCCTGCACACAGGCGACTGGCCCTACAAGTGCTCGTTCTGCGGGAAGAGCTTCAACCGCAGCTCGGATGTCTCCCGGCACGAGAGGATCCACACAGGCGAGAAGCCCTTCAAGTGCGCCACGTGCGAGAAGTGCTTCAGCCAGAGGTCCAAGCTCATCGTGCACGAGCGCTTCCACACGGGCGACAAGCCCCACACGTGCTCCTACTGCGGCCGGAGCTTCCACCAGAGGTCGGACCTGGTGAAGCACGAGAGGATCCACACGGGGGAGAAACCCTACAAGTGCTCCGACTGCGGCGGCAGCTTCCACCGCAGCTCGGACCTGGTGAAGCACAAGTGGATCCACACGGGCGAGAGGCCCTACAAGTGCTCCACGTGCGAGAAGAGCTTCCGCCAGCGCTCCGCCCTCCTCTACCACGAGAGGACGCACACGGGGGAGAAGCCCTACACCTGCACCGCCTGCGGCAAGGGCTTCAGCTGCAAGGCACACCTCGTGCTCCACAAACGGACCCACACCGGCGAGAAGCCCTACAAGTGCAACTTCTGCGGGAAGAGCTTCACCACCAGCTCGTACTTTGTGAAGCACCAGAGGATGCACCTAGGGCAGGAGGCTTTGCCCGTGCTCTGAGCTGCTCTCGGAAGACTTCCCCAGAGCAGAAGCGCACGATCGGCAGGAGGACCAACGCGGGACGTGTCTCTCAACGGGGCTGTACCAAGGATCAGGCCGCAGGTGGGAAGCTTCGTCTTTGAATGCTCTCGCCGTACTATTATTTTTCAAGATCGTCACCCCGTGCGTAGAAAGCTAGCATCTCAGGGCCTTTCCCCTGACATGCTAGGTTTCTTACGTGCAAGAATTGAGAGAGAGAGGAGCAGTCAAGCATTCCATCCTCTACCTGCAATCGGAAGTGGTGCAGGCCAGCTGCTGGTTGTGAAGATTGGATTTTATGTTTGCAAGAGGCAAGAGATTATTTGAGGGTAGGCTGGGGCGGGGGGCAATGGGGGGGCCGCCGAAGCCTCACTGCTCGTGGAAAAATTAGCCTCATTTGCTTTCCTGAGGAGCAGAGAATATAAATAAAGCACATGCCTCGTTGAGCGGACTCAAAGATGGTGGAGAAAGGGAGAAACACTACTCAATTTTCCCCGATGATAATAGGTTCAATTTCAAAGTACGATCCGTTAGCAAGTGATGTAGGAAAGACACCTACCCACACCCCATTTGAGAGCTGCTGCCAGTTAAGTCAACACCACCAAGCAAGCCGAAGCAGGTGTAAAGCAGAACCCTAATAAATTATTTGCTGAGCATCTAAAAGCCTAGGCAGTGTGCAGAACGCAGAAGAGGCCCCACCCCAAGCAGGCATGCAATCTTATGTAGGCAAAACAAACACTACTCTATACCAAAACAAACATTCAGATTGGAAGGACAGAAAGAAAAGGATCCTGGAATTAAAACCTTACTTTAAAGGCAATCCCGATAGGTTCAGGACTGGCAAAAAAAAGGAGACACCTTCACGCAGGAAATAGTGAACTTGTAACGGAACCAGCTGTCGAAAAGAGGCAGTGACGGCAGCCGCTGACTTAGATGGATTTTTAAAAAGAATGAAAAAGATCAGATGGATTCATGGAGGTCAAATCTGCCCATGAATGCGAAATGCGGAACCTCCATTTTCAGTTGCAGTATACCAGATGCTGGAGACAAACCCCTGGGGGTGGGGAGGTGGCGTTTCTGCTTCCCGCCCGGCTTGGTGAGCTTCAAAAGGTTTAACACTCAGGACTTAGCGCCAAGGTTCTCCTGGGCTTGGTGAGCCCTGTTCTTAAGGGAGAGTTGCAACCCGTAAACGTGTAAATAAGGTGTTGGCATGCGCCCCTCCTTTTCCTGCGGCTCAGAAGCAAAAGGCAGCGCTTGTGCGCTTCCCGGAAGTGTCCGATTGGCTGCTTTGGGGAGCAGGACTCTGGGAGAGATGGGCCCTTTGGTCTGAGCTGGCAAGCTTCTTCTTCTGCTCTGGCTAGAGAGAAATTTGGGGGGCGAGAGAGCTTTTGTGAGCCACGAGCCCCCAGGTCCAAAAGCAGTCTACCTCTAAAACCCAGCAGTTGAGGGCGGGAGGGGAACAGCGAGGAAGGGCTGCTGCTTCTGGTCTTCCAAAAGGCACTTGGTTGGCCACAGCAGGACTGGGTGGATCTTTGGTGTAATCCAACAGAGCTCTTACGTTTTCTCCTGCCTGGTGCTGGACACACAGTTTTCAGTGCTTGTCCCCTACATTACAGGCTGAGTCAGGGGTAAGGAACCTTTTCCAGCCTCACGTTCCTTTCTAGGCAACCTTCTGGGCTCCTCCTGCCAGTGATGGGCGAGGCCGGAAGCAAACGAGGCCAGAGTGACAATTTTTTTCCTTTCTACAATAAGCTAGTTTCTCCACACACTCCTGAACCCTTCTTTTGCTCCCTGTCCAGAGGCAGTTTGGGGATCATGTTCCTTGTCCAGCAGAAACTCTCCAGAAGGATGTGGAGTAAGGGTGGTGTTTGTGTAGAGCAGGGGTCCCCAGACTTACCTGGCCTCGGGCCGCTTCCTCCAGTGCCGATCGCGCGGAGGGCAGGGGAGCGCGGGCCCACACGCTATTTCCGGCGCACTTTCGGGTCGACGGAGCGCCGGAAATAGCTTGTGCGTGTGCGCACGGGCCTCTGCAGACCCGGAAGTATGCCGGAAATGATGCTTGTGCATGCGTACAAGCTATTTCCGGTGCTCCGCTGACCCGAAAGTGGGCAGTCACGCCAGTAAGAGCGGGCGGCTGCAGCGGGCGGCGGTCACCAGGGGCCGGATAAATGAGCCCCTTGGGCCGCATCTGGCCCACGGACCTTAGTCTGGGGACCCCTGGTCTAGAGAGACTCCCAAGGGCCACATAATGAGGCCTCAGGGGCCATATTTATCCCCCTTTCCCTGCACCCAGCCTCCTGTTTGTCATCCCTGGGATATGGGACTTGGCCCCCAAATCCTAAAAGTGAGGTGAGGTCTTCCTATCTGAGCCACACCATACATTTGGAGAACATTCCCCAATGAATTTTGGAAAATAGTTTGTTAAGGGTGCTGAGAATTATAGCTCTGTTAGTGGTAAACTATCATTCCAAGGATTTGGATGGGGGCCTGCTGTGTGCTTTAAATATCCAGTATGGCTGTGGCCTTTATCTCAGCTTCCAAAGGTCCTGCCACTGTTTATTCTGGGGGAGAGTCCTTTTACAGTGCAATCCTACAGCATGTCTACTCAGAAGTAAGTCTAAAGCCCCAGCTGCACCATACATTGGAGACCCTGTGATGCCACTTTTAAGCATCTGGGAATTTCCCCCAAGATATCCTGGGAGCTGTAGTTCATTAAGGGTGCTAAGAGTTATGGCAGTCAATAGATTGAGGTTGAATCCCAACAAGACTGTTTTTGTGGGATGGGGCGGGTGGGTGTGGGGGACTCATTGGTCTTGAACAGGGTAACTGTGCCCCTGAAGGACCAGGTACGCAGCCTGGGAGTCGTTTTGGACACACAGCTGTCCATGGAGGCGCAGGTCAATTCTGTATCCAGGGCAGCTGTCTACCAGCTCCATCTGGTACACAGGCAGAGACCCTACTTGCCCACAGACTGTCTTGCCAGAGTGGTGCATGCTCTGGTTATCTCCTGCTTGAACTACTGCAATGCACTCTATGTGGGGCTACCTTTGAAGGTGACCCGGAAACTGCAATTAATCCAGAATGCAGCAGCTAGACTGGTGACTGGGAGTGGCCGCCGAGACCATATAACACCGGTCCTGAAAGGCCTACATTGGCTCCCAGTATGTTTAAATGTATGTTTCCGAGCACAATTCAAAGTGTTGGTGCTGACCTTGAAAGCCCTAAACAGCCTCGGCCCAGTATACCTGAAGGAGCATCTCCACCCCCCATCAGGTCCAGGGCTGAGGGCCTTCTGGCGGTTCCCTCACTGCGAGAAATGAAGTTACAGGGAACCAGGCAGAGGGCCTTCTTGGTAGCGGTGTCCGCCCTGTGGAGAAATTTCCTTGTGGAAATAAACATCTGAAGGCAGCTCTGTATGGAGAAGTTTTTAATGTTTGGTGTTTCACTGTGCCTGTTGTTTTAATTTGCTGGAAGCTGCCCAGAGTGGGGTATAAATTATAAATTCCAATTATTATTAGGAGACACACACACACCCTCACACTATCCCCCTCACAGAGCAACAATTCCCGGAGTGGCTTAACAATTGGTCCCTCTTCCTAGGGAACTCTGGGGTTTGCTGTTCTGTGAGGGGGGGATAGTGGGGTCTTCCGACAACTCTCAGCAACCTTAACAAACTACATTCCCCATGATTCTTTGGGGGAAGCCATGACTGCCTCAGGCGGCATGATACAGTGGTACCTCGGGTTAAGAACTTAATTTGTTCTGGAGGCCCATTCTTAACCTGAAACGGTTCTTAACCTGAGGTACCACTTTAGCTAATGGGGCCTCCCACTGCCACCGCAGCGCGATTTCTGTTCTCATCCTGAATCAAAGTTCTTAACCCGAGGTACTATTTCTGGGTTAGCGGAGTCTGTAACCTGAAGTGTCTGTAACCAGAAGTACCTTGGTTTAAGAACAGCTTAGTTTATGAACAACTTGGATTAAGAACACTGCAAACCCGGAAATAGGTGTTTTGGTTTGTGAACTTTGCCTTGGAAGCAGAACACGTTCCGCTTCCTGTTGAGTGTGTTCCATTTGTAAATTGAGTCCCCCGCTGGTATGGGAAAGCACGCCTTGGTTGAAGAACGCTTTGGTTTAAGAACGGACTTCCGGAACGGATTAAGTTCATAAACCAAGGTATCACTGTATAGGGCAGTTGGCACCTGAGTCTCCAGGCTGCTGGTTCTTAACACTAAACACTAAACGAATCATAGCATTGCTCTGAAAAGTCATTTCATGTGATCCTGAATGCCTTTCATTTGCCGAATTGTCTGTTTAAAATGCCACGGTAGGTGGGCGATGTGTTGTATAAACGGAATATGTATGTGTCTTTATATTTTGTTTAGTTTTTGCTTGCAAATATGCATGGGTAAAAAATAAATAAATAAATACTGTCCTTGTGGTTTGGGATGCTATGTTTATATGCCTGTATATAGTATATGCTTGTGCACTTATGTGTGCCTTGACGGACTCTGTATGTGTTAAATCGTCAACAATGCCATTTAGGTACCCATGATTTCTTAACCTGCGGCTATGCAACTCTGGAAATTTCATTTGCAGTGTTACCCATTCCACCACGCCCCTGACTTTGCCAAAGAACTCTTTGCCTTACTCCAGCCTTTACAACTTGTCTGCAAAAGTTACTAGTCCTCCTCAGAGGAAAAAAGAATAAGCTGTCCAAGCAGACCTGTGTTAGCCACGCAGTACCAATAGCCTAGATTGTGGGGTTTTGGGGGGAAATCTCTTCTAATTTTACAAAAGCTTCCCAGTCTATTTGCCCCAGGCAAGTAGTTATTTCTTTATCCTTCCTTAGTTGACACCCTATTGAATTTTGCTCACGTACCGGTACATTGGACTATGAACTCTGTCTGGCTCATAGGGGATACTGCAGTCACTCCACCAGGAACTATTTTCTGGCATCCAATATATATATATATATGTGCAGTGCATGAATACCTCTATAGATTTTCTGCATCTTTTGGCTGTGTGTGTGTGTGTTTTATTTTATTTTAGCAGCTGGTCCCTGTAAAGTACCTTGATGCTCTTGTTTAATGGATATCCATGAAAGCTTCTTTCCAGGAGAGAAAATTCGAACCTTTTTCTGTTCTTGCTTTGATATCAATGCTTTATATTGCATTGCCTTCTTAACCAAACCGATGCCATCTTGTTCGCACCGAGAGATTCCGTTTTGAGGCTGCGAAGTTCTGTTTACAAATGGAGGCCATCAATTTTAGGGAAGGGATCAGCCATTGCTTCTCCAAGCCTTAAGTCATTTTCAGTTTGATTTCTGGCAGGTCGAATCCAGGCAGAACAATGGCAGGAGAGCTGTCACACACCTGTTGTCCGGCTGATCTTCCTTACCTTTATTGTTAACCCCACTTCCCCACCCCCAGAAAGAAAAATATATGCTTGATCTTACTCCAAATCTGCATGATTAATTAAGCCATTGAACTCACGGGAGGGGAGGGATTTTCTCGGGATTGACTAAATGCCATGGGGGCTATGATGCCATGTGGCCATCTGTCACGGATGCTTTAGCTGAGATTCCTGCCTTGCAGCGGGTTGGACTAGATGATCCTTGGGAGTCCCTTCCAACTCTACAATTCTGTGGTTCTATGATCGCAGGCACCTACCCAGCTGGAGTTTATTGATCTTAAGTGATGGTGTTTCAGGAACGTTTGAGATTCTTCGTCTGGCTCTTATATGGTGGGACTTTGTCTGTGAAACGCATGCAGTGCGGACAGCCCGTCTCTGCTTTCCGACTCGAGTGGTAAATTACACTCAAAAGATCCGATACCCTGCCGTCTCTGGCTGGAAAGAACCGACAGCAGTGCTACCGGTAGCTAGTGGTTTCAGTGTTGATGATTATTGTCTCGTCTGCCAGTTGTGTGTGCCTGATATGCTGTATTTCTTAAATAAATATTCTTTTGATTTCATAATGCTAGAGAGTTTTTGTCTCGGGTGTTCAGGGGCTCCGCCCCAAGTCTCTATAAGAAGAGTATTAGAGCCATCTGCTACTTTTACATATCACCTTTCCTCCAAGGAGGTCTAGGTGGTGTACATAATTCTCCTCCCCATTTTGTCCTCGCAACAACAACCCTGTAAGGTAGGTTAGGCTTCCTGTCGAGATGTGAAAGGCGCCCAATCTCTGCACTTTCTGGAGACAATTTTTTGCTCCAAGAGGCTGGATAAATGGCTTTTTACCACAAGAGTCCACTTGTTAGGGTTTTAAATGTATTTGCTGTTCTTGTGACAAGGAAGCATTTGAATGAAAATATTATGAATACCACAACTTAATAGGTATCTGAGTGTTTGTGTGTGTAATCAAAAGCATGGGAAACAATGAAGAATAAAACAGAGCCAGTGTGGTGTGGTTAAGAGCGGTAGACTCGTAATCTGGTGAACCGGGTTCGCGTCTCCACTCCTCCACATGCAGCTGCTTTGGGCTAGTCACACTTCTCTGAAGTCTCTGAGCCCCAATCACGTCACAGAGTGATTGTTGTGGGGGAGGAAGGGAAAGGAGAATGTTAGCCGCTTTGAGACTCCTTCGGGTAGTGACAAAGCGGGATATCAAATCCAAACTCTTCTTCTTCATCATCATCAACTGCAAAGATCTGGGGACATATTTTATTTTATTTTTAAAGTGATTACGTGATCACTGAGTTCCTGAGTCATTTCCAGGAAAGGAAACACCCAGTGACTAAAAACTGAAGAAACGAAACTTAACTCGGGTTTTTGGCTAGGGCTTTTCCACACTTCCTCTTGACCCCACAGCTTTGCCACTTAATTGGGTCAAATGGCAATTCAGGTTTTATGCTACTTGTCAGTTATCTTCTCTGAAGTAGCCAGAGTCCACATGTGCTTATTACTACTATTTCGTGGCATTATTGACATTGCATGACACAGGAGCATTTCTGGACCTCTGTAGTAGAAGTGATTTTTTAAAAGTGAGTAAAAGGCATATTTAAAAAGTTTCTTCTGAAGCAGAATGAGAATCTTATCTTTTTTATATAATAGCACGGGTCCAATTCTGAGTTGTCATGGAAAAGACACTTTCCCCCCCTTGTCTTTGCAGATGCTACTCTGAACCACTGAGACCTTTGCCATTTGGGATGGGAGGATATACTCAGTCCCCACTGCCTGGCTGAAACCTCATTTCACAGGCCCCACAGCACCCCCAGAATAAGTGTGCTCCCCACCAGTAGGTGCTTCTACCCCCCCCCACTCCTAAATCTACTTGCAACACATACTTGGGGGGGATCCTTCACCATCTGGCCACCAGTCCCCACCCCCTGCAGCTGATCCCTTTCTGCTCTCTGCTTTGCAGGGCATTGAGGATGAATCCTGCTAGCCAAAGGAGACTACTGTACTTAGTTGTGTATGTGCAATTTACACTTGTACTGTTCTTAATATGTACAAAACAACCTGCTGGGGGATGTGGATGAGGTTAATCCTTTGTCTCCCTACCACAGTCCCACTTCAAATATTTTATGCTGCTTTGAGTTTTTCAAGGAAAGCAAAAGGCAATGCTTGTGCACTTCCCGGAAGTGTCCAATTGGCCGCTTTGGGGAACAGGACTCTGATAGAGATGGGCCCTTTGGTCTGAGCTGGCAAGCGTCTTCTGCTCTGGCTAGAGAGAACTTCGGGGGGGGAGCTTTTGTGAGCCGTGAGCCTCCAGGTCCAAAAGCAGTCTACCTCTAAAACCCAGCAGTTGAGGGCGGGAGGAGAACAGCGAGGAAGGGCTGCTGCTTCTGGTCTTCCCAAAGGCACATGGTTGGCCACAGCAGGACTGGGTGGATCTTTGGCGTAATCCAACAGGGCTCTTATGGTACGTTTTCTCCTGCCTGGTGCTGGACACACAGTTTTGAGTGCTTCTCCCCTACATTACAGGCTGAGTCAGGGGTAAGCAACCTTTTCCAGCCTCACATTCCTTTCTAGGCAACCTTCTGGGCTCCACCTGCCAGTGGTGGGCGAGGCTGGAAGCAAACGAGGCCAGAGTGGCAAATTCGCATTTTTTCCTTTGTACAATAAGCTGGTTTCTCCACACACTACTGAACCCTTCTTTTGCTCCCTGTCCAGAGGCAGTTTGGGGTTCATGTTCCCTGTTTGGCATAAACTCTCCAGAAGGGTGTGGAGTGAGGCTGGTGTTGGTCTAGAGAGATTCCCAAGGGCCACATAATGAGGCCTCAGGGGCCACATTTATCCCCCTTTCCCTGCACCCAGCCTCCCGTTCGTCTTCCCTGGGATATGGGACTTGGCCCCCGAATTCTAAAAGTGAGGTGAGGTCTTCCTATCTGAGCCACACCTTACATTTGGGGAACATGCCTTCCTTCCCCAAAGAATGTGTGTGTGTGTTTGTAAGTGTGTGTAATGAAAAGCATGGGAAGCAATCTGTTATGAAATTTTGCCCAAAATGTCACCTTTCCTTAAGGCACGTTTTAGACTCCTTTCGGTCAGGAATGAAGAACAGAGACCAGACCAGGAATATTGAAGTAAGGTGGCTTTTAAGCCTGATCTTTATTGCAGAATAGGATAACTGCTGCCAGGGCCGTCTTAAGCACAACCGGCGCCCTGGTGCAATATCCCTCTGGCTCCCCCTCCCTTTCCCTGCCCAGCGGCTGCCCTACAGCTGAACAGCAGGTGGCGGGCGGACTGCAGAACGTGGCTCGGGCACCGGGATTCTGGTGCGCCCTGGCCCGTCCTGCCCCAAGGGTGCCACGCCCCGGCCCCCGCGCACAGGAGCCACAGGCAATGGATGAGGGAATTCCTGCGGCCAAGGGAGAGGCGGTGGCGGCGGAAACCGCTGCCCGGACCCCGCACAGGGAAGGCAGCCGCCGCTTGTACCCAGTGGCCTCCCACGAAGCCTCTGGTGCACACCAGGGAACTGGCAAGTGGCCCTGTGCCTGGGCTGGCGCTGCCGCCGCCGAGGCAGATTAGGCGCAGTGTGAGAGGATTTACAGGTAAGTGACACACTGGGGAAAAACAACTGTCTTAATGGCAGCACTTGTGGGTGTTTACATTGTTTCTGTATGGTGTTAGCAAAAGTGATTTATGCAAACTTATTATTGCGACATATTTATTGATAACCTGGTATTGTTTGTTTTCTTGTCTAGCAGGGAAATTTGTGTGACACCTGGAGCTAATCAATAAGTAGAGGAATGAAAACAGGATTTGAGTGTTTGCCTTTAGGCTGTCATGGCATGGATATGTAGGGAGATAGCGGTGATTGCCTTTACAAATAAAGTTGATTTACTTGTGAATGGGAGTACGTGTTTTTGTGAATGAGTGTATAAGTTTTGATTTCCCAGTAGTGATGTATGGAAGTGAGAGCTGGACCATAAAGAAGGCTGATCGCGAAAGAATTAATGCTTTTGAATTTATAGTGCTGGAGGAGACTTGAGAGTCCCATGGACTGGAAGAAGATCAAACCTATCCATTCTTAAGGAAATCAGCCCTGAGTGCTCACTGGAAGGACAGATCCTGAAGCCGAGGCTCCAATACTTTGGCCATCTCATGAGAAGAGAAGACTCCCTGGATAAGACCCTGATGTTGGGAAAGATGGAGGGCACAAGGAGAAGGGGCAGACAGAGGATGAGATGGTTGGACAGTGTTCTCGAAGCTACCAACATGAGTCTGACCAAACTGCGGGAGGCAGTGGAAGACAGGAGTGCCTGGTGTGCTCTGGTCCCGGGGGTCACGAAGAGTCGGACATGACTAAACAACAAATATAGTATCTGAAGAAGTGTGCATGCACACGAAAGCTCATACCAAGAAGAAACTTAGTTGGTATCTAAGGTGCTACTGGAAGGAATTTTTTTTATTTTGTTTCAACAAATATAGGTTTTACTGACTCGATAGGTGGCACTGTGTAAAAAGGTAAAGGTAAAGGGACTCCTGACCATTAGGTCCAGTCGCGGATGACTCTGGGGTTGCGCGCTCATCTCGCTTTATTGGCCGAGAGCCGGCGTACAGCTTCCGGGTCATGTGGCCAGCATGACAAAGCCGCTTCTGGTGAACCAGAGCAGCGCACGGAAACGCCACAGACATTTTGACAGATTTGTGTTATTTTTTTCCCTTTTGCAAGACATTAGGTACATTTTACACTATACAAAGTTACATTTAGTAGGGAGATAACATAAAGGTAACATTAAAGAAAGTAACATTAGTACAGAGATGGTGAACACAATTATAATATCTCACAGTGGCTGGAAAAAGAAGCAATGCAGCAGACTATACAGTGGTTTTGAGCATCACAGGGTGCAATGAAGGGGTGGCAGACAAGTGGGGAGACTTTATTGATAGCAAATATTTATTCCTTTATTGATACTGAGGAAAAGAAACATTTATTCAACTTAAAAGTCTTACAACACAATCAAAAAGCATTTGCTGCTCCTTGATAAAACATTCAGCACTGCAAAGACCTGGGAACGTTTTTTTAAAAATAAAAATAAATAAATGAATATCACGTGATCACTGAGATATTTTCAGGAAAGGAAACTCCCAGTGGCTGAAAACTGAGAAAGTGAAACTTAACTCCGCTATTCGGGGCGAGGGAGCCATGGCTGCTTCTAGGGGTCACATCCAGCATGTCCGCAATGAAGCTACTTGCTCCATCTGCCTGGATTACTTAAAGGATCCAGTGAGCATCCCAGAGTGTGGGCACAACTTCTGCCGATCCTGCCTGATCCAGTGCTGGGGGGAATCGGAGGCAGAGGCTTCCTGCCCTCAGTGCAGAGAAAGAGTCCAGAGAAGGAGCCTCATCCCCAACCGGCAATTGGCTAACCTGGTAGAAATAGCCAAGAATCTCAGCCTTCAAGAGGGAAAGGAGGAAGGAGGGGAAAAGGAGAGAGTCTGCGAGAAGCACCAGGAGCCCCTGAAGCTCGTCTGGAAAGTCCATGAAGCCCCCATCTGCCTGGTGTGTGAAAGATTAACGGAACATGAAAATTACAAACTGATTCCTCTGAAGGAGTTTTTCGAGGAATACATGTGCAAGGTAGGAGATCCCTTGATCTTGATATGGAGAAATAGCTGTGGATTCTTCTTGGGAGGTTTTATTTTTAATTCTCAAGTCCAAAGTAGGCATGGCATGAATTGGTGGTTGTTTAGTTAGGTAGAAGCAGCCAAGGGGAAGCCTGAGGGCTCCTGGGATGGATAGCTGGGAGGAGGGAGTTGAAGTCTTTCTCTCTGCCAGGGGGACAAGGGGATCTTCCCTTGAAATACTCACATCAGCTTCAAAGATTTGGGTTGGGACCGTGGCAGAGAGAGAAAGGGTTAACCTCATCCGCATCCCCCAGCAAGGTTTCTTTATAAATATTTAGAAGCTACAAATGTAAATTGCACATACACAGCTACCGGTAAGTACGTCTCCTTTGGCTAGCAGGATGCTTCCTCAATGCCCTGCAAAGCAGGTAGCAGCAACAAACCAGGAATTGTCCAGATGGTGTAGGATCCCCCCCCCAACCAAGTATCTGTTGGACGCAGATTTAGGAGGGGGTGGTGGAAGCACCTACTGGTGGGGAGCTGGGGGTGCTGTGGAGCCTGTGCAATGAGGTTTCAGGGGGGGGGAGTGAGGATCTCCTTCCATCTCAATTGGCAAAGAACTCAGTGGTTCAGAGTAGCATCTGCAAAGACAAGGGGAAAGATGACTTTTTAATGGCAGCTCAGAATTGGACCTGTGCTATTATATAAAAAATATAAAATTCTAATTCTGCTTCAGAAGAAACTTTAAAAAAGCCTTGTAATCCCTTTAAAATTTCAAAGGATTGCTCTGTTTTGGTCTCCATATTTTTTCAGCAATAGCAAATTAGGTAAATTCACATTTGAATACAGCTAACTTGAGTTTACAGTGGTACCGTACCTATAGTTGTAAACTTAATTCGTTCCGGAGGTCCGTTCTCAACCTGAAACTGTTCTTAACTAGAACGTACTTTTGCTAATGGGGCCTCTTGCTACCGCTGTGCTGCCGGCTCGAGTTAACTCTTCCAAGTTAGCGGAGTTTGTAACCTGAAGCGTTTGTAACCTGAGGCGTTTGTAACTCGAGGTAACAATGTATTTCCCATTGTCGTTTATTATGTGAATAGCAGTCAAGGAGAAGTCTGAGGAATTGTGAGCTGAGAGGGTGGAAGCAGTTCAATTCAAATCCTGATTTACCATGTATATTACTAAAGAGTTGTCTTTCTAAACACTGCCGAAGGAAGAGGGGGGCGGTGGGAGCGCACCGGCCCCGGTAGTGTGATCCTGGTGGGGTTCCATTGCGGCTGCCCCCCACCCATGTTGGGTGTCCTGCATCCACAGGTGGCCCCACCCCCAGAATTCCCGCCCCATCCCTGCAGGCAGCGCACAACAGCCACACCCACATCAAGTCACATGCAAAGGAAGTCTGTCACAGCTCAGGAGGAACTAGCAAGTTTTCTCCTGAGTGATACAAACCATTCCCCAGCATGTGCATTGTAGGAATGTCGTATTTGACTGCAATATGTTTTTACATCCCACATACAGGTGTCCATGGCTAGAAAAAAAAGCTCCTTCCCTTAGGCTGTAGCTCTGTGAAATAGAAGTCAACAGAAACAGCAATGGAGAGGGCCTTCCCTCAAAATAAATGTTTACTTCTTTAGCCACTACAGGTTTCATGTCTATGAAAAATCAGAAGTGTCCTCCCTGTGGAATTCTCATCATTCTCTTCCTGATGTTTTGAAGGCAGACCATCTTCCACACTCAGACCTCCTATTTTCTTGCAGAAATTAACAGAAACTGAGAGACTGAACACTGTGGAGCTCAGAGAACAAGAAAAATATCTGCTGACTCATGTGGAAGAGATGAAGAAGGAGATTGCAAGAAAGGATGATCAGCTGGCCAGACTCTCCAATAAACTCTCCTCTCTTGAGAGGATCATCCAGGAGATGAAGGAGATGTGTCAGCAGCCAGCGACTGAACTCCTGCAGGTAAGACGGTGGCAGGAACAGCCCAAGGCTCCAGGAAAAGGCTGCCTCCCATCCTTTATGTGCCCCTTTCATGTATGCAAGGAGTGCAGGGGCTCAGATGATGGAGCCTCTAGTCAGGTTCTAGAGATTCTTCTGTGGTTTTGATGGAACGGGAGCTGATCTTCTCCTCTTTGCTGATGCTTTGTCTCCGAATGCCTTCCAGCTGTGGGGGATTTTGCCTAGGATGCATTCTGGCCTCCTTCCGACCTGAGCCAGTCTCTTGACCAAGCTTCTCTTCCCGTTTCCTCCACAATGTCTGGGTTGATCACCTTCACAATGGATCTAGATTGGCCCAAAATAATGCTCAGTCATAGTGACCAAAGAGCAAGACAGAGGGACTCATCCAGACTGCTGCTTGTCCCACCCCTTTCCTCTAGGAAAACCCACTGTTTACTGCTGAATGAGAGCAAACACCAGCCAGGTTTTCTCCAGATTGACATTTGATTTGATGTTGCACTAAGGAGCAGGTTTTTCCTGAGGGAAAGAGGCAGGGCAAAGGCAAAACCACTTGGACTCGTGTTTATATTAAATTATGATCTAAGACTAGAGATAGTGTGAATCTTCTCTTGAACTCACAAACGTGACATTTCCCTAAAATGCTGGTGGATTTTCATAAGGGTTTTAAACAATGATGGCAAAGTGATGTGGAAATGTGGAGAACCTGATATCGGAACAATTAATAATTTCAGATTGGATAAAATAAAATGTGTGAGAAACAAAAACTGGCTGATTCAGCCATTCCCACCCAAAACTTTGGCATGTGCCAGGCAGACTGACATCCGAAGGTCAGGCTGTTCCTCCACTCCAGGGTCAGAGGGGGCCTTCCTAGTGTGGCCTGTGGTGTACAGTAAATTCCCATTTCTTTTCCCCTCTAGGATGTGAGAAGCACCTTGCAGAGGTAAGTGGATCTGGCTCATTTCCATTAGCATCTCTCCATGAGGCTGGGATGCAAGAACCTCAAACATGGCCCTCCAGGGGCTGCAGAGGAGAGACTGTAGGACTCACTCCCTGCAGCATCTCACAGGTAAAATCAGGGCAACCTCTTTGGAACTAGTAGTATCCCAATTCTCCCTGCAAGGATCAAGGACAGAGCACTGCCTCCTCCCTCCCTCCCTCCCCACATCAGTTTCACACAGGGATGGGGGCTCTTTTCTTTCTCTTCCACTTTCTCTTCATTGACTTTTTGGTAATTTCAAACATCTAGAAGAGAAAGTGCCAAAGATGCTTGGAAAGAGCTTAGGACGTCTCAATAGATTTCAATGTCCAACTAGAAGCCCCCCAACTCTGGTAACTCAGCCCCTTTGAGGCACTTGGGGAGGGAAGGTCTGTTGTTCTAGAATGGGTTGGTTCTTTTTCTTGGGAACCTTTCCAGCATGAGAAGTTGAAGGTGGTCTGGAGTGGGGGGTGAAAGTCAGGTTATTTGATGCCTCTGGAGGGAGAGTCCAATTGGGCATGGGGTTGTGCCCTTCCTGGGTGAGAGAGGGGGTGCAGGGAGGGTTTAAGTTGTTCTCCTTGACCGCTGGGCAGCTTTGGACATCACTCACATACTCTGGAGAGGCTCTGGGAGGGTGGGATTGCAGGCACCCCACTTCAGGGGTTTGGTTCTTTTATCCTGGGACGTTCCCAGAAAGCTGTTATGGGGAGACTTCCGGTCAAGCGCCATACCGGTCGGTTGGGAAAACCTCGTCGTCTGAGGCTTTCCAGCTGTGTCGGGGTGGGGGGTTCCGTAACCGCGCTACGGACCCCCAAAAGAACCTCAGGTAGAGTGACCTGAGGATGTGGCGATTCAGCGGGTGCCTGGAACGGTCTCCTTTGCTCCCCGGCAACTCTATTAAGAGCGGCTGAGAGCGGGCGAGGTGGTAGACCGGGTGCTGTGGATCCATCGACTTCCCTGGCTCAGCGAAGCAGCGTTAACCAGTGGCTAGGAGCACTTGATTTCTCAAAAAAAAAAGGCACTTAAAATTAACAATCGGAACCGTGAGTAAAAAATTGGATTGTGATCTAATTGGGAAAAAGGAAAATTTGATCGCCGAAGAGATCTAAAAAGGAGGTCCGTCTCTTTCCGCTGTGGCAAAAGTGAAAGTAAACGAAAGGAGACTGTAGCCGTGAAAAGACTCTTTATTTTACTAAGTACTTCCAAGACTTTGACTGTCAACCCCCCCCCTTTTTCGGGCAGAGCGAAGGGGTGGGGAATCTTTACTGTATTTCCCCCCCCCTGTGAAGTGGTGATTTAAGACTTAAAAGGCACCGCTCACCCTCTGGAATGCGGAGACCGGGTCAGAGCGGTAGAGGCTCATTGTGACATAACAAAGAGACTGCATACGGTAACTGTTACTTTCGTTTCCGACGGATAAACTTTGATCTATTTTAAGCTGTTACACTGCCCTAAACTGCTACATTTGGGGAACAAAATTGCTTTTTGTGCAACATACTGACTTCTTCGAGTTAAACTAGGCAAAATTACAACCTCAGAGGCTGAGAGAAACGGCAGATTGCCGGTTTAAAAAATGGCTGTCCCATATTCTGCTCCAGCGTGAGCTGGGAACAATTCCAAAAGCTTGATTCAGTTTCCTGCAGTCTGTGTGCTCCAACTCTCTGGGAATAAGCCCAAAGGCATAACATTATCTTATCTTGACTTGACCTTGAACATTGCCAGCTGCAAGACCCCTTTGTTTTCAATATGACAGATGGAGATACAGTGAGCACCAGAGCAAATACATATGCAAGGGATGCAAAAACAAGGAAAGACTCACTGTCAGGGGCCTCAGGGAGCTCCTTTAATGAACAGGTGCTTGCAGCACTGGCAGAAATTAAAAGAGACCTAAATAAAAATACAGAAAGTGTTGATGCCCTTAATAAAAAAGTGGAAACACAGAAGGGATAAAACAATTAGGGGCACTGAAACAAGAAATTTCAGAAACTAAGGCTCAAGTGGCACAAGTTGAGACAAGAGTGGCAAATTTGGAACAGGTTCGGGTGCAAGACTTGGAAAAACAACAGGATGCGGTGCAATCGGCAATTTTTTTTTTTTTACAGATGAAAGAAATAGAAGCAAATTTACGTCTAAGAGGTCTGCCAGAATTGGAACAAGGAGATTTAAATAAACTTTTGGTCCAGGAATTTGCTGACTGCTGGAATCTGGAGAAGGAGGAAGTGGATTCTATGATTGTGAAAGCCTACAGATTTGGAACCAAAGGGCAAAAGAAATCAAAGATCATCAATGACTGTATGGTAGAATTCCAAAACAAGGAACGGAGAGATAAGATTCTGGGCCTTCCCTACCAAAATAATTTGGAAGTACAGCAACACAAAATTGTGCTTTTTAAAGACATCCCAAAATATTTTCTTGACTTGAGAGGAAACTACACTGATCTGACAAGAGTTTTAAAGAGGAAAGGAATCTATTTTCGGTGGGAGTTCCCACAAGGACTTTCTATCAAATACAAAGAAAGGAAGGTAAGAATTAGATCAGTGGAAGACAAAAGGAAATTCATGGACAAGAATGCTGCAGACTTCGAGGACATCAGAGCACAAGATTTGGAATTGCCATCAGGATTTGCACCACTCCATAGCATTCTGGGGGCGAAACCAGGAGCTGGGCCAGGACCAGGAACTGAAGAGAAAACAGTTGCAGGAGCAGGTGTGGGCCCTAATTAGTCAGAAATGGCACTGAAAATTCTACCATGGAACGTTCATGGCCTAAATGTTAAGGCTAGACGAAACCAGGTGTATCATGTTCTAGCTAAACAAAATTTGGATTTGATTTGTTTACAAGAGACACACGTGGTCAGACTTCATAGAAGGATATTACAAAATAAAAAATTGGGCCAATAATTCATTTCATCAGCCAAAGTCAAGAAGAGAGGAGTTGTAATCTACGCCAAGGAAAAATATGATCCAAAATTGATGTTTAAGGATGAAGAAGGAAGGTGTGTGGCGATACAAATAACAGTGCAAGGCAAAAAATTTCTGATACTGGGACTTTATGTGCCAAATGATGGTAAAGCTGACTTTTACAAGAAACTCCATGACACATTGCTGGAGTATTTGGATTACAAAATAATTGCCATGGGGGGACTTCAATGCAGTAGTCTCCACCCTAATGGACAGATCACAAAGAGTAAGATTGACAAATGAAGGAAGACTACCAAAGACTTTCTTTGACATGACAGACAACCTCGATTGGATTGACACATGGAGATTAAAAAATCCAGTGGACAATGAGGCAACTTATTTTTCAGAGGCAATGAAGTCATGGAGCAGAATCGAATATATATGGGTATCCAGGGAGCTTGCCCCTAGGATACTTAAAGCAGAAATACATCCAAAAACATGTTCTGACCATAATGCAGTGCAACTGGACTTAAGACTAATACCGCAGGGTTCATTCAGATGGAGAATGGATGATTCTCTCCTTAGAAATGAAAAGATTTGTGAGAAGGCCCGAAAGACCAGGACTAATTTGAAATCAACCTTAACTCTTCGGTGGAAAAGAGGGTCGTCTGGGACACAAGTAAGGCAATAATGAGAGGATTTCTGATACAACAAAAGGCCATAAGGAAAAAGCTTCAAAATTTAAAGAAGGACAACATTTTACTACAACTTAAGGGAAAAGAAAAGAAATTGAGGATAAACCCAAAGAATTTGCAAGTACAAAAGGAAATTTAATTACTGCAAGTGGAATATTCACAAATGATTAATCAGGAAATTGAATGGAAAATTAAGATGTTAAGACAAAATACATTTGATTCAGCAAACAAATGTGGGAAGTTACTGGCTTGGCAGTTGAAAAGGAGGCATAAACAGAACACAATTACCAACATTGTTGTAGAAGGGAAGAACATTGAGAACCCTGCAGAGATCAGAATTTTTTTCCAGAAATATTATAAACAGTTGTACAAAGAGAATAATCAAGACACAGCTAAAATAGAGCAATTTTTGAATAAAAATGGTATGCATAAGATCCCAGAGGACAAAAAAGGCCTATTCAACTACCCGATTACAAGGCTGGAAGTAGAAACAGCAATTGACCACATGCAGCTAGGAAAGGCCCCAGGACTGGATGGTCTAACAGCAAAGTACTACAGGACTTTAAAAGACTGGATGATTCAACCCTTGATGGAAGTTTGCAATGATATACTAAGGGGAAGCAAGGCACCCAAGTCTTGGAAGGAAGCTTATATTACCCTAATACCTAAACCAGACTCAGATAAAACTCAAATGAAAAACTACAGACCAATCTCCCTACTCAATGTGGATTACAAAATATTTGCAAATATAATGGCCACTAGACTAGAGAGTGTATTGAATGAGGTTATCCACAGAGACCAAGCTGGGTTTTTGCCGGGAAGACATATAAATGGAAATATTAGGAATATTGTGGATATCCTAGAAAGGTTAGAAACTAAAAGAAACACTAAAGCGTTACTGATGTTCATTGACGCGGAGAAGGCTTTTGACAACTTTTCTTGGAGTTTTATGAAAGGAAACTTTGAAAAAATGGAGGTTGGAGTAAGTTTTATGAATGGCCTAAGTGCCATATATACTGAGCAGAAAGCTAAGATAATAGTTAACAATGTGGTATCAGAAGACATTAAAATTGAGAAGGGAACAAGACAGGGGTGCCCAATTTCCCCATTATTATTTATAACTGTCCTGGAGGTCTTGCTGAACATGATTAGAAAAGATAAAGATATAAAAGGTGTAGGGGTGGGGACCAAAGAATTTAAATTAAAAGCCTTTGCAGATGACCTAGTGCTGACCCTACAAGAACCCGAGACCAGTGCCATTAGAGCACTGGAGACTATACAAGAATTTGGGCAGGTAGCAGGCTTTAAATTGAATAAAGCCAAAACTAAGGTATTAGGTAAAAACCTGACACTAGAAGAAAAAAATAAATTAGAGGCTGTGACAGGGCTGAAATTTGCAAAGAAAGTTAAGTACCTGGGTGTGAATATGACTCCAAAAAACCTGAACTTATATAAAGACAATTATGAGAAAGTGTGGAATGAAATTAAGAGAGATTTGGAGATTTGGGATAATTTAAAACTGTCTCTTATGGGCCAAATTGCTGTGATTAAGATGAATGCATTGCCTAAAATGCTGTACTTATTCCAAGCTCTACCGATTGTTGATAAAATGGAACCTTTCAAAAAATGACAGAAGGATATATCAAGATTTATCTGTCAGGGGAAGAAACCTGGAATTAAATACAATATTTTAACTGACTCTAATGAAAGAGGGGGCTTCTCCCTGCCAGATTTGAGCATATATTTTGAGGCTGCGGCCTTCTGCTGGTTGAAAAATTGGTTCATGTTGGAAAATACTGATGTATTAGACTTGGAACGTTATGATAATGTATTTGGATGGCATGCATATTTATGGTATGACAAAGTTAAGGCCCACAAGGGCTTTAAAACACACATAATTAGAAAAGCTTTGTTCAGGGTTTGGATGAAATATAAAGATCTGCTAGAGAGGAAAACACCCAGATGGATCTCACCATTAGAAGCTAAGGCCCCAAAGAAATTGAATATGGAAAGTAATTGGCCAAAATACAGTGACATTTTGATTCAAGAAGGAGAAAGTGTCAGGTTGAAACCGTATGAGCAGTTGAAAGGTAAACTATCTGCTTGGTTACATTATTATCAAATTAATGAAGCCTTTAAATTTGATAAAAATATTGGCTTTCAGAAAGAGAAATCCAAGTTGGAAATGGAATTGTTAGAGCCAGAAACAAAAACATCTATCCAGAATGTATAATTTGTTGCTACAGTGGCATACGCAAGATGAACTGGTTAAATCTGCAATGATAGACTGAGCTAAAGATGTTGGGCACAACATCATGATGGTGGACTGGGAGAGACTCTGGAAGAAAGGAATAAAATTCACTGCATGTTACATGTTAAGAGAGAATATTATGAAAATGATTTACAGGTGGTTTTTGACCCCAGTCAAACTTGCTAAAATCTATCATTTGCAGGACAACAAATGTTGGAAATGTGAGAATGTGGAAGGGACATTTTACCATATGTGGTGGACCTGCCCAAGGATTAAGGCTTTCTGGGAAAAGATATATAATGAAATGAAAAAAGTGTTGAAAAACACGTTTATTAAAAAACCAGAGGCCTTTCTACTTGGTATGGTGAACCAATAAATCCCTAAGGAACACCACACCTTTTTTATGTATGCCACAACAGCAGTGAGGATCTTGATTGCAAGATACTGGAAGACACAGGATTTACCAACGATAGAAGAATGGCAGATGAAAATGATGGACTATATGGAACTCGCTGAACTGACAGGGAAACTCCGCGACCAGAGGGAGGAGACGGTGGAAAAAGACTGGAATAAATTTAAAGTATATCTAAAGAATTATTGTAAGATTGAAAGTTAGGAAAAAGTTGGAAGAAATGTTAGTTTACAGACTAGAACTAGGATTAAGTAATGTAAATGTATGATTTATGGTTAAGACAATTATAAGATAAGAACATAAGTAAGATAAGAAAAAACAATGAAAGATGAAATTACTAAAGATGATTGACATTGAAACGCAGCAGGGGAGAATGGAGGAAGTCACCCCAATATGACTAGGAAAGAGGAAGGGGAAAATATGATGCTTGTTTTATTGTATTTGTATTTTGTATTCTGGACTGCCCAGAGCGGTTGTGAGCTGGGGGCACTGTTATAAAGTGGTTCCGCTCCTTCTTCCTGGGCCGTGTTCAGAAAGTGGTGGTGGGGGATGAGTGTTCAGACCCCTGGGCTCTCACTTGTGGGGTACCTCAGGATTCCGTCCTCTCCCCCATGCTTTTTAATATCTATATGAAGCTGCTGGGAGAGATCATCAGGGGGTTTGGGCTGGGTGTTCATCAGTATGCGGATGATACCCAGCTCTACCTCTCTTTCAAATCAGTACCAGTGAAGGCGGTGAAGGTCCTGTGTGAGTGTTTGGAGGCGGTTGGAGGATGGATGGCGGCTAACAGATTGAGGTTGAATCCTGACAAGACAGAAGTACTGTTTTTGGGGGACAGGGTGCGAGCGGGTGGGGGGGACTACCTGGTCCTGAATGGGGTAACTGTGCCCCTGAAGGACCAGGTGCGCAGCCTGGGAGTCATTTTGGAACCTCCCTTGCATTTTGTTTTCCCTCCACACAATCTGGAGAGGTTCTTTTGGGGCTTCTCAAGATTTGCTTGGATTTCCCCCTTGTGAAGTGTGTTAAGAAGGGCACCCGCAAGCACCCAGTCCCTCCTCCACCTCCTGCCAGAGATTGTCAGAGGAAAACAGCTTCCCTCCTCTCCTGCCTCCTCCAGTTCTCCTCTCATTCTCCTTCACTAACACAGAAGAGCTGAGTAAAACAGCGTTTCCCAACCGGTGTGCCGCGGCACACTAGTGTGCCGCGAGACACCGGCTAATGTGCCGCGGAAAAAGGGACCTGCAGCCCAGGGCTGCACAGGACCGTGGCGGCGGCGGCGCTGCTGGAGCCCGGCGGCGAAGCGGAAGCCAGGGCGGCGCTGCTCCCTTGGCTGCTGCAGCAACAGCAGCCTTGTGCGAGAATCCCGACCGGAAGCCTCGCGCGCGCCGCACTACAGTTGATCCCAGAGGTAACTCTGGGTCAGGAGACCCGGCACAGCCGGGTGGGGGAGGAGCGGTGTGCCGCGAGATTTTTTCATTGATTCAAGTGTGCCGTTGCCTAGATTAGGTTGGGAAACACTGGAGTAAAAGGTTTACTGGGTGGTTTTTCCTCTTAGAAAATGCCTGGATTGAGAGTAGGGCAGGCACAATACACATGGAATATCAGAAAGTGGAGAAAACTGATTTTAAAACCAACAAGGAAGATATTTATTCTGATGAAAGTCTATAAGGAGTCTCAGTCTTGCATGCGATGCAAATAAATCCCATTGATCTGAAAGGGAATCTGGGGCTTTTGGTTGTTGTTTTTAAGCAAGATGTCTGTTTCTGTCTCTTGGCTGACTCTGCCTAATGTTCTCTTTCCTTCATCTTCTCCCCCATCAGCAAATGTCACTCTGGATCCAGACACAGCCCATCCCTGGCTCATTCTGTCCAAGGATGGGAAAAGCGTGAAATTGAGATACAAAGAGCAAGACCTGCCCAACAATCCTGAGAGATTCAGCAGCCAGCCTTGTGTGTTGGGATGCGAGGTATTCACAGCAGGCAGTCATTTCTGGGAAGTCACTGTGGGAAGTGGGGAATGGTGGGATGTGGGGGTCGCCAGGAAGTCTGTGGGGAGAAAGGAACCCTTTCCCATAAGGCCTGAGGGAGGGATCTGGGCTGTGCGGAAGGAGAAAGGCAAGTACTGGGCCTCCACCTCCCCTCTTCCCTCTCCTCTGTCCCTGAGGGAGAAGCCCAGGAGGATCCGGGTGACTCTGGACTATGAAGGGGGATGTGTGTCTTTTTCTGACGCTGACTCAGGAGCTGAACTCTACACGTTCTCAGGAGCCTCGTTCTCTGGAGAGACCCTCCTCCCTTACTTTCATCTGTGGGGAGAGAAAACGCTCCTCAGTATCCCCTGAGGAGACTAAATCTGCCTCTCAGGCCCAGCAGGAGTTTCTCTCCAGACCAGAGTGACCGATATAAAAAACATTTACCCACCAAGAGCACATTGGGAGGTTTTTCAGGGCCCTTTGAGAGGATTCATTCCAGTCAAAATCAGCAGAAATAACAAAACAAAAATGGGTTTCTTGTCCCAGAATTCCCTCTGCAGCTTCTTAAAGAGACAGTTACACTTTTAGGAGTCCTAATAAATTTTCTCACCTTCAATGTTGTTTCAAATGCCCTCTGCAAATACAGCCTCGCCATCTCCACACTTCGTCAAAAATAAACTTCATTGCATTGAGTGGGGCTTCTGCCCTGTTATAAATGTGTTTAGGGTTGATGCATTAACGTTCCTTATTTACAGGCTGGATTCTGTCTATCGGGGGCATAAATGGTGTTTCCTCCAACACATCCAGCATGGCCAGGGGTCAGGGAGGATGGGAGTTGCAGTCCGGCAGCTTCTGGAAGGGCGCCCATGAGCTGTGCTGCCCTATACATTTCTCAGGGCATCTTCCCAGTGTTCCTCAGCCCTACCCCAAATACACAATGCTCCCCCAAGAAGCGTCATTTCACCACAAGGTGCATCTGATTTCTTTCCTATGATACTAACAGCTGGAACAACAAATGCCTGTGCAATTGACCCCTCTCAAAGACCTGGCAGGATTCTCTCTGGCTCCACTATCTGGGCCGCTGACTACTGACCGGTGCAGCCTGCTCTCCTTTTCCTGCATTTCCCACAGGGTGGTGGCACATGACGGAATAAAGACACCTCCCTCCCACCTGCCTGAGCGCCACCTCCCCTTGCTCAATCCCCTATATGATGTTGGTTTGTGTGTCATCATAAGTTTCCCTGTGAGCCTCCACTCACCCCACCTGCAGCCTCCAGCAACTGATTTTACAAGCATGTGCGCTAACTTGAATAAAACTTTTTTCTTGGGGGCAGATAAGCCCTGATCCCCTCCACCTTCGGCTTGGTTTTGTCACTCGCCCTTGCTCACCTCCAGCCCCTTCCCCTGTTCCTTGGTGGTGGCACGCACCCCTTGCCCCGGGCACCCTGAGGTGGGGGTCTGGCCCGCTGCCCACCCCCACTGCTGACAGGCAACACCACGCTGAGAGCAGCAGGAAAGGTGGGCAGCACCAGGCGAGCGAAGGGTTGTGGCTGCTGCCACCACACAAGAAATGCACACATGAGTCTGTCCAGAGCAGCAGGAAAATAAGCTGCTTTTTAACATTCTGGACCCGAGCTGGATGTTGCTGGCCTCTAGCTTGTCTGCCCCATTTTCTTTCTCTATGGGCCCCATGTGGGACCCAGAGACACTCTGGGGAAATGTGCCCCTAGCCTGCACACCAATTTCCAGCCCCTTCCACACTGTCCTCAGTGAAAAAAGCAACCCTCATTTCAAATGGGAGGGGCCAAAGGACACATTGGGAACCCCAGGTATAAGTTGATTTGAGTGGCCATTTTGCCTAGAATGTACAATGCCCCCCAAAAAAACACAAATGCTCTTGGCTGTGTCCCTAACACATTTCTCTTGCATTGGCAGTCAGAATGCAGAAAAACACAGGGAGCAATAAGCATGTTCAAGAATGCTGTTTGAAGGCGCACAACACAGTGTGACTTTAAATGACAGAATGGATGAGACATCAGGGCTTAGATTGAACCCTTTTTAAAGTAGGCCAGGCTGGAAATAGGCATACATAGAACTCAGCAAATGCTAATATTGCATGAGGTTGCAGAGCAGAGAGAGAAACCAATAAGGGTTATTCAATCACTGCGCCTCAGAGCTGCCTTGGGCTCTTCCGCAACTGTCACCTAGTAACAGTCACTCCATCAAGATCCCTGCACTGTTTCTACCCCAACTGGTCATTATAACTTTAAGAACTACTAGTACCTGAGCTTGTTCCTTTCCTCCTCCCTCCCCATTCCCCTTTCCTTTTATGTCACCTATTTTAGCTTGTTTTTCATTGATGGAGCAGAGAAACAAACTGCTATGACTGTCGGAAATGCAGCTCAAATTATGGCAAGGTGGTGTGAGCAGGTACTAGTGAAGTAGCCAGTCCAGACCAAACTGGCAGGACAGGCCAAATAAAATGGTCAAGGCCATATTATAGTGAGCAAGACTTTCTGAGCAAAACTTTCTGCTTCTGTAATCAGCTTTCAGCTTTTAGCTAAAACAAGAGAACAGCAGAGGAACAGGAAGTTGCCCAGATCTATGTAAAGATTTACCACAAACACCTGCTAGAACAAACTGAACGGCAAAATGGGGAACTAGGTGACCACAGAAACTAACCACGCGGCTGAGAAGTTCCCTGTCTGAGAAGTTAGTTTCCTGCCAACAACTGACTGGGCCAAAAGGTGAATCAGGGGGCAGCTGTCAGCTAATTAGGAGCAAAAGTACGCAGATAGCACCTCCTAGTGGATTTCGCAGCTTGAAACAGACTAAGGCAGCAAATAATCTCATTGGCTAAGGAAATATTAGAATATTGCTAAAAGCTTGCTAATAGGCTGCTTATGCGAGGCTATACTATATGAAAATGTATAAAAGGCGCCCCACACCTGAATAGGGTGTGCATTCTGCTTTCTGAATGTACCTTATTGCTTTTGTCTGACAAAACAATAAAAAGAAAGTTTTTCTTTCAAAAGGCTGCTTGAAAGTTTTTCTTCTGCTTTGAAACTTTTCCCAGAGTCAAGGTAAATAGGTGCTTCACTAGCAATGTGGGTACCTAGTGCTGGTGAAATCGCTTATTCCCCCCTCACCCCACTTTTTATCCCCAAAACAGCTTGTGAGGTTGACTGATATCAGGAACAGCAACTGGTCCAGGGGACTCTGAATTCCTAAAGCTAAAAAGGGGCTTGAACCCAACTCTCCGCAATCTACGTTTCTAGGCACCTGGTTGCCTCCCCCCTCTCTGCCACCCAAAGTCAAGGAGGGGGGCTGAAAAGTTATGCATTTACCTGCTTGCGCATATTGTTAGGACCCACCTTATTTTGGTGACAGTAAGTTGTTTTAAATTGCTTTTAATTATTGTCTTTAGTGGTTGTAACCTGTACTGGAACCTTGGGGTAAAGGGCTGATTCATAGCAAGAATAAGAATAAGTGGGGAGCTTTATCCTCCAAGTCATCTGAATTAGGCACTAATTTCTTAAAATGATAAGCAACTGGGAGCTGCTTCTCTCGCCCAGTGGATCAAGCAGTTTGCATTCTTTTCTTCATTTTCTCTCTGCTCAAATCACAAAGGCCTCATTTTCTGGTGTTCTCTTAAGTTGCACAGATGGTTGAAGATTCTCCCCCAATCGGGGCATTTGCATGACTTCCCCCATGTGTGGGTCCCTCTGTGACTCCGTAATGTATCTCTCTAGGAAAAGCTTTTCCCACAGTGGAAGCGCTTGTGTGCTTTCTGCTCAGAGTGGATCCTCCGATGCAACTGAACCTCTTTGCCCACTCGGGACACTCGTATGGTTTCTCTTCCAGGAGGCCTCTCTGATGGCGCATCCAGATCTCTCCCTGGGGAAAGGGCTTCTCGCCCTCAGACCATTCGCACAGTTCCTCTCCCATGTGCCTCCTCTAGTGTTCAGCTTCGTAGGGATGTCCTTCGGCATTCAGCCTCCCCAGACCCAAACTGTGCTGGTTGCTCCTCCCATGATTTGAGGAGAAGGGCTTTTCTGCTCCAAAGTGCACTGGGCTTTCACTAAAGGGAACTGGACTTCTGGGAGATGGCCCTGTTCATTTGCTCCCTGGTGTCCTTTGGACTCATGCTTTTGACCTGGAATCTCAGCTAATAGGGATATTTCCCTAAGGAAACAACTTCCCCTGGGTGGGATTTCTCCCTCTTGATCTCTCTCCTTTTAGCTGCAGGTGATGGTGAAACTGAAAACATTTTCTAAACATATGTGTGGGAAACCCATGAGCAGGATCTGAGCACAAGAGCCCTCTCCCTTTCTAGAGTCTCCAGCAACCGCTATTCAGGAGCATTACTGCTTTGCAGCAGGGAGGCAGAACATAGCACCATCCAAAGTCTTATCTTCCATGAATTTTATCTACTCCTCTGTTAAAGCCCTCCAGGTTTTTCAGCCATTGCAAGGAACCACACTTTATTTGGAATATAGGAAGACTTCACACTGTGTAGTAATACGGATTAATAATAATAATAGCCAAGATCGCACCAGGCATTCCTGTCTAGCAAAGGAGCTCCATAACTTGTCTGCCACACCACAGATGGTGCCTTCTGCCAGCCCAGCCCATTGGTCCATCGAGATCAATATTGCCTGCACTGACTGGCAGCTGTTCTGCAGGGTCCCAACCATACCTGGAGGTGTCCTGGCAAGGGATGATGGGAGTTGTAGTCTGAAGCAAACATAGGAATCCAGGTTGGCAATGCTGAAAGCGTCTGTTTCAGTCTGAAGTTCTTTGTCAGTATGCTAAAAACGGATTAAGTCAAAATTAGCAACCAAATCTTTTTAGGAGTTCTCTTCATGGAATCAAGTCCTGCTTGATCAATCCAAACTCCCGTCCATTTAGGGCAGAGGCAGATTTTCTCCAATTCAAAAATGACAAGGAATCCTGTTATAGGAATTATAAGGTCCTACACACACACACACACACACACACACACACACATACATTATATAAATAAATAAAATAAATATTAATAACTGTACTAGGCAAACACATTGTTGTTGTTCAGTCGTTCAGTCATGTCCGACTCTTCGTGACCCCATGGACCAGAGCACGCCAGGCACGCCTATCCTTCACTGCATCTCGCAGTTTGGCCAAACTCATGTTAGTAGCTTCGATAATACTGTCCAACCAAACACATACATAAGTATATAAACCACATTTCTGAAATAGTGCAGGAGAACAATCCAGAAGCTATTTTGACTCCCAAATTGACCTCAAATGTTTCTCTGCAAGGAGGAAGGAAAATGGAAAGCCTCCCCATTGTCTCTTTGCTCACAAATCCTGTCTTAAGGGCATATCTGTGTATGAATAGGGTGAGCTTGTGACCTGGATTCAGGAACTGAGTACGGTAGTTACCATCACAAAAGAATGGCCAGATTGCCCAGGTAATGCAACCAGTGACCATTATCAGGTATCCCGGCAGACAGGATTTTTGCTGGAGACTGCCTCCTTCTGTGATGTATGTATGATGTATTGGGGGTGGACTTGAGCTTATTGTTGTTTAGTCTTTTAGTCATGTCCAACTCTTCGTGATCCCATGGACCAGAGCACACCAGGCACTCCTGTCTTCCAATGCCTCCCATAGTTTGGTCAGACTCAGATGGGTAGCTTCGAGAACACTGTCTAGCCATCTCGTCCTCTGTCATCCCCTTCTCCTTGTGCCTTCCATCTTTCCCAACATCAGGGTCTTTTCCAGGGAGTTTTCTCTTCTCATGAGGTGCCCAAAGTACTGGAGCCTCAGCTTCAGGATCTGTCCTTCCAGTGAGCACTCCGGGCTGATTTCCTTCAGAATGGATAGGTTTGATCTTCTTGCAGTCCATGGGACTCTCCAGCAACATAATTCAAAAGCTGAGACATTGCTGAGTCACAGAGGGACCCACACATGGGGGAAGTCATGCAAATGGGGAAGAATCTCAAAAGCAGAGAAAGACAACAGGACTTGAGCTACAGGGTGGCAATTTCAAAAGTCTATATAAGGGCTTGCATACCAATGTTCGGGGTTCCTCCTCCCTCCTGCGTGGGGCTGGGGTGTGAGCACCCTGTTGCAAGTTAATAAAGATCATGCTTACTAGCTGTTTTGCTTCTCAATATTCTCTGGTTATTTTTCTCCTACCAATAGCGAACCTACATAAGGACTCTATACGGGCTCTAGGGTACCCCATAAGGGAAAAGGAGCATTTGTTTCCTATCACAAAGCCTATGAATGAAAATGTTACAATATGAATACCACAACTTACTAGGTTTGTGTGTAATCAAAAGCATGGGAAGCAATCCAGAAGCATTCACTGCTACTTGAGAAAACATTCACCAAATGAAAAGACCTGGGGACATTTTTTTTTTTTTAAAAAAAGATCACGTGGTCACCGAGTTTCTGAGTCATTTTCAGGAAGGGAAACTCCCAGTGACTAGAAACTGAGAAAGTGAAACTTAACTCTCGTCTTTGGAGCGAGGGAGCCATGGCTGCTGCAGGGGGTCACATCCAGCGTCTCCGCGTTGAAGCCACTTGCTCCATCTGCCTGGATTACTTCAAGGATCCAGTGACCATCCCAGAGTGTGGGCACAACTTCTGCCGATCCTGCTTGATCCAGTGCTGGGGGGAATCGGAAGCAGAGGCTTCCTGCCCTCAGTGCAGAGAAAGAGTCCAGAGAAGGAGCCTCATCTCCAACCGGAAATTGGCTAACTTTGTAGAAATAGCCAATGATATCAGCCTTCAAGAGGGAAAGAAGGAAGGAGGGGAAGGAGGAGTCTGCGAGGAGCACCAGGAGCCCCTGAAGCTCTTCTGCAAAGTCCACGAAGCCCCCATCTGTGTGGTGTGTGACAAATCAAGGGAACATGAAAACCACAAGGTGATTCCTCTGAAGGAGGCTTTCGAGGAATACAAGGTAGGAGATCCCTGGACCTTGATGTGGAGAAATAGCTGTGGATTCTTCTTGGGAGGTTTTCTTTTTAATTCTCATGTCCAAAGTAGGCATGGCATGAATTGGTGGTTGTTTAGTTAGGTAGAAGCAGCCCAGGGCTCCTGGGATGGCTGGGAGGAGGGAGTTGAAGTCTTTCTCTCTGCCAGGGGGACAAAGGGATCTTCCCTTGAAATACTCACATCAGCTTCAAAGATTTGGGTTGGGACCGTGGCAGGGAGAGAAAGGGTTAACCTCATCCGCCTCCCCCAGCAAGGTTTCTTTATAAATATTTAGAAACTACAAATGTAAATTGCACATACACAACTAAGTACATGTCTCCTTTGGCTAGCAGGATGCCTCCTCAATGCCCTGCAAAGCAAATAATAGCAAGGGATCAGCTGCAGGGGGTGGGGTGGGACTAGTGGCCAGGAATTGACCAGATGGTGCAGGATCCCCCCCCCCCAGTATCTGTTGGAAGCAGATTTTCAAGTGGAGGTGGAAGCACCTACTGGTGGGGACCACACTTATTCTGGGGATGCTGTGGGGCCTGTGCAATGAGGTTTCAGTGGGGGGGGGGGGGAGTGAGGATCTCTTCCCATCCCAAATGGCAAAGGACTCCGTGGTTCAGAGTAGCATCTGCAAAGACATGGGGAAAAGATGACTTTTCCATGACAACTCAGAATTGGACCTGTGCTATTATATAAAAAAGATAAAATTCTCATTCTGCTTCAGAAAAAAACCTTTTAAACTGTGTTTTAATCCCTTTTAAAATAATTCACTTGTTCTACTACAGAGGTGCAAAAATGCTCCTGTGCCATGCAGTGTCAATAATGCCACAAAATAGTATTGATAATGAAATTAAGCTGGCCCCTTTGAACTTGTGGGGTGACCAGACAGCAATCTTCTGATTGAAGGAGCTACTTAGCTGGACTCTGGTTGCAGCAAGAACTACTTTGGCCCAGAACTGGAAGATGCTGCAGCACTTAAATCTCCCCTGGTGGTCCAAGCACATGTGGGCTATGGCTACTGCAGAGAAGATAACGGACAAGTAGCAGAAAACCTGAATTGCCATCTGACCCAATTAAGTAGCAAAGCTGTGGGGTCAAGAGGAAGGGTGGAAAAGCCCTAGGCCTGCAGAAGAGGGGTTTGGAATGGGGACTGCTCTATTCCTCTATCTCTAGCCTCTTGGGCTGACCTCCCTATGCTAGACTTTGATGCTAGACTGATACATCCCAGGTTGGATCCTGACTCATCCCTTCTTCCTCCTCCTCTTCCCACTTCTCCCTGGGACCTCAAGATGAGAAGCGAGGTTGGAAGTCTCCTCGGAGAAGACAGGAGCAAGCATGGCTGCCTTTGCTCTTCTCCAGACTAGTTTGTTGCACTTTCCCATCCCAGTTCTGTAGTGCTTTTCAACCAGTGTGCTTTGGCAACACTGGCCTCTGTCCCTCTTTCCTTCCCTCCCTCCTCGGATGCCATCTCTGCCTCCCAAAGGCTTGTGCAGCTATTGGTTGAAGCAGCCCTGGCTACAAACTCCGGCCAGGGGGTGTTGGTTGCCAGGAGCTGAGGCGGCCTCAGAGTAAGCAAGCAAAATGGTGAGGGGCCCTTGCTTGATGGGAATGGACAGACAAGCCCCAGGCCCCTGTGGGGCAGTGTGAGGAGGCACCTCTCTTTGGGGCTCAGAGACCAAGAAGGGGACTCCTAAGGAGAGGGGAGAGGAGAGGAGGCCAGTGTAATAATCATCTCTCTGTGTGTCTCAATCAAACCTGAGTTTTCCCTTTTCTCTTTAGGGAGAGATCTGTCGTCGCCTGAAGATTCTGAGGAAAGAGAGAAAGGAAATTCTGGCCTATCAAGCAAACCTGGACAAGGAAAGCAAATACCTCCTTGTAGGTGTCTCTATTGTACTGCAATAGGTTTTTACATCCCACATATCCATGGCTAGAAAAAAAATGCTCCTTCCTTTAGGCTGTAGCCCTCTGCAAAATAGAAGTCAACAGAAACAGCAATTAAAAATCAGAATTACCCTCCCTGTGGAATTCTCATAATTCTCTTCCTGATGTTTTGAAGGCTGACCATCTTCCACACTCAGACCTCCTCTTTTCTTGCAGAAATTAACAGAAAAGGAGAGGCTGAAGACTCTGGAGAAGTTCAGACAACTGCGCCAGTTCCTGGAAGAACAAGAGAAACATCTGCTGACTCATGTGGAAGAGATGGAGAAGGAGATTGCAGGGAGAAGGGATGAGCAGCTGGCCAGACTCTCCGGGAAACTCTCCTCTCTTGAGAGGATCATCCAGGAGATGAAGGAGATGTGTCAGCAGCCAGCGAGTGAACTCCTGCAGGTAAGACGGTGGCAGGAACAGCCAAGGCTCCAGGAAAAGGCTGCCTCCCATCCTTTCTGTGCCCCTTTCATGTATGTAAGGAGTTCAGGGGCTCAGCTGATGGAGCCTCTAGTCAGGTTCTAGAGATTCTTATATGGTCTTGATGGAGCAGGAGGTGATCTTCTGCTCTTTGCTGATGCTTTGTCTCCAAATGCCTTTCAGCTGTGGGGGGCTTCGCCTACGATGCGTTCAGGCCTCCTTCCGACATGAGCCAGTCTCTTGACCAAGCTTCTCTTCCCGTTCCCTCCACAATGTCTGGGTTGATCACCTTCACAATGGATCCAGATTGGCCCAAAATGGTGCTCAGTGACAGTGACCAAAGAGCAAGACAGAGGGACTCATTCAGACTGCTGCTGGTCCCACCCCTTTCCTCCAGGAAAACCCGCTGTTTACTGCTGAATGAGAGCAAACATCAGACAGGTTTTCTCTGGATTGACGTTTGCTTTGATGTTGCACTAAGGAGCAGGTTTTTCCTAAGGGAAAGCGGCAGGGCAAAGGCAAAACCACTGGGACCCATGTTTTCTGGGCACAGGAAAAGCAGAAGGGTGGATGAGCCCAAAGAAACACAGCTGTTTTATTACCCCTTTGGAGGCATTTTATGCTGCAGGTCCTTTTTTTACTTCCAGATGGAAAATAGAATTTGGAATTTGGAGACTTCTATGGAAGACAGTTTGGGACAGTGCCCTGGCAGGATTTTCCTGTAGGTTACATATGTCTGAATTGCACAATGCAAACTGGATTAAAGTTATTAAATTGTAATCTAAGACTAGAGATGGTGTGTCGTCTCTTGAACTCACAAACGTGACATTTACCTATCATTCTGGTGGATTTCAAAAGGATTTTAAACAATAATGACAAACTGATGTGGAAATGTGGAGAACTTGATATCGGAACAATTAATAATTTCAGATTGGATAAAATAAAACCTGGGAGAAAGAAAAACTGGCTGATTCAGCCATTCCTACCCTAAACCTTGGCATGTTCCAGGCAGACTGACATCCAAGGGCCAGGGTCTGAGGGGTCTTCCTAGTGTGGCCTGTGGTGTGCAGTGAATTCCCTTCTCTTTTTCCCTCTAGGATGTGAGAAGCACCTTGCAGAGGTAAGTGGATCTGGCTCATTTCCATTAACATCACTCCATGAAGCCGGGATGCAGGAATCTCAGACATGGCCCTCCAGGGGCTGCAGGGGGGAGACTGTAGGACTCACTCCCTGCAGCATCTCACAGGTAAAAGTAGAGCCCCCTCTTTTGAACTTGTAGCCCACCCCCCAATTTTCCCTCCAAGGTTCAAGGTCAACTGCCTCCTCCCTCCCTCCCCACATCACAGGGGGTGAAAGTCAGGTTGTTTGATGCCTCTGGAGGGAGAGTCCCATGGGGCATGGGGTTGTGCCCTTCCTGGGTGAGAGAGGGGGGCAGGAAGGGTGGAGGTTGTTCTTGACCTCTTGCCAGCTTCAGACATCACTCACATCCTCTGGAGAGGCTCCGGGAGGGAGGGATTGCAGGCACCCCACTTCAGGGGTTTGGTTCTTACATCCTGGGACTTTACCAGAAAGTTGTTATGGGGCAGCATCGTTGGAAGCCGTGGGAGCCCTCCGGTGGTGTCGCTTGGGGTTACATCTTGTCCCTTGTGCTGTTTAGCATCCTTACGAAGCCACTGACAGTTCTCCTCAGGGGTTTTGGACTGAGGTCTCCCCAATCTGTGGTGGACACCCAGCTTTATCCTGCTTTTCCATCTCAGTCAGGGGAGGAAGTGGAAATGCTAGACCAGGGCTTGGAGGTGGGTGTCAACAGATGAAGCCGAATCCTGAAAATGACCTGTTGGGAAATGAGCTTCAACTTTGTTCATGTTATTGAGATCTCCTGCAATGATTTGGGAGACAGTGCCACAATGGGACCATTCATTGTTGTTGTTTTTTACCAGGTATGAGAAAAGAGAGAGTCCAGAGAAGCCACTGCCTTTCCCTCCAGAAATGAGGAAGCGGATCTTGGAACCCTGTGATCTAAATCACCTTATGGAGGATACAATGAAAGAATGGAAAGGTAATGATGGTGGTACCTCTTATTATAGTGGTACCTCTGGTTGCGAACGGGATCCATTCCGGAGCGCAACCTGAAAGGCCTAATCTGTGCATGTGCGAAGCACCGAACCTGGAAGTAACCCGTTCCAGTAATTCCGGGTTTGGCGCGTTCGTATCCCGTAGCGAACGCAACCAGAGGTATGACTGTACTTCTTCAGAACTGAACATGTCAGGCTCTTATTGCATGGAATTTAGTAACCCCATGATACCTTCCTTCTTCGTACTCCAGCTTTCATTTCCTGTCCCCCAGAATGGCCCATGTATATTGTGACGCTGGATCCTGTACAGAAAGCTTGAAACAGAGTGTAGAGCAAAGTCAGGATTTTTTCCTCCAATCTGCATCTGTTTACAATTCTACAGAACCTCCTTTTCCTTTTGGTTCCCCCTCTACACAATCTGGGGTTGTCATTTTGGAGGTTCTCCTGCTCTGAATGGAGTCAAAGGGCATTCAGAAGCCCCCAGTTCCCCCTCTGCCTCCTGCTCAGGCTTGTTTCTCAGCAATGGAGCCAAGGCCTGAGCCCTCTCCTCCTCAGACGTCCCCCTGCAGCTGCCATATCTAGGGCTTCAGCCTTCAAGATCTCGTGAGAGGAGATGGAGACATTGAGGATGGAAGCAAGAGCACATGAACCCCAAAGGGCACAATCATGCTTGTTAAGAACCTTAAAGGTTGGTAGAAGGTTTGTGAGGAAAGACTTCCTTTTGCATGAGAGCTCTGCCAATCCTTCCTCATCAACCTTCACTTTTCCTTATGTTTCACAATTTTGGCTTTAATGATTCCCCCCATCACTTTACTTGGGGTAGATGTTAAGGCTGCCTCCATCTCCCCTCTTTATCATTTTACAGGATTCCTATTGCTCTGCCTCCCCTCCAGTCCAAGAATGTAGAGCCCAATTTCAGGGACAAAAGTTCAGAGACTATCAGGATATATGCTGAATAGTTTTATTCGGTTATTTGTAAGCTTGCTTTATGAGTTTTAAAGCTTTAGTTATTTTCATAGATTCTTCCCATGATTTTCTTGTTTTTAATCATTTTTTGTATGATCTAATTAATAATTAATATTTGTACTTGAATTTAAGGATGCTACATTTTGAAGTGTTACTTTTGTATGGAGATTTATTTTATGGTGGAAGAGTGTTGCCCTTACACTTTATATCTTTTTGCTTCCTCAGATACTCTGTTCTACAGAAAACAGATTCTGAAAGGTAAATTTCCAGGGGAGGAACAATTTCACAGGAGGGATGGGGATTGATATTTCATGGATGTTGAACCGTCTGTTCTGCAGACTTTGGGACCCCCATCAATGGCGTCATCAATGGGCAACAGTCCTCTAGTGGTGTTTGGGTTCTTTGTATGTCTCATGAATGAACTGGGAGAGAGTTTGAAGGCTTGCATTGGGGGCAGAGCTTGTCCCTGCGAAGAACCTGCATGCCAGTCATGAGTTCCTTGCCTGCCTATAGACTATTATCCTGGTTTCCCCCTTAATTTTATAGATCTTGCTTTCTTTCATATATACTGCTTGATTGTAGGAAAAAGCCTCAGATCCTTACAATATCTTACAAAAGCTCTTAAGGAGAATCCCTCAGGGTCAGTCCAATGTCCATCTTGTCAATTTCTCATGTGTAGGGAACCTCCCTTGCATTTTGTTTTCCCTCCACACAATCTGGAGATCTCGAGATTTGCTTGGATTTCCCCCTTGTGAAGTGTGTTAAGAAGGGCACCCGCAAGCACCTAGTCCCCCCTCCACCTCCTGGCAAGCTGGTCTCCCAACAGAAGAGACAAGGCCTCAGCCGCCTCTTCCTCAGAGTTTCACCCTCACCAGCCATTTCTGGTGCTTCAGCCATCCCAATCTCCCCAGAGTTCCCACAGTTTTTATGAGGGAGAACTTCCCATTACATGAGACTCTTGTAATTACCGTGTTTCTCATAAAATAAGACATACCCAAAAAGCAAGCCATAGCAGTGTTTTCAAGCGGTCACAAAATATAAGCCATACCTCGAAAGGAAGAGGAAGAGGCCTGTCGTGTTGGCGCCCGGAACTGGATGCTGCCGCTGCTGCAGCCCCGCCAAAACACCCAGCAGTTCGCGCCGCATGGAGCCCCGAGGCAGCGGGACCCAGCCGCAGCAGCCAGGGCTATCTTAAGCCTATCTGTCGCCCTGGCGCAAAGATCCCTCCGGTGCCCCTCGCGCTATGTTGGGCAGGGCCAGGCTGCGGACGCGGGGAGGCCGTTGGCGAGCCTCCCGGAGGGCGCGGCATGGTGGGCGGTGTTGCGAACCCCTCTTTCTTCAGTGAGCCACTCCGTTACAAATATATGTTTTTATTCAGGTGCCTAGGATATGACCTTATCCCCTTCCACCTGATCCTCCGAGGTTCGACTTAGGACCGATCTCCCTTATAAACTCTGGGGATCCCTGTAACGTGAGTGCTTCCGTCCAGCTGGCGTGGCCAGTTATATCTCCTGCTCTGGGCTATTGCTGTGAAAAACCCCTATGCCTACAGTCCTGGGCTTTCTTTACTCTGAAACCCTCACTGTATCAGCTGCCTAGCCACCGCTAGCAACTCTGTGGCATGCCCAAGGTTTCCACCCTCTAGCCCCTCCTTAGTGCAACTCCAAGACACAAACTATCCCCCACAGGTCAAGTTTTGCCTCCTCACTGAGTTCACCCTGATGAGAGCTTCTATATATAACGTGATGGACTAATCAGACGACGATACTACAAACAAGAACAAGATTTTATTTTACATCAAGCATAATGGTTTCAGTGTTTCTTAGATATTGGGCTTAGTTTCATTACAGCTTAGTTCTTAATCAGTTTCATAAACATCAACTAATCCTACCCAAAACCTCCCTCAGACTATTCTAACTCCTCCCTCTCCAGATCCTCTCTAACTCTCTCCTCACACTCCACACTCAACCCTGAACCAACGGCTCCTCCCCCCTTTTAAACCTCAGAAGGTTCCGCCTCCTCAGGGCGAGCTGCCATTCAAACAGTTCTATAACTTAACCCATCAAATGCTGGGGTTAACTAAACATTCTACCAGCCAGGAGGGCTAATCCATTACAGGCGGCGACGGCAAACTCGTGCTCTGCTGGGCAGGGCCAGACTGTGGACTCAGGAAGTGGCAGCGCGGTGCTGCCGTCCAGGGGGCCCTGGCTGCCGCGCCCTCCGGGAGGCTCGCCAACAGCCTCCCCGCGTCCGCAGCCCAAGAAGAGGTGGGCGAGGGTGGTGGGGTTGGAGGGTGGAGGCGCCCTCCAGGCCATGGGGCCCTGCGCCAGTAGCCTCAATGGCTAAGACACCCCTCGCAGCAGCAGCGCCGCGCCTCATGGAGCCCTGAGCCAGTGGGACCCAGAAGCAGCACCTTCATGATGACCTGTGAAGCCCAGTTGCAAAACACTACCGGTACCTCTCTTTTCTTGCCTTGCCCACTTTATGCATATTTATGCATGGTTGATGCAAACTGTAATTGCATGCAATTGCTTTCACCACCAGGGTACTTTTGCTTGGTGCAAAAGTAATATTTAGGCATGGTTGATGCAAGCTGTAATTGCATGCATGAAAGTTAAAGTCTGCCGTTTTACTCATCACTGTGGGACTTAATTATAATTGAATAAATGTAGATTGCTGTACCATACTTACCAGTAATATAAATAAGACATACCCCGAAAATAAGCCATAGTGTGTTTTTTGGAGGAAAAATAAATAAGACGGTGTCTTATTTTAGGAGAAACACGGTACATGGCAAAGCTCTGCCGATTCTTCCTCTGCAATTTGGTTTGTCAGCATGCTTGGAAATTCCAGTTTCAACAGCTTTTTCCTACCAGTTTACTTGGGGCAAATGTTAAACCTTTCTTCATCCATCCAGTTCAGATCCCCATTTCATTTGTGGATTTTGAATGATTGTATTCCGCCATTTTCTAGTATGGTTTACCATTTCTGATTTCCCCATGGAATCATGGAATAGGAGAGTTTGAAAGGATCCCAAAGATCATCTAGTCCAGCCCCCTGCAAAGAAGGAATTACAGCTAAACACGTTAGTTGTTTTAATTCCTTAGGCCTAGGGATATTAAATTCTCAAGAATAATCTTTTGGAGAATATCTAACATCACTACCTAGGCCTACAGCTGTCGTCTTTGCAATTATTTGTTCTATGATTTCATCTTTTGCTTGAAATAATTAAACAACAGATGCTATAGTTACAGGTAGGTAGCCGTGTTGGTCTGCCATAGTCAAAACAAAATAAAAAAATTCCTTCCAGTAGCACCTTAAAGACCAACTAAGTTTGTTCTTGGTATGAGCTTTCGTGTGCATGCACACTTGGTATCTGAAGAAGTGTGCATGTACACGAAAGCTCATACCAAGAACAAACTTAGTCATTCAGAAATGTTCAGAGAGGTAAATTTCACATGGAAACCCCAATTCACAGGAGGGGTGGGAACTAGTGTTTCATGGGGGGGGGGTAAAGAGTCTGTTCTGTACAACCTGACTCTAGCCCCTGCTGTTTGTACCACAAAAGCAGAGAGGGTGGACTTGAAGGCGCAGGGGGGGGTGGGGGGGAGAGAGAGATAAATTACCCAGAAGGATCAGACTGAGCAGGGAAGAGTTTCATTGCTGCCTAGAGTTGGGTTCCTTTTCCAGGACTGGTTGCCACGGGTCCTATTTTTCTCGGACTAGAAAAAAAATTCTAGTACATAAGACTCAGATCTAAGGCACCTAGCCCTAGATAAGAGAATCGCAACAGAACAGCATCTTAAGCTAGCAATATACTGTATAAAACCCTTCTCTTGTGGCTGAACTAAAAGGACGCTGGCTCAGCTACAAGATCTTGGAGGAGTCTGGGAGGGCAAGAGTTAACACCCCCCTGCCCTTAAGGAGAATCCATATGTACATGTTTAACAATTTAATAAATTGTTCTGTGCACACTTGCGTTCACAAAGATGTGAACATGAGCCCAAATACTTCCATGTGGCAAGCGAGGGAGCAATATGTATTATTATTATTCTTTTGTTGTTTAAAGTTAAGAATATTTCTACTAGCACTATATCACAGCTTCGAAAGCCTACATAGAGTAGGGGTATTTCAAATGAGACTCGTCATAGCGATCCATGGTTAAGAGCAGAAGTTGGCCAATGTGTCCTCTTTTTTTCCTATTCAAAATACAGCAACTCTACACTTGCCTATCATGACTGTCTCAGCCCCTAACTGGTAACCTTTTGAATTATCCCCCCTTCCCCCAGGGAACTAGTCTTCTGGTATACATTCAATCCAAAAGAGAAGCATGGTATAAGCAGTCCTTTGTAAAATTGCCCTGCCACCAGGGGTGGAGGAAGGAGGGGGCGATGGGAGTGCATCGCCCCATTGGAGCGATCCCGGGGGGGGGTGTTTCCATCGCGGCTGCCCCACCCCCGCAGGCTGTGTGCCCCACCCCCAGAACGCATGCCCCGACCCCAGTATGCATGCCCCGCCCCTGGGACGCATGCCAGCCCTGTCCCGCCTGCTCCCCGCCCCCAGTGGCAGAGAATGAAGCTCCGCCACTGCCTGCCACCTGCCTCCTCTTCCCTGGCAGCAAGCCCTAAACTTCCAAGGTGGTGTGGAGGAAGGCAAGGAGAGACCAAGTGGTCGAGATGGAGAGCGTGATTTTCACTTGTGGGCCCAGAACGTGACCCCCGCGAAAGTGAGGGGGCTTCTATATGTGGTTTTATGCTGTGAACCACCCTCAGACCTTTGGATGAAGGGCAGAAGGCAAGTGTGATATTACTACTACTACTGCTATACTACAACTACTACAGGGGGGTCCTCATCCCCCACCCCAACTCAGATGTCCCCAAAGGTCAATTCCCACAGAGATTGTCAGAGGAAAGCAGCTTCTCTCCTCTCCTGCCTCCTCCAATTCTCTCTCTTTCTCCTTCACTAACACAGAAGAGCTGAGTAAAAGGTTTCCTGGGTGGTTTTTCCTCTTAGAAAATGCCTGGGTTGAGAGGAGGGCTGGCACAATACACATTGAATATCAGAAAGTGAAGAAAACTGATTAAAAAACCAACAAGGAAGATATTTATTCTGATGAAGGTCTGCAAGGAGGAGTCTTGCATGCGATGCAAAGAAATCCCCTTGGTCTGAAAAGGAATCTGGGTTTTTTGTGTTTTTTTAAACAACATGTCTGTTTCTGTCTCTCTGCTGATTCTGCCTAATCTTCTCTTTCCCTCATCTTCTCCCCAACAGCAAATGTCACTCTGGATCCAGACACAGCCCATCCTGAACTCATTCTGTCCAAGGATCGGAAAAGCGTGAGAAGGGGAGACAAACGTCGAGTCCTGGCTGATAATCCTGAGAGATTCAGTGACCGGCGTTGTGTGTTGGGACGTGAGGGATTCACAGCAGGCAGACATTTCTGGGAAGTCAATGTGGGAAGTGGGGAATGGTGGGCTGTGGGGGTTGCCAGGAAGTCTGTGGAGAGAAAGGCCTGCTTCCCCTTAAGCCCTGAGGGAGGGGTCTGGGCTGTGGAGAAGTCTGGAAGCAAGTACTGGGCCTTGACCTCCCTATATTCCTCCCCTTATCCCTCTCCTCTGTCCCTGAGTGAGAAGCCCAGGAGGATCCGGGTGACTCTGGACTATGAAGGGGGACGTGTGTCTTTTTCTGACGCTGACTCAGGAGCCGAACTCTACACGTTCTCAGGAGCCTCATTCTCCGGAGAGACCCTCCTCCCTTACTTTCATCTGTGGGAAAAGAAAACCTCCCTCAGTATCTCCTGAGGAGACTAAATCTGCCTCTCAGGCCCAGCAGGAGTTTCTCTCCAGACCAGAGTGACTGATACAAAAACCATTTACCCACCAAGAGAACATTGGGCAGTTTTTCAAGGACCCTTTGAGAAGATTCTTTCCAGTCAAAATCAGTGGAAATAACAAAACAAATATGGGTTTCTGTTGCTTTGCATTTTCTTTCGTTTTCCCAGAATTCCCTCTGCAGCTTCTTAAAGAGACAGTCACACTTTTAAAAGTCCTAATAAATTTTCTCACCTTCAGTGTTGTTTTTTATTTGAGATGTCTGATTTGAGAGAGGACGAGACTCTTAATCCTAGGGTTGTGGGTTTGAGCCCCACGTTTGGCAAATGTTTCCTGCACTGCAGGGGGTGGGACTAGATGACCCTTAGGACCCCTCACAACATTGCAATTCTAGGAAACCTTCCTCTCCCCACAAGACCTTATGCAGCTGTGAAAATGCATACATTATTGGATTAATAGTTGACTAAAAAGTGAACCCCTTCACCCATGTCAAGCAGGATAGCTCCTTGCTCTGGAGACCTTAGATGGGACGAAAAAGAAATTGAACAGTCTCATGTGTGTATTTCTTGTGTGGTGGCAGCAGCCACAACCCTTCGCTCACCTGGTACTGCCCACCTTTCCTGCTGCTCTCAGCGTGGTGTTGCCTGTCAGCAGTGGGCCAGACCCCCAGCTCAGGTGTCAGCTTCAAATACACAATGCTCCCCCAATTAGCGTCATCTGATTTCTCTAACTGCTGGAACAACAAATGCCTGTGGAACTGACCCCTCCATAGCCTTTCCCATCTGTCTAAAGGTATTGTCTGACCCAACTCTTGTGACCATTTTATCATAGGTTCTTTTATTACCTCATCTTTCAGTTCCCATTCGAGGAGCAAGTTGTATATTTTCGATATATTTTTTTAAATTTGGTTGCAGAAGTTCACTTTGTAATTTTGATATCTCCTGGACAAATCCTATTTTTTAATCTTGGTTAAAAATATGCAGCATGTGGTGATATTGTCTCTGGCTCCACTATCAGGGCCACTGACTACTGACTGGTGCAGCCTGCTCTCCTTTTCCTGCGTTTCCCACAGGGTGGTGGCAGATGTCCCCCCCCACCTGCCTGAGGGCCGCCTCCCCTTGCTCCATCCCCTATATGATGTTGGCCTCGTTTGTGTGTCATCGTACGTTTCCCTGTGAGCCTCCACTCGCCCCGTGGAAGGACACCAAAGTGGCCCATTTAGTCCAGCACCCAAGAGGGGCCACCCAGACCCCTCTTGTGGAAAACCTGAAAGCAGGACCAGACAGCAAAACAAGCCTTGCCCCCCCCCCAGCCTCCAGCAACCAATTTTACAAGGATGGGCTCCAACTTGAATAAACCCCTTGCCCCGGGCACCCTGAGCTGGGGGTCTGGCCCACTGCCCACCCCCACTGCTGACAGGCAACACCACACTGAGAGCAGCAGGAAAGGTGGGCAGCACCAGGCAAGAGAAGGGTTGTGGCTGCTGCCACCACACAAGAAATGCACACATGAGACACTGCCCTCACCTACGGGGATCCGGCCGTCAGCAGTTCTCAGAGAGAACCCCCTGCAGCACAGAGGGGAGCATGAAAATACTGTAAGCTGCTTTTGAACGTGCTGGACCCCAACGGGATGCTGGTGGCCTCTAGCTTGTCTGCCCCATCTTCCTTCTCTATGGGCCCCATGTGGGACCCAGAGACACTCTGGGGAAATGTGCCCCTAGCCTGCACACCACTTTCCAGCCCCTTCCACACTGGTGAAAAAAGCAACCCTCATTACAAATGGGAGGGGCCAAAGGCCACATTGGCAAGCCCAGGTACCGTATACGTTGATTGAGTGGCCATTTTGCCTAGAATGAACAACGCCCCCCACAAACACACAAATGTTGTTGGCTGTGTCCCTAACACATTTCTCTTGCATTGGCAATCAGAATGCAGAAAAACACAGGGAGCAATAAGCATGTTCAAGAATGCTGTTTGAAGGCGCACAACACAGTGTGACTTTAAATGACACAATGGATGAGACATCAGGGCTTAGATTGAACCCTTTTTAAAGTAGGCCATGCTGGAAATAGGCATCCATAGAACTCAGCAAATGCTAATATTGCATGAGGTTGCAGAGCAGAGAGAGAGAAACCAATAAGGGTTATTCAATCACTGTGGCTCAGAGCTGCCTTGAGCTCTTCCGAAACTGTCACCTAGTAACAGTCACTCCATCAAGCTCCCTGCACTGTTTCTACCCCAACTGGTCATTATAAATTTAAGAACTACTAGTACCTGAGCTTGTCCCTTTCCTCCTCCCTCCCCATTCCCCTTTCCTTTTATGTCGCCTATTTTAGCTTGTTTTTCATTGATCTGTGAAACTGCATTATTTCTTCATAAACAGATGCCTGTGTTCAAAGAAAGTGGTTTGAGAAGCACATTCACACTAAATCAAGCATTGCTGCAACCAGCAAGTTTTCAAACCGTAGTGATGTGGGGTGGAGCAGAGAAACAAACTGCTATGACTGTCGGAAACGCAGCTTAAATTATGGCAAGGTGTTGTGAGCAGGTGCTAGCAATGTGGGTCCCTAGTGCTGGTGACATCGCTTATTCCCTCACCCCACTTTTTATCCCCCAAACAGCTCTGTGAGGTTGACTGGTATCAGGAACAGCAAGTGGTCCAGGGGACTCTGAATTCCTAAAGCTAAAAAGGGGCTTGAACCCAACTCTCCCCAAGCTACGTTTCTAGGCACCTGGTTGCCTCCCCCCTCTCTGCCGCTCAAAGTCAAAGTGCCGGCTGAAAAGTTACACATTTACCTGCTTGAGCATATTGTTAGGACCCACCTTATTTTGGTGACAGTAAGTTGTTTTAAATTGCTTTTAATTATTGTCTTTAGTGGTTGTAACCCGTACTGGAACCTTGGGGTAAAGGGCTGATTCATGGCAAGAATAAGAATAAGTGGGGAGCTTTATCCTCCAAGGCATCGGAATTAGGCACTAATTTCTTAAAATGATAAGCACCTGGGAGCTGCTTCTCTCGCCCAGTGGAGCAAGCAGTTTGCATTCTTTTCTCCGTTTTCTCTGCTCAAATCACAAAGGCCTCATTTTCTGGTGTTCTCTTAAGTTGCACGGATGGTTGAAGATTCTCCCCCAATTGGGGCATTTGCATGGCTTCCCCCATGTGTGGGTCCCTCTGGAACTCCGTAATGTATCTCTCTAGGAAAAGCTTTTCCCACAATGGAAGCACTTGTGCGCATTCTGCTCAGTGTGGATCCTCTGATGCAATTGAAACTCCTTGTGCACTTCGGATGCTTTCTCTTCCAGGAGGTCTCTCTGATGGCGCACCAAGATCCCTCTCTATGGAAAGGGCTTCTCACCCTCAGACCATTCGCACAGTTCCTCTCCAGGTGCCTCCTCTAGTGTTCAGCTTCGTAGGGATGTCCTTCGGCATTCAGCCTCCCCAAACCCAAACTGTGCTGGCCGTTCCTCCCATGATTTGAGGAGAAGGGCTTTTCTGCTCCAAAGTGCACTGGGCTTTCACTAAAGGGAACAGGACTTCTGGAGATGGCTCTGTTCATTTGCTCCCTGGTGTCCTTTGGACTCATGCTTTTGACCTGGAATCTCAGCTAATAGGGATATTTCCCTAAGGAAACAACTTCCCCTGGGTGGGATTTCTCCGTCTTGATCTCTCTCCTTTTAGCTGCAGGTGATGGTGAAACTGAAAACATTTTCTAAACATTATGTGTGTGGGAAACCCATAAGCAGGATCTGAGCACAAGAGCCCTCTCCCTTTCTAGAGTCTCCAGTGTTATAGAAATCGTAAAACTGTCATTCTGGAAATAAGTTGACACAGGGGAATCCATTTTGAAGGGAGACTACGGAGGGAGGAGGAGGAGGAAACCTGAATCCACCAAGCCAGCACATTCCAACACTATCGCCCTCTCCTTATCCCCTTCCTCCCACATCTGCATAAAACCATCTACATAACCATTTACATGGATCGCAAGGTGACGGAAATCTCTTTATCTTAAGGGGACCCTTGAACGCATTTTCACACCCGGTGATAATCCCGTCTTCCTGGAACACCGCAAGCACTGTAAAAAAACGTGCTTTTCTTCTCCCTCTTTAAATCTTTTCCCGTCTCTCCCAGGGCGCTGTAAAATCGTGCCTTCCTTGCTTCGAATATCTTTTAAATGTGTCAAAATGTATCTTCTGGAAAATTTCCTTCAATACCTTATATGTATCCCTATAAATGTAATTGTATGTATTCCTATAAGTCAAAACAAAATAAAATAAAAAATTCCTTCCAGTAGCACCTTAGAGACCAACTAAGTTTGTTCTTGGTATGAGCTTTCGTGTGCATGCACACTTCTTCAGATACCTTATAAGTGTAATTGTATCCAACTAGAATGTATTCCTCCAATGTACCTTAATTGTATCCTGTCAGATGTACCGGTATTTCTACCATCTTTCAACTGACTCACCGGTGATGCAACACTGCCACCTACTGGGTCTGGGAAACGTCAAGAAATACACAACAAATGCAAATTCAAGTGATAAAGTTTATTGACTGTCATTTAAAAAACCATTCCAGTTTTCCTGCCGCACCGCACCTGCAAAGAAGAAGGAAAACAAACCCATCAGCACATATTCAGACAGGATTATGCCTCACCCAAGTCCCGCTTCCTATGTAAATCTTGTTGACCCGCCTTTTCTTCCCCATAGAAATGTATTAGAACTAAAAGGCATAAAACTGTGGACTTTCTTTTGTTCGGGGTCTCGCTCTTCGTCTGTCTACGCGAGTGGGACCCTGCTGCAGCAGGTTTTTTTTCTACTTTGCGCAAATAAAGGATCTACTTACCTTTCCTGGACGTGGTCTCTGTTTATTTCCCGACCGGTAAAGAGCCTTCAAACGTGTTGTTCCGGGGCCCTGGGTCTCCTTACGAGCCCAGTGTCACCTTAAAGGGAAGGGGAGAATTTTACAACACCAGCAACCACTATTCAGAAGCATTACTGCTTTGCAGCACGGAGGCAGAACATAGCACCTTCCATGAATGTTATCTACTCCTCTGTTAAAGCCTTCCAGGTTTTTCAGCCATTGCAAGGGACCACACTTTATTTGGAATATAGAAAGACTTCACACTGTGTAGTAATATGGATTATTATTATTAATAATAATAATAGCCAAGATCGCCCCAGGCATTTCTATCGAGGGAAGGAGCTCTATAGCTTGTCTGCCACACCACAGATGGTGCCTTCTGCCAGGCCAGGCCATTGGTCCATCAAGGTCAATATTGCCTGCACTGACTGGCAGCTGTTCTGCAGGGTCCCAACCATACCTGGAGATGTCCTGGCCAGGGATGATGGGAGTTGTAGTCTGAAGCAAAGAGGGCTCCAGGTTGACAATGCTGAAAGCGTCTGTTTCAATCTGAAGTTCTCTGCCAGTATGCTAAAAACGGATTAAGTCAAAATTAGCAACCAGATTTGTTTTAGGAGTTCTCTTCACGGAATCAAGTCCTGATTGATAAATCAAAACTCCCGTTCATCTAGGACAGAGGCAGATTCTCTCTCTCTCTCTCTCTCTCTCTCTCTCTCTCTCTCTCACACACACACACACACACACACAGTATATAAATAAATAAAATAAATATTAATAACTGTACTAGGCAAACACATACATAAGTATATAAACCACGTTTCTGAAATAGTACAGGAGAACAATCCTGAATCTATTTTGACTCCCAAATTGACCTCAAAAGTTTCTCTGCAAGGAAGAAGGAAAATGGAAAACCTCCCCATTGTCTCTATGCTCACAAATCCTGTCTTAAGGGCGTATCTGTGTATGAATCAGGTGAGCTTGTGACCTGGATTCAGGAACTGAGTATTTACCATCACAAAAGAATGGCCAGATTGCCCAGGTAATGCAACCAGTGACCATTATCAGGTATCCTGGTAGACAGGATTTTTGCTTCTGTGATGTATGTATGATGTATTGGGGGATGGACTTGAGCTTGTTGTTGTTTAGTCTTTAAGTCATGTCCGACTCTTCGTGACCCCATGGACGCCAGGCACTCCTGTCTTCCACTGCCTCCCGCAGTTTGGTCAGACTCATGTTTTCGAGAACACTGTCCAGCCATCTCGTCCTCTGTCATCCCCTTCTCCTTGTGCCCTCCATCTTTCCCAACATCAGGGTCTTTTCCAGGGAGTCTTCTCTTCTCATGAGGTGGCCAAAGTATTGGAGCCTCAGCTTCAGGATCTGTCCTTCCAGTGAGCACTCAGGGCTGATTTCCTTCAGAATGGATAGGTTTGATCCTCTTGCAGTCCATGGGACTCTCAAGAGTCTCATCCAGCACCATAATTCAAAAGCTGAGACACTGCTGAGTCACAGAGGGACCCACACATGGGGGAAGTCATGCAAATGGGGAAGAATATCAAAAGCAGAGAAAGACAACAAGACTTGAGCTACAGGGTGGCAATTTCAAAAGTCTATATAAGGGCTTGCATACCAATGTTCGGGGTTCCTCCTCCCTCCTGCGTGGGGCTGGGGTGTGAGCACCCTGTTGCAACAGTTAACAAAGATCATGCTTACTAGCTGTTTTGCTTCTCAATATTCTCTGGTTGGCCTCTGTTATTTTTCTCCTACCGATAGCGAACCTACATAGGGACTCTATACGGGCTCTAGGGTACCCCATAAGGGAAAAGGAGCATTTGTTTCCTATCACAAAACCTATGAATGGAAATGTTACAGTATGAATACCACAACTTACTAGGTGTGTGTGTTTGTGTGTAATCGAAAGCATGGGAAGCAATCCAGAAGCATTCGCTGCTACTACTACTACTACTAATAATAATAATAAATTTTATTTGTACCCCGCCCTTCCCAGCCAAAACAGGGCTCAGGGCGGCTAACAATAATAAAACCACACAACCACAAAACAAACAGCTAAAAATACAAATTAAAACAATTTAAAACTTAAAAGTTTAAAAGCCACCTCATTATAAATAGCTCACCAACAACCAATGGAATAAAAACATCAGGGATTACACTCAACCCAACCCAAAAGCCAGGCGAAACAGCTCCATTTTACAAGCCCTGCGGAAGGATACCAACTCCTGCAGGGCCCTTGTTTCCTGTGGCAGATCATTCCACCATCTTGGGGCCAGAGCCGAGAAAGCCCTGGCCCTAGTAGCTGCCAGCCTGACATCCTAATGGCCAGGGATCTCTAGGATGTTATTATTTGAGGACCTCAAGGCCCTACCCGGGGCATACTGGGAGAGGCGGTCCCTTAAGTACGAGGGTCCTAGGCCGCGTAGGGCTTTAAAGGTCAAAACCAGCACCTTAAACCTGATCCTGTACTCCACCGGGAGCCAATGCAGCTGATAAAGCACTGGATGAATGTGATCTCGCGGCAAGGCCCCCGTAAGGAGCCTCGCCGCGGCATTCTGCACCCGCTGGAGTTTCTGGATCAGCCTCAAGGGCAGCCCCGCATAGAGCGAGTTACAATAGTCTAGTCTGGAGGTGACCGTTACTAGAGAAAACATTCACCAAATGAAAAGACCTGGGGACATTTTTTTTTTTAAAAAAAAGATCACGTGGTCACCGAGTTTCTGAGTCATTTTCAGGAAGGGAAACTCCCAGTGACTAGAAACTGAGAAAGTGAAACTTAACTCTCGTCTTTGGAGCGAGGGAGCCATGGCTGCTGCAGGGGGTCACATCCAGCGTCTCCGCGTTGAAGCCACTTGCTCCATCTGCCTGGATTACTTCAAGGATCCAGTAACCATCCCAGAGTGTGGGCACAACTTCTGCCGATCCTGCTTGATCCAGTGCTGGGGGGAATCGGAAGCAGAGGCTTCCTGCCCTCAGTGCAGAGAAAGAGTCCAGAGAAGGAGCCTCATCCCCAACCGGCAATTGGCTAACTTTGTAGAAATAGCCAAGAATCTCAGCCTTCAAGAGGGAAAGAAGGAAGGAGGGGAAGGAGGAGTCTGCGAGGAGCACCAGGAGCCCCTGAAGCTCTTCTGCAAAGTCCACGAAGCCCCCATCTGTGTGGTGTGTGACAAATCAAGGGAACATGAAAACCACAAGGTGATTCCTCTGAAGGAGGCTTTCGAGGAATACAAGGTAGGAGATCCCTGGACCTTGATGTGGAGAAATAGCTGTGTAATCTTCTTGGGAGGTTTTCTTTTTAATTCTCATGCCCAAAGTAGGCATGGCATGAATTGGTGGTTGTTTAGTTAGGTAGAAGCAGCCCAGGGCTCCTGGGATGGCTGGGAGGAGGGAGTTGAAGTCTTTCTCTCTGCCAGGGGGACAAAGGGATCTTCCCTTGAAATACTCACATCAGCTTCAAAGATTTGAACTGGGACCGTGGCAGGGAGAGAAAGGGTTAACCTCATCCGCATCCCCCAGCAAGGTTTCTTTATAAATATTTAGAAACTACAAATGTAAATTGCACATACACAACTAAGTACATGTCTCCTTTGGCTAGCAGGATGCCTCCTCAATGCCCTGCAAAGCAAATAATAGCAAGGGATCAGCTGCAGGGGGTGGGGTGGGACTAGTGGCCAGGAATTGACCAGATGGTGCAGGATTCCCCCCCCCCCAGTATCTGTTGGAAGCAGATTTTCAAGTGGAGGTGGAAGCACCTACTGGTGGGGACCACACTTATTCTGGGGATGCTGTGGGGCCTGTGCAATGAGGTTTCAGTGGGGGGGGGGAGTGAGGATCTCTTCCCATCCCAAATGGCAAAGGACTCCGTGGTTCAGAGTAGCATCTGCAAAGACATGGGGAAAAGATGACTTTTCCATGACAACTCAGAATTGGACCTGTGCTATTATATAAAAAAGATAAAATTCTCATTCTGCTTCAGAAAAAAACCTTTTAAACTGTGTTTTAATCCCTTTTAAAATAATTCACTTGTTCTACTACAGTGGTGCAAAAATGCTCCTGTGCCATGCAGTGTCAATAATGCCACAAAATAGTAATGATAATGAAATGAAGCTGGCCCCTTTGAACTTGTGGGGTGACCAGACAGCAGATCGAAGGAGCTACTTAGCTGGACTCTGGCTGCAGCAAGAACTACTTTGGCCCAGAAGTGGAAGATGATGCAGGCCTTAAATCTCCCCTGGTGGCACAAGCACATGTGGGCTATGGCTACTGCAGAGAAGATAACGGACAAGTAGCAGAAAACCTGAATTGCCATCTGACCCAATTAAGTAGCAAAGCTGTGGGGTCAAGAGGAAGGGTGGAAAAGCCCTAGGCCTGCAGAAGAGGGGTTTGGAATGGGGACTGCTCTATTCCTCTATCTCTAGCCTCTTGGGCTGACCTCCCTATGCTAGACTTTGATGCTAGACTGATACATCCCAGGTTGGATCCTGACTCATCCCTTCTTCCTCCTCCTCTTCCCACTTCTCCCTGGGACCTCAAGATGAGAAGCGAGGCTGGAAGTCTCCTCGGAGAAGACAAAGGAGCAAGCATGGCTGCCGTTGCTCTTCTCCAGACTAGTTTGTTGCACTAGAAAACTTTCCCATCCCAGTTCTGCAGTGCTTTTCAACCAGTGTGCTGTGGCACCCTGGGGTGCCATGAATGATGCTCAGGGGTGCCTCTGACAACACTGGCCTCTGTCCCTCTTTCCTTCCCTCCCTCCTCGGATGCCATCTCTGCCTCCCAAAGGCTTGTGCAGCTATTGGTTGAAGCAGCCCTGGCTACAAACTCCGCAGGCGAATGGTGCCTCTGGGGCTGGCAAGAGGGTGTTGGTTGCCAGGAGCTGAGGCGGCCTCAGAGTAAGCAAGCAAACTGGCGAGGGGTCCTTGCTGTTGGGAATGGACAGTCAAGTCCCAGGCCCCTATGGGGCAGTGTGAGGAGGCACCTCTCTTTGGGGCTCAGAGACCAAGAAGGGGACTCCTAAGGAGAGGGGAGAGGAGAGGAGGCCAGTTTAATATTCATCTCTCTGTGTGTCTCAATCAAACCTGAGTTTTCCCTTTTCTCTTTAGGGAGAGATCTGTCGTCGCCTGGAGATTCTGAGGAAAGAGAGAGAGGAAATTCTGGCCTATCAAGCAGATCTGGACAAGGAAAGCAAAGACCTCCTTGTAGGTGTCTCTATTGTTACTAGTGAGAGAACAAGCACTTGAAGAATCGAGTCAGGACTGAGGAGGGATGGGGAAATCTGCCCTTTTCAGCTTCTCCCCATTTCTCATTTTTCCATATCAGTTTATTTATTAATTTATTATTCTGAAAATGAATCAGATGTTAGGGTAGCTACTTCCTTGTACTGTATAAATATTTTTATATGTACTTTACCCTCATAAATACATTTTTTGTGAACATTACCTGGCTAGGTCAACCTTGAACAATTCAGAGGTGTGAATTTCAAAGGATTGCTCTGTTTTGGTCTCCATATTTTTTCAGCAATAGCAAATGAGGTGGATTCACCTTTGAATGCAGCTAATTTGAGTTTACAGTGGTACCTTTAGTTACGAACTTAATTCGTTCTGGAGGTCTGTTCTTAAACTGAAACTGTTCTTAACTAGAGGCGTGCTTTCACTAATGGGGCCTCTTGCTGCCGCTGCGCTGCCAACATACGATTTCCGTTCTTATCCTGGGGCAAAGTTCTCAACTCGAGGTAACTCTTCCAGGTTAGCGGAGTTTGTAACCTGAAGCATTTGTAACCTGCAGCGTTTGTAACCTGAGGCATTTGTAATTCGAGGTAACAATGTATTTATGCCATGTCCCAAAACATGCAGGGAATATCCTGTAGGGATATTTAGGGAGGCAGGAGAGGATATATTATTTTATTATATCCTTCCTAACTTGCGGCAGCAAGTTCTATAACTGAGCAGAGTTGTTAAACAATCCCCCTTTTAAATTACACAGCGGTTAGCTAGTTGCAGGCTCATCTGAGCCTCACTATTTAGGATTCCTGGTTTCCCTTTTTTATATCCCTCCTAAAACAATAGACGCGACCATCTGATTAAACATAAAACTAGTTTACTTACAATCATCCAGTTCACAATAAGATCCCTGAAGGCAGACTTAATTTACAGAACAACATATAACTATGTGAACTATCCCATAAGGTAAGGTTACCAGATTTTTTTCAATGCATCCGGGACATAGCTGTCAACTTTTCCTTTTTTAAAAGGGAAATTCCCTTATTCTGAATAGGATTCCTCGCAAGAAAAGGGAAAGGTTGACAGCTATGATCTGGGGACACTTTTCAACTTCAGTTGGGATGTCAGGATTTTGTATGGGGACTGATTTGTAAATCTGGGGACTGTCCCTGGGAAATGGGGATGTCTGGTAACCTTACTAAGGGAAATATTCTCAAGTGACTGCGACTGAGCTGGCACTTCTCCTAACTCTTAGGAACACACAATGGAGAACACACAGAGCAGAACATGGAGGCCATGTGCTCCTCTACCAAGAACAGGCCACACCCACATTAAGTCTCATGCAAAGGAAGTCTGTCTCAGCTCAGGAGGAACTAGCAAGTTTTCTCCTGAGTGATACAAAGCATTCCCCAGCATGTGCATTGTAGGAATGTCGTATTTGACTGCAATAGGTTTTTACATCCCACATATCCATGGCTAGAAAAAAAGCGCTCCTTCCTTTAGGAAATAATAGAAGTCTGAAAAATAGAAGTCAACAGAAACAGCAATTAAAAATCAGAAGTGTCCTCCCTGTGGAATTCTCATAATTCTCTTCCTGATGTTTTGAAGGCTGACCATCTTCCACACTCAGACCTCCTCTTTTCTTGCAGAAATTAACAGAAATGGAGAGGCTGAAGACTGTGGAGAAGTTCAAAGAACTGCACCAGTTCCTGAAAGAACAAGAGAAACGTCTGCTGACTCATGTGGAAGAGATGGAGAAGGAGATTGCAGGGAGAAGGGATGAGCAGCTGGCCAGACTCTCCAGGAAACTCTTCTCTCTTGAGAAGATCATCCAGGAGATGGAGGAAAAGGGTCAGCAGCCAGCGAGTGAACTCCTGCAGGTAAGACGGTGGCAAGAACAGCCCAAGGCTGCCTCCCATCCTTTATGTGCCCCTTTCATGTATGCAAGAAGTTCAGGGTCTCAGTTGATGGAGCCTCTAGTCAGGTTTGTAATGGACAGGAAGACCCAAGAGACCTGGGATGCTTAACTCACCTGAATGCAGACTAGAGATTCTTCTGTGTTCTCGATGGAGCGGGAGCTGATCTTCTGCTCTTTGGTGAGGATTTGTCTCCGAATGCCTTCCGTCTTAGCAATGCTGCCTTCCTGCCCTGTGAGGGGCTTCGCCGACCCCTTGACCAAGCTTCTCTTCCTGTGTCCTCCACAACTTCTGGGTTGATCCCTTTCTCCATGGATCCAGATCGGCCCAAAATGGTGCTCAGTCACAGTGAGCAAAGAGCAAGATAGAGGGACTCATCCAGACTGCTGCTTGTCCCACCCCTTTCCTCCAGGAAAACCCACTGTTTACTGCTGAATGAGAGCAAACATCAGCCAGGTTTTCTCTGGATGGACGTTTGCTTTGATGTTGCACTAGGGAGCAGGTTTTTCCTGAGGGAAAGCGGCAGGGCAAGGGCAAAACCACTTGGACCCGTGTTTTCTGGGCACAGGAAAAGCAGAAGTCTGGAGGAGCCCAAAGAAACGCTGAGCTGTTTTATTACCCCTTTGGAGGCATTTTATACCACAGGTCCTTTTTCTACTTCCAGATGGAAAATAGAATTTGAAATTTGGGGACTTCTATGGAAGACAGTTTGGGACAGTGCCCTGGCAGGATTATCTTGTAGGTTACATATGTCTGAATTGCACAATGCAAACTGGATTAAAGTTATTAAATCATAATCTAAGACTAGAGATGGTGTGAGTCTTCTCTTGAACACACAAATGTGACATTTACCGTACCTAAAATTCTGGTGGATTTCATAAGGATTTTAAACAATAATGACAAACTGATGTGGAAATGTGGAGAACTTGATATCGGAACAATTAATGATTTCAGATTGGATAAAATAAAACCTGTGAGAAATAAAAACTGGCTTATTCAGCCATTCCTACCCAAAACCTTGGCATGTGCCAGGCAGACTGACATCCAAGGGCCAGGGTCGGAGGGGGTCTTCCTAGTGTGGCCTGTGGTGTGCAGTGAATTCCCTTCTCTTTTTCCCTCTAGGATGTGAGAAGCACCTTGCAGAGGTAAGTGGATCTGGCTCATTTCCATTAGCATCACTCCATGAGGCTGTGATGCAAGAACCTCAGACATGGCCCTCCAGGGGCTGCAGGGGAGAGACTGTAGGACTCATTCTCTGCAGCATCTCACAGGTAAAAGTAGAGCCCCCTCTTTTGAACTTGTAGCCCACCCCCCAATTTTCCCTCCAAGATTCAAGGTCAACTGCCTCCTCCCTCCCTCCCCACATCACAGGGGGTGAAAGGCAGGTTGTTTGATGCCTCTGGAGGGAGAGTCCCATGGGGCATGGGGTTGTGCCCTTCCTGGGTGAGAGAGGGGGGCAGGAAGGGTGGAGGTTGTTGACCTTGTCCTCTTGCCAGCCTTGGACATCACTCACATCCTCTGGAGAAGCTCAGGGAGGGAGGGATTGCAGGCACCCCACTTCATGGGTTTGGTTCTTTCATCCTGGGACTTTACCAGAAAGTTGTTATGGGGCAGCATCGTTGGAAGCCATGGGACCCCTCCCGTGGTGTTGCATAGGGTTACATCTTGTCCCTTGTGCTGTTTATCATCCTTACGAAGCCACTGACAGCTCTCCTCAGGGGTTTTGGACTGAGGTCTCCCCAATTTGTGGTGGACATCTAGCTTTATCCTGCTTTTCCATCTCAGTCAGGACAGGAAGTTGAAATGCTAGACCAGGGCTTGGAGGTGGTTGTCAGCAGATGAAGCCGAATCCTGAAAATGACCTGTTGGGAAATAAACTTCCACTGTGTTCATGTTATTGGGATCTCCTGCAATAATTTAGGAGACAGTGCCACAATGGGGCCATTCATTGTTTTTCTTTTCACCAGGTATGAGAAAAGAGAGAGTCCAGAGAAGCCACTGGCTTTCCCTCCAGAGCTCAGGAACAGGATCTTGGAATCCTGTGATCTAAATCACCTTATGGAGGATACAATGAAACAATGGAAAGGTAATGAAAAATGGCTGTCAGGATTTCACACTGGGAATTCTATTACAGTGGTACCTCTGGTTGCGAACGGGATCCGTTCCGGAGGCCCGTTCGCAACATGAAAAAAGCGCAACTTGAAGGGCCTAATCTGCGCATGTGCGTGGTGCGATTTAGTGTTTCTTGTGCATGCGCAAAGCGCTGAACCTGAGAGTAACCCGTTCCAGTAATTCCAGGTTTGGCGCGTTCATATCCCATATTGAACGCAACCCGCAGCGAACGCAACCAGAGGTATGACTGTACTTCTTCAGAACTGAACATGTCAGGCTATTATTGCATGGAATTTAGTAACCCCAGGATACCTTCCTTCTTCGTACTCCAGCTTTCATTTCCTGTCCCCCAGAATGGCCCATGTATATTGTGATGCTGGATCCTGTACAGAAAGCCTGAAACAGAGTGTAGAGCAAAGTCAGGATTTTTTCCTCCAATCTGCATCTGTTTACAATTCTACGGAACCTCCTTTTCCTTTTGGTTCCCCCTCTACACAATCTGGGGTTGTCATTTTGGAGGTTCTCCTGCTCTGAATGGAGTCAAAGGGCATAGAGAAGCCCCCAGTTCCGCCTCTGCCTCCTGCTCAGGCTTGTTTCTCAGCCGTGGAGCCAAGGCCTGATCCGTCTCCTCCTCAGACATCCCCCTGCAGCTGCCATATCTAGGGCTTCAGCCTTCAAGATCTCCTGAGAGGAGATGGAGACATTGAGGATGGAAGCAAGAACACATGAACCCCAAAGGGCACAATCATGCTTGTTAAGAACCTTAAAGGTTTGTAGAAGGTTTGTGAGGAAAGACTTCCTTTTGCATGAGAGCTCTGCCAATCCTTCCACAGCAACCTTCACTTTTCCTTATGTTTCACAATTTTGGCTTTAATGATTCCCCCCATCACTTTACTTGGGGAAGATGTTAAGGCTGCCTCCATCTCCCCTCTTTATCATTTTACAGGATTCCTATTGCTCTGCCTCCCCTCCAGTCCAAGAATGTAGAGCCCAATTTCAGGGACAAAAGTTCAGAGACTATCAGGATTCATGCTGAATAGTTTTATTCTGTTATTTGTAAGCTTGTGTAGTGATTGCTGAGTTTTAAAGCTTTAGTTATTTTCATAGATTCTTCCTATGATTTTCTTGTTTTTAATTATTTTTTGTATGATTTAATTAATATTTAATATTTGTACTTGAATTTAAGAATGCCACGTTATGAAGTGTTACTTTTGTATGGAGATTTATTTTCTGGTCGAAGAGTGTTGCCCTTACACTTTATATATCTTTTTGCTTCCTCAGATGCTCTGTTATACAGAAAACAGATTCAGAAAGGTAAATTTCCAGGGGAGGAACAATTTCACAGGAGGGATGGGGATTGATATTTCATGGATGTTGAACCACCTGTTCTGCAGACTTTGGGATCCCCATCAATGGTGTCATCAATGGGCAACAGTCCTCTAGTGGTGTTTGGGTTCTTTGTATGTCCCATGAATGAACTGGGAGAGAGTTTGAAGGCTTGCATTGGGGGCAGAGCTTGTCCCTGCGAAGAACCTGCATGCCAGTCATGAGTTCCTTTCCTGCCTATAGACTATTATCCTGGTTTCCCCCTTAATTTTATAGATCTTGCTTTCTTTCATATATACTGCTTGATTGTAGGAAAAAGCCTCAGATCCTTACAATATCTTCCAAAAGCCCTTAAGGAGAATCCCTCAGGGTCAGTCCAATGTCCATCTTGTCGAGTTCTCATGTATAGGGAACCTCCCTTGCATTTTGTTTTCCCTCCACACAATCCGGAGATCTCGATATTTGCTTGGATTTCCCCTTGTGAAGTGTGTTAAGAAGGGCACCCGCAAGCACCCAGTCCCTCCTCCACCTCCTGCCAGGCTGGTCTCCCAGCAGCAGAGCCAAGGCCTGAGCTGCCTCTTCCTCCGAGTTTCAACCTCACCAGCCATTTCTGGTGCTTCAGCCATCCCAATCTCCTCAGAGTTCCCACAGTTCCCACAGAGTTCCCATTCCATGAGGGAGAACTTCCCATTGCATGAGACTCTTGTAATTACATGGCAAAGCTCTGCTGATTCTTCCTCTGCAATCTGGTTTGTCAGCATGCTTGGAAATTCCAGTTTCAACAGCTTTTTCCTACCAGTTTACTTGGGGCAGATGTTAAACCTTCCTCCAGCCCTCCAGTTCAGATCCCCATTTCATTTGTGGATTTTGAATGATTGTATTCTGCCATTTTCTCGTATGGTTTACCATTTCTGATTTCCCCATGGAATCATGGAATAGGAGAGTTTGAAGAATCCCAAAGATCATCTGGTCCAGCCCCCTGCAATGCAGGAATTACAGCTAAACACGTTAGTTGTTTTAATTCCTTAGGCCCGGACAACACCATTACTGGCCCCAACAACATCAAACATACCATCTCAGGACTATTTAATTGCTCATCATCTAACATTGTGTATGCCATCAAATGCCAACAGTGCCCTTCAGCTCTCTATATTGGACAAACAGGCCAAACCTGTTTGGATAAATGGACATAAATCTGACATCAGGAATCACAAGACAGAGAAACCAGTAGGAGAGCACTTCAATCTCCCAGGACACTCTATACAAGATCTCAAAGTAGCTGTCTTATTGCAAAGGAATTTCAGAAATAGACTGGAAAGAGAAGTTGCTGAATTGCAACTCATTACCAAGCTTAAAACCATGGAGAGACCTGGTCTGAACAAAGACATTGGATTCTTATCTCATTATACATGACAAAGCTTTTTTAACCTTCTCACCCCTTGCTTTTTCCTGTAAGACTAATTGCAGCCGTTAACAGTCGTCAACAGCTATCAACCTTTCACCCATTTCCACCACCCCTCTGAGTAATACCCCTCCCCACCCTCTCACTATATATAAGGGTCTGGTGACTTCTGTTTCAGTGTATCTGAAGAAGTGTGCATGCACACGAAAGCTCATACCAAGAACAAACTTAGTTGGTCTCTAAGGTGCTACTGGAAGGAATTTTTTTATTTTATTTTGTTTTGACTATGACAGACCAACACGGCTATCTACCTTTAACTGGTAACCTTTTGAGTTATCCCCCCTTCCCCCATAGAACTAGTCTTCTGGTATACATTCAATCCAAAAGAGAAGCATGGTATAAGCAGTTTTTTGTAAAATTGCCCTGCCACCAGGAGTGGAGGAAGGAGGGGGCGATTGGAGTGCATTGCACCCATTGGAGCAATCCCGGGGGGGTTTCCATCAAAGCTGTCCCCCCACACGCACTGGGTACCCCACCCCTGCAGGCTGCGTGCCCCGCCCCCAGAATGCCCGCCCCGCCCCAAGTATGCGTGCCCCATCCCCGGGACACGTGTCAACCCTGTCCCGCCTGCTCCCCGCCCCCAGTGGCGGAAAATGAAGCTCTGCCACTGCCTGCCACCTGCCTCCTCTTCCCTGGCGGCAAGGCCTAAACATCCAAGATGGTAGGGAGGAAGGCAAGGAGAGACCAAGTGGGTGAAAGAGATGGAGAGCAGGAATAAACAGGCTCCCTCCTTAATTCAATTTTCACTTGTGGGCCCAGAACGTGACCCCCGTGAAAGTGAGCGGGCTTCTATATGTGGTTTTATGCTGTATTTTTATGCTGTGAACCACCCTGAGACCTATGGATGAAGGGCAGTAGGCAAGTGTGATTAAATTACTACTACTACTACTACTACTACTACAGGGGGGTCCTCATCCCCCACCCCAACCCAGAGGTCCCCAAAGGCCACAGAGATTGTCAGAGGGAAGCAGCTTCTCTCCTCTCCTGCCTCCAGTTCTCCTCTCTTTCCCCTTCACTAACACAGAAGAGCTGAGTAAAAGGTTTCCTGGGTAGTTTTTCCTCTTAGAAAATGCCTGGGTTGAGAGGAGGGCAGGCACAATACACATTGAATATAAGAAAGTGAAGAAAACTGATTTAAAAACCAACAAGGAAGATATTTATTCTGATGAAAGTCTGCAAGGAGGAATCTCAGTCTTGCATGCGATGCAAGTAAATCCCCTTGGTCTGAAAGGGAATCTGGGTTTTGTTTTTTGTTTTTATCAAACCGTCTGTTTCTGTCTCTTGGCTGACTCTGCCTAATCTTCTCTTTCCCTCATCTTCTCCCCAACAGCAAATGTCACTCTGGATCCAGACACAGCCCATCCTGACCTCATCCTGTCAGAGGATCGGAAAAGCCTGAGAAGGGGAGACAAAGAGCAAGACCTGCCTGACAATCCTGAGAGATTCAACTACGGGCCTTGTGTGTTGGGATGTGAGGGATTCACAGCAGGCAGACATTTCTGGGAAGTCACTGTGGGAAGAGGGGAAGGGTGGGGTGTGGGGGTTGCAAGGAAGTCTGTGGAGAGAAAGGGAAGCTTCTTCTCCTTAAACCCTGAGGGAGGGATCTGGGCTGTGAGGAAGTGGGGAGGAAAGTACAGGGCCTGCACCTCCCCTTATCCCTCTCCTCTGTCCCTGAGTAAGAAGCCCAGGAGGATCCGAGTGACTCTGGACTATGAAGGGGAACGTGTGTCTTTTTCTGACGCTGACTCAGGAGCCGAACTCTACACGTTCTCAGGAGCCTCGTTCTCTGGAGAGACCCTCCTCCCTTTCTTTTGTCTGGTTGGCATTAAAACCCCCCTCAGTATCTCCTGAGGAGACTAAATCTGCCTCTCAGGCCCATTAGGAGTTTCTCTCCAGACCAGAGTGACTGATACAAAAAACATTTCCCTGCCAAGAGCATATTGCACATATTTTCAAGGGCCCTTTGAGAGGATTCATTCCACTCAAAATCAGCAGAAATAACAAAACAAAAATGGGTTTCTGTTGCTTTGCATTTTCCTTCCTTTTCCCAGAATTCCCTCTGCAGCTTCTTAATGAGACAGTCACACTTTTAGGAGTCCTAATAAATTTTAACCCCTTCAATGTTGTTTTCTATTTGAGATGTCTGATTTGGCAGAGGACGAGACTCTTGACCCCAGGGTTGTGGGTTTGAGCCCCACCTTGGGCAAATGTTTCCTGTAGTTGGAGGGGGTGGGACTAGATGGCCCTCAGAGCCCTTCGCAACTCTGCAATTCTAGGAAACCTTCCTCTCCCCACAAGACCTTATGCAGCTGTGAAAATGCATACATTATTGGATTAATAGTTGACTTCTCTCCTGGGATACTAACTGCTGGAACAACAAATGCCTATGGAACTGACCCCTCCATAGCCTTTCCCATCTGTCTGAAGGTATTGTCTGACCCAACTCTTGTGACCATTTTATCATAGGTTCTTTTATTACCTCATCTTTCAGTTCCCATTCGAGGAGCAAGTTGTATATTTTCAATATATTTTTTAAAATTTGGTTGCAGAAGTTCACTTTGTAATTTTGATATCTCATGGACAAATCCTATTTGTTAATATTGGTTAAAAATATGCAGGATCTGGTGATATTGTCTCTGGCTCCACTATCAGGGCCACTGACTACTGACTGGTGCAGCCTGCTCTCCTTTTCCTGCGTTTCCCACGGGGTGGTGGCAGATGTCGGAATAAATACACCTCCCCCCCCCACCTGCCTGAGGGCCGTGGAAGGACACCAAAGTGGCCCATTTGGTCCAGCACCCAAGAGGGGCCACCCAGACCCCTCTTGTGGAAAACCTGCAAGCAGGCCCAGACAGCAAAACCAGCCTTGCCCCCCCCCCCCCAGCCTCCAATTTTACAAGCATGGGCTCCAACCTGAATAAACCTTTTTTTTCTTTTGGGAGTGGCAGAGAAACCCTGATCCCCTCCACCTTCAGGTTGGTTTTGTCAGTCACCCTTGCTCACCTCCAGCCCCTTCCCCTGTTCCTTGTCGGTGGCATGAACCCCTTGCCCCGGGCACCATGAGGTGGGGGTCTGGCCCGCTGCCCACCCCCACTGCTGACAGGCAACACCACGCTGAGAGCAGCAGGAAAGGTGGGCAGCACCAGGTGAGCGAAGGGTTGTGGCTGCTGCCACCACACAAGAAATGCACACATGAGACTGTGCCCTCACCTACGGGGATCCGGGCGTCAGCAGTTCTCAGAGAGGAGCATGAAAATAAGCTGCTTTTGAACGTTGTAGACCAAAGCGGAAAGCTGGTGGCCTCTAGCTCAGGCATCCCCAAACTTTGGCCCCATTTTGGACTACAATTCCCATCATCCCTGACCACTGGTCCTGTTTGCTAGGTATCATGGGAGTTGTAGGCCAAAACATCTGGAGGGCCACAGTTTGGGGATGCCTGCTCTAGCTTGTCTGCCCCATTTTCTTTCTCTATGGGCCCCATGTGGGACCCAGAGACACTCTGGGGAAATGTGCTCCTAGATGCCTGCACACCACTTTCCAGCCCCTTCCACACCATCCTTGGTTAGAAAAGCAACCCTCATTACAAACGGGAGGGGCAAAAGACCATGGGGCCACAATGGGAACCCCAGGTATAAGCTGACTTGAGTGGCCTTTCTGCCTAGAATGTACAACACACACCCCATTCTTTAAAAATAAAATAAAAATTGTTTAAAAAACAACTACCCGGAAATGGTGTCGGTGCCTAATGACTAGAGGAGGTGCTGTTTTGTTGCCCGGGTTCCACTACAGCAAAGGCCATGTCCTCTGAAAGTATCCGCAACAGGAGCTTGGCAGAAGACCTGAAGAAACAAGCAATGAGTTCGTCAGGATTGGGGCTGCGAACTTTGAAGATCAACTGGCTCTGAACCCCATCAGGTGTTTTTTGGGACATCGGTATGGCTTGTCGCCCGTGTGCATCTTCCTACAGTGCTTCATGAGGTCTGCTTTCTGGGTGAACCCAGAGGCGTAGGAAGCCTCTTGGCCACCTGGGGTGGCGTTCGCGGAGGCACTCCCTGGGGCAGGGCATCCTGACGCATGCGTCGTGACATCACGGCGCATAAAGCAAGCCAGCTGCTGACTGATAAAGCAAGCCTCCAGAGCATTTCGCACTCGGAACTCCAGGAGACACCGTCCCTTTCTTCTCGTCCTCTCACTGAGGAGCTCTCATAAGGATCTCCAAGGGAACGTTCCCTCTCCCTGTCAGCGCTCATCCATCCATCACCTGCTGGAGAGATGAGAACATCCCGAAAAACAACTAATTTTCCGGTCTAGAGAAACACTGAACTAGTAAGAGAGGAATAATACCAGCTAGGTTTCCCCAGCCACCCTGGGCAGCTCCCAACAGAATATTATTATTATTAATAATAACAAAAAGCAATAAAACGTCAACCATTTAAAACATCCCTGTATAGGGCTGCCTTCAGATGTCTTCTAAAAGCCAGTGTTTATTTCCTTGAAATCTGATAGGAGGGCGTTCCACAGGGTTGTGGCACATGTCAGAATATAGACACCTTTATTCCGTCCTGTCTTTGTTGGCTCCAGGAATGGATAATATTGAAAAACTAGTGGTTTTTAGCCCGTTAAAATAACGGGCGCTAGAAGATATGTGGTCAAACATTTGTAGAAACAGAGTTGTTCCAATACAAAAAACTCTTGCTGAGTTGAACACTCTTCTTCTGAATGTTGTGAGCCCTATATATTCCATCTCTCTCTCTCTCTCTCTCTCTCTCTCTCTCTCTCTCTCTCTCTCTCTCTCTCTCACACACACACACACACACACACACACCCCTATCTCCCCCCCTACTTCCCACCTCCACTTAAACTGTTTTGCACTCAGAGGTGATGTCCTGGTCGGCTTCGGCATCGTGGGCGGGCGGGCGGCAGTGGCGGAGCAGCCCCTGTCCCGGGCGGAGGGGGCGTCTCGGAGCAGCCGCCCGAGGAAGGCGGCGGCGGCAGCCGTCGCCGCCAGTCCTCCTCCTCCTCTCGGCCACCGCCAATCTCGGCCTTCACTAGGCGTGGCGGCGGAGGAAGCAGCGGCAGCGGAGGCGCTCGGCACTCTCTCTCCCTCCCCCCCTCTGATTCCTTGGGAGCTCTGTGCGAGGCGGCGGCGCTGCCCCAACTGACGACGCGCGTGCGCTGCCGCTGCCTCTCGGACACGCCCCCCCTCTCCCGTCGTCCAATCCCTGTGTCCGTCCGTCTGGGACATGCGCAATGGAAAATTTCCACTGACACACGGAACGTACGCATGGACACAGGGATATTATTATATAGGATGCAGATTTACTAGATATGGAAGGACATGATAACAGATTTGTAAATGAAAAGCTAAGGTGCAAAGGTGTTCAGAATCATCTAGTAAGAAAATCAATCTTTATGGTATGGGAAAAATACAAACACCTATTAGAGCAAAATAAACACCCTGGTGGCTTTCCCCTTTAGAAGCAATATCTTTGGAAAAAGTGAATATGAGAACCAATTGGCCGGCGTATAGAGCTGTTAACCAAGGTGAAACTAAAAGACTATGATGAGATAAGGGATTTATTAACAGACTGGTTACAGTTTCACCAACTAAAAGATATATTTAAGATAGTTTAAAAGATATATTTAAGATAGTTTAAGATAGTTTAAAAGATATATTTAAGATAGACTTGCCTCTGAGTAAACATGCTTGAATCGTAGCCAATGGGCCCTGGAAGAGTTGAGTATGAAAAGGAAGTGCTGCAGTCTCCCCAGTGGGGCTGACCCCCTTGGAAATATGGGGCTTAGGATTGCAGCCTGAAATGTTTGTGGGGTTTGCTGCAATCCTCACCCCACTTACCTGGGAGTAAGCCCCCCCCCCCGGACTTACATTTCAGTAGACCTAGTTAGGACTGAAGCCCTAGGCCAGCTGTGGGGAACCTTTGACCCTCAGATGTTGCTGAACTACAAATCCCATCATCCTTGGCCATCAGCCACGCTTGCTGGGGCTGATGGGAGATGTGGCTCAGCCCCACCTGGAGGACCATCGATTCCCTCCTCCTAAACGCTATTCCTTTCCCAGAGAGCCCACAATGCCGCACTTCTCCTCTTTGACCTGCCAGAACATCGTCCTCTGGCCTGGCTGTGTCAGGGATGCCTCCTCCTTGCCAAAGGGCCCCTCCTTCTCCTTGGCGCTCGCTGGGCCCTGAAACAAACAAACAAACAAACGCCCCCCACTCAGGTTCTGCTGCCCCAGAAAACACCATTTAAAGATGGGACGCCCAAGATCCCAAAACACGCTCCCACTCCCAATTTCGTAATGGCAAGCCATGTAAAATCGCAGCCCCCAGTCCCATCCCTAAGCAGCTGATGAGAGACAGTGTTGTGTAGTCGTGGTTAGAGTTAGAGTGTGGGACCAGGACCTGGGAGGCCAGGGTTCAAATCCCCTCTTGGGCATGAAGCTCATTGGTGACCTTGAGCCAGTCACAGGCTCTGTCTAGCCAACCTCACAGGAAATTACTTTATAATTTCCACTCTTTTTCATTGTACGGAATACTTTGCGTGCTGCTTAGAGACAATGGCAATCAAGTGGTATAGAAACGGTTGAGACAAATTATTATTATTATTATTATTATTTTTATAGAAAACTTTTTATTGATAAAAAGAAAATCACAATTCATAACAACATACAAACATAGTGATATTGAGACAAATTAGACGGGGCTGGGAAGTTGCTAAGTGATGCGGCAATGCACTCTGCACATGCTCAGGTGCACTCTGATCCTTAGCTCGGCGTTACATTCACCCTGCTCAAGGCCTGCCGCTAAGTGAGATGTCCACTTACCTCAGTCAGCCCAGCTCTGGCCATTTCCAGTCCCTCAGGAGGAAGCAAGGAGCAGGCGTGACTTGGGAGTGTTGTTCCGTCAGCTGTGAGGGACAGAAGAGAGGAAGACGACTGGCTCAGGGACAGGCCACCCACATTGCATGAAGGTCCCACTCTCCATCCCGAGGATCTCCAGTTAAAAAGCAGCCAGGTAGATAGCAGATGATGACAAAAGTCCTCGGCCGCAAGACCCCCTGAGAGATGCCACCAGTCAAGACTGGGTGTTGGCCAGGTCTTTTGCGGAATCATTTTCTGGGTTCTGGGGTGCTTCACAGCAGGAGCAAATACACAGATTGGGTGGCAGTCAATTAAACGTATGCCAACTCGAGGTTTAGGACTAGCACAATGAGACTTTGCCCCCTTCCTTACCTTCCTGCACACCCAGATCTGCTAGGGAAGGTCAGGGGGGAAGCCCAGAACAGATTCAGGCAGGGGGAGCCACAGATTATTGTAGCCCAGATACTTGAAGCGTATCCCAAACATTTTTGGGGCACGGCATTGCTCCTGCGCTCCCTACCCTACCCTATAAAAAGCATTATTCAGAACCCTATGGTGGACCTGCTAATCCTGGAGGAGTTCCTGGCCATCCTTCCTCATGAGCTGCAAAGCTGGGTCAGGAAAGAGGGGCCAGAGAGCTGCGCCCAATGCGTGGCCCTGGCGGAGGATTTCCTGACCAGCCGTCAGAAAGCTGAGACGTGGAAGTGGCAGGTCAGAGCGCTTAATGGAGGGGTCAGCAAACTTTTTCAGCAGGGGGCTGGTCCACTGTCCCTCAGACCTTGTGGGGGGCCAGACTATATTTTGAAGGGAAAAAATGAATGAATTCCTATGTCCCACAAATAACCCAGAGAGGCATTTTAAATAAAAGCACACATTCTACTCATGTAAAAATACGCTGATTCCTGGACCGTCTGCAGGCCGGATTTAGAAGGAGGTTGGGCCGGATCTGGCCCCCGGGCCTTAGTTTGTCTACCCATGCACCTAGTGCAGGGGTCACCAACCTAAGGCCCATGGGCTGGAAGCGGCCCGCGGAGGTCATTTGACCAGCCCACAAGCCGCCCCTGAACCGAATTGCCTGCTCATGCACTGTTCCACAGCGCCGGAAATTGCGACTGCACCGACGCCGAAAATCGCGGGGGCTCACGCACGTGTGCGATCCAGCCCACGAAGGGATCTCCGTGGGACCAATCCACCCCAGGCAAGATAAACCTTGCAGACCCCTGCCCTAGTGTAACAAATCCACTTAGAATGCACAGCAGCAACAACAGTATACTTTTGGCAGTTTGGAAGGTGACAGGGACATGCATTATAACATGTGGGATAAACCAATGACTAATGGGAAGACATGTAAACACCCCTCGAGCAAAGCAGGATGAATGCTCATTGTCGTATGACTGCCCCACAAACAAAACAGAACAAAAGTCCAATGAAGACCAGATATGATCTAACCTCCGCATAAGCTTTGGGCAAGCAAATCAGAACAAATGCTCAATAAACAGGTCAGCTGGAGGCTCCTAGCTACTTCTCCACTGTATTTCCACTCTAGCATGACCTGTCTCACTGCAAGCATAAGTCTGAAAACTTGCAGAAAAGAAAAGAGTCAGGAGACGAAAACTTCAGTGGGGAATTAACAAAAAAGTAAAAAAAGGGGGGGGGGCTATTTATCCCTTCAAGAGTGGCAAAACAGTGGCTTCTCCTGAAGTTGCGTTGTCCTATAATGTCATCTGTCTTGAGTCTGGGCAAAAGTAGCTCCTAGCTCAGGGGTCAGCAAACTTTTTCAGCAGGGGGCCAGCCCACTGTCCCTCAGACCTTGTGGTGGGGCAGGGCTATATTTGGGGGGGGGGGATGAACAAATTCCTATGCCCCACAAATAACCCAGAGATGCATTTTAAATAAAAGGACACATTCTACTCATGTAAAAACATGCTGATTCCCAGACCGTCCGCGGGCTGGAATTTGTAGGAGATTAGGCCGGATCCGGCCCCCGGGCCTTAGTTTGCCTACCCATGGCTTAATCCAATTTCTCCAGGGACTTCCAGATTGGGCTGTTGCCATGTGCTGTGCGTGGGGCTGCCCTCGGAGAGGACTAGCAGCCAGGTCCCTGAGTACTGTCTTTCCCCCTTTTTAATACACCGTCGTATAAATTTTTTTCCTCAAAAAAACACAGGGTGGCTTATTTTCGGGGAATGTCTTATTTTTATTACGTCAGTATGGTACGGTACAGCCTCCCCCTGCGCGCTGAGCAGGCGGGGCAGAACTCTCGCTGGTTCGCTGGCTCCCTGCGCACGGGGAACAGGTGGGGCAGGAAGAGGCGTCTCCCCCCCGCGCGCCTCTCCCTGCGCGCTAAGCAGGCGGGGCAGAACTCTGCAAGAGGCGCGGTTTCCCCCCGTGCCTCTCACTGGTTCGCTGGCTCCCTGCGAATCAGTGGCTTCTCCTGAAGTTGCGTTGTCCTAACAGTGATGGCTAACCTTGACACTCCAGATGTTTTGGGACTACAACTCCCATCATCCCTGACCACTGATCCTGTTAGCTAGGGATGATGGGAGTTGTAGTTCCAAAACATCTGGGGTGTCAAAGGTTAGCCATCACTGTGTAATGTCATCGGTCTTGAGTCTGGGCAAAAGTAGCTCCTAGCTAAGGGATCAGCAAACTTTTTCAGCGGGGGGCCAGCCCACTGTCCCTCAGACCTTGTGGGGGGGGGCAGGACTATTTTTTTGGGGGGGGAATGAACGAATTCCTATGCCCCACAAATAACCCAGAGATGCATCCTATATAATAAAGTGGCTGTGTCCCTGCATCCACCGTCCGTGTGTCACGGAATTGCGCTACTGCGCATGTCCCACACGGACGCAGGGATTGGGTGTCTCTCTCCAATCCCGCTTCGCCTCTACCTCCCCACCCCCGCAGCTCAGAGCCCTTTCGCACGCTGTCTGGCTTTAACGGTCATTCTGCGAGCGACCGTTTTGCCGCTGGCTGACAGTAGCTTTTGCCGCTGCCTGACAGTAGCTTGCCGCCGCCGTTCGCCTTTTCTGCCGCCGTTTGACCTTACCTCCCCACCCGCACACCTCACCTCCCCACCCGCACACCTCCGTTTTCCCGCCATCCTTCGCCTTCTCTGCCGCCGTTTCCCTTTACCCCCCCCCACCTCACCTCTCCAGCCGCCAGCCGCACACCTCCGAGGCGTGCCTCCCGCTGACGCCGGCCTCTGGTGTCCAGCCGCACACCTCCGAGGCCTCTCGCGCGCTCTGTGAGCGCCCGAGCCTCCCGCCGACGCCGGCCTCTGGCGCGCCATGTAATCGCGCGCCCTGTGAGGCTTTAAAGATTTTCTGCCTTTCTTGCTCCCCCCCCCCCCGTCTCAGAGAGAAGCAGCAGCAGCAGCGGAGGAGGAAGACTGAGCAGAGGGGCGAGAATGCCGCGCGCTCTCCTCTCCCTCAGCCCGTCCTTCCTTTTCTTCCTTCTCCTCCCCTCTTCGCTCTCCGCCGCTCCGTCGCCTGCCACCCGTGTCCTCCCTTTCCTTCCCCCTCCCGTGCCTGCCTGCCGGTCTGCCTTTCTTGCTCCCCCCCCTCTCGGAGAGAAGCAGCAGCTGTGTGTGTGTGAGAGAGCGAGAGCGTGGCGAACTATGTGTGGAAATGTGGGAAGTAGGGGGGAGATAGGTGTGAGGGGGAGATAGGTGTGTGTGTGAGAGAGAGAGAGAGAGAGAGAGAGAGTGGCGAACTCTGTGTGGAAATGTGGGAAGTCAGGGGGAAATAGGGGGATGCAGCGTTTTTGCACGTGGGGATGTGAGGTGTGGGGGGGAGAGAATAAGTCTGGCATATCACATATAATCTAGCGCCCGTTATTAACGGGCTAAATTCACTAGTTTTAAATAAAAGGACACATTCTATTCATGTAAAAATATGCTGATTCCCAGACCGTCCGCGGGCTGGATTTAGAAGGAGATTGGGCCGGATCCGGCCCCCGGGCCTTAGTTTGCCTACCCATGGCTTAATCCAATTTCTCCAGGGACTTCCAGATTGGGTTGTTGCCATGTGCTGTGCGTGGGGCTGCCCTCGGAGAGGACTAGCAGCCAGGTCCCTGAGTAGGGTTGCCGCTGGTACTCACAGAACCTCTAAAACAGCTGCATTGGCTGCCAGGTTGTTTCTGCGCTCAATTTAAGTTGCTCATGGCCGTGTTTAAAGCGGTGCTTCCCCAAGTGGGCAGTATTGCCCCCTGAGAAATGGGAGGGGGCATTACAGGGGGGGCCACTAAGAGGCAGGGGGGAGCTGGTGATGGAAATGACTACCAGACTTGGAAAAGCTGGCATCAAGTTCATCAGTTTTGTTGCGCTCATTAAACTCGGATAGTTTCAGTTGGATTTTGAATAAATGTGTAATTAAGGAGTTGAAATAAGAATATTGAGAGGTCCCTTCAAGGGGTTCAGCTTCTTAAAGAAGACTGGACCTTCGGAGACACCAGACCAGGATATACGAAAGCAAAGCGGCTATAAGCCTGATCTTTATTAAAGCTGTTGCAACAGGGTGCTCCCCACACACACACACGCAGAAGAGAGGAGGAGGACCCCGGACAAAGGTGTGCCCACCCTTATATGTTGTTGTTGTTCAGTCGTTCAGTCGTGTCCGACTCTTCGTGACCCCATGGACCAAGGCACGCCAGGCACACCTATCCTCCACTGCCTCTCGCAGTTTGGCCAAACTCATGTTGGTAGCTTCGAGAACACTGTCCAACCATCTCGTCCTCTGTCGTCCCCTTCTCCTTGTGCCCTCCATCTTTCCCAACATCAGGGTCTTTTCTAGGGAGTCTTCTCTTCTCATGAGGTGGCCAAAGTACTGGAGTCTCAACTTCAGGATCTGTCCTTCTAGTGAGCACTCAGGGCTGATTTCTTTAAGAATGGATAGGTTTGATATATAGACCCTTATATAGACTTATATAGACTTATATACACCCTTATATAGACTTTGAAATTGCCCACCCTGTAGCCCCAGACCACCCCCAGGAACATCATACATACATGACAGAAGGGGTGTAGCCCCAGACCAACCCCCAGTACATGAGAGAAGGGGCGGACTACAAAAGAAATCTGAGTGCATTGTTTTTACCCTGTCTGCCAGGTTACCTGATTGGGTTACCTGGGCATCCTGGCCACTCTTTTGTTATGATAACTACTCAATTACTGAATCCAGATCACAGGTCACAGGTTCACCCTATTCATATCTTAAATGTGCCCTTGAGACAGGATTTGTGAGCAAAGAGACAATGGGGAAGTTCCCCATTTCCTTCGACCTTGCGGAGAAATATTTGAGGTCATTTGGGAGAGACAAAATGGTTTCAGGACCTTTTTGTGGGTTTTCAGACATGTGGTTTATACATTTATGTATGTGCTTGCTTAGGGACGCGGGTGGCGCTGTGGGTTAAACCACAGAGCCTAGGGCTTGCCAATCAGAAGGTCGGCGGTTCGAATCCCCGCGACGGGGTGAGCTCCCGTTGCTCGGTCCCTGGTCCTGCCCACATAGCAGTTCGAAAGCATGTCAAAGTGCAAGTAGATCAATAGGAACCGCTCCGGCGGGAAGGTAAACGGCGTTTCCGTGCGCTGCTCTGGTTCGCTAGAAGCGGCTTAGTCATGCTGGCCACATGACCTGGAAGCTGTACGCCGGCTCCCTCGGCCAATAAAGCGAGATGAGCACCTCAACCCCACAGTCGGACACGACTGGACCTAATGGTCAGGGGTCCCTTTACCTTTACCTTGATGTGCTTGCTTGGTACATTTATGATGAACATTTATTTTATATATATAAGACCTTAAAATTCTTGTAACAGAGTTATCTTCACGGAATCAAGTCCCGCTTGCTAAATCCATTTAGGGCAGCTGCAGATTTTCTCCAATTCAAAAATGACAAGGAAGCCTATGAATGAAAATGTTACAATATGAATACCACAAGCTTACTAGGTACCTGTGTGTTTGTTTGTTTGTTTGTGTGTGTGTGTAATCAAAAGCATGAAAAGCAATGAAGAATAAAACATTCAGCAACTGCAAAGACCTGGGGACATATATTTTTTTTAAAAAAGATCACGTGGTCACTGAGTTCCTGAGTCATTTCCAGGAAAGGAAACACCCAGTGAACACTGAGAAAGTGAAACTTAACTTGGGTCTTTGGTGAGGTAGCCATGGCTGCTGCAGGGGGTCACACCCAGCGTCTCCGTGATGAAGCCACTTGCTCCATCTGCCTGGATTACTTCGAGGATCCAGTGACCATCCCAGAGTGTGGGCACAACTTCTGCCGATCCTGCTTGGTCCAATGCTGGGGGGAATCGGAGGCAGAGGCTTCTTGCCCTCAGTGCAGAAAAACAGTCCAGAGAAGGAGCCTCATCCCCAACCGACAACTGGCTAATGTGGTAGAAATAGCCCAGAATCTCAGCCTTCAAGAGGGAAAGGAGGAAGGAGGGAAAGAGAGAGTCTGTGAGAAGCACCAGGAGCCCCTGAAACTCTTTTGTAAGGAGGATGAAGCTCTCATCTGTCTGGTGTGTGACAGGTCCAAGGAGCACAAAGATCACCAGGTGATTCCTCTGGAAGAGGCTTCCGAGGAATACAAGGTAGGAGATCCCTGGATCTTGAGGGGGAGAAATAGCTGTGGGTTCTTCTTGGGAGGTTTTCTTTTTAATTCTCAGGTCCAAAGTAGGCATGGCATGAATCGGTCGTTGTTTATTATGTAAAACGCATCCCAGGGGAAGCCTGAGGGCTCCTGGGATGGATAGCTGAGAGGAGGGAGTTGAAGTTTTTCTCTCTGCCAGGGGGACAAAGGGATCTCCCTTGAAATACTCACAGCAGCTTCAAAGACTTGGGTTGGGATCGTGGCAGGGAGAGAAAGGGTTAACCTCATCCACATCCCCCAGCAAGGTTGCTTTGTACATATGAGAACACTGCAAATGTAAATTGCACATACACAACTAAGTAGCGTATTTTTCGCTCCATAAGACGCACTTTTTTCCTCCTAAAATGTAAGGGGAAATGTCTTTGCGTCTTATGGAGCGAATGTGTGGCCAATCGCTGGCTCCCTTTCCGCCCCCGCCCACTTGCCCAGGCCTCCATTGTTGAATGTTCTGCAGACAGAGGCTGTTTGTTTCCCTAGCGACATGTGACTGGCTGATTAGATTATCTGTCAGGAAACTATAGAAACGGCTCCCTTTCCTTTCCTATAGAATTGGCAGAACTGTGAGTTGAACCCATAAAACAGGGTTTTTCCCCTTTGCAAAGTAAGCTGCACAACTTTGAGCTGATCCTTTGCAAATGGGGCTTTTCTCCTTTGCAAAAGAAGCTGCACAACTTTGAGCTGCTCCCAGTTCTGCAGTGGTTTTCAACCAGTGTGCTGTGGCACCTGGTGTGCTTTGAATGATGCTCAGGTTTGCCGCTGGCAACATTGGCCTCTGTCCCTCTTTCCTTCCCTCTCTCCTTGGATGCCCTCTGGAGTCTCTGCCCCTCAAAGGCTTGTGCAGCTGATTGTTGCAGCAGCCCTGGCTACAAGCTCCGCAGGCGAATGGTGCCTCTGGGGTTGGCAAGAGGGTGTTGGTTGCCAGGAGCTGAGGCGGCCTCGGAGTAAGCAAGCCAACTGGCGAGGGGCCCTTGCTGTTGGGAATGGACAGACAAGTCCCAGGCCCCTGTGGGGCAGTGTGAGGAGGCACCTCTCTTTGGGGCTCAGAGACCAAGAGGAGGACTCCTAAGGGGAGGGGAGAGGAGAGGAGGCTGAGAGAGCCCTCCGCAAGGGAGGGTGTTAAGAGAAAGGGTGAGGGGCTGCCAGTTCTGCAAGCAAGGGGGGACCTAACTGGGTCCCTGAGCTCCACAGGGACACCGCAGAAAGAATGTAGTTGGTCCAGGGAGCCATGGACCCAAAAAGCCATGGACCCAAAAGTACCTTTGTACTTTTATTTCCTCCAGTAAACTACTTCACTATTATAGCAAGGCCACTGGACGCAAGAAGCCAGTATAACATTCATCTCCTCTCTGTGTGTCTCAATCAAACCTGAGTTTTCCCTTTTCTCTTTAGGGAAAGATCTGTCACCACCTGGAGATTCTGAGGAAAGAGAGAGAGGAAATTCTGACCTATCAAGCAGACCTGGACAAGGAAAGCAAAGGCCTCCTTGTAAGTGTCTCTATTGTTACTAGTGAGGAAACAAGCACTTGAGGAATTGAGTCAGGACTGAGGAGGGATGGGGAAATCTGCACATTTCAGCTTCTTCCCATTTCTCATTTTTCCACATCAGTTTGTTTATTAATTTATTATTCTAAAAATGAATCTGATGTTAGGGTAGCTACCTCCTTGTACAGTGTGGTGTAGTGGTGAGGAGCAGTGGACTCGTAATCTGGTGAACCGGGTTCACGTCTCCGCTCCTCCACATGTAGCTGCTGGGTGACCTTGGGCTAGTCACACTTCTCTGAAGTCTCTCAGCCCCACTCACCACACAGAGTTTCTTGTGGGGGAGGAAGGGAAAGGAGACTGTTAGCTGCTTTGAGACTCCTTAGGGTAGTGATGAAGCGGGATATCAAATCCAAACTCTTCTTCATAAATACTTTTTTTGGTGAACATTGCTTGGCTGGGTCAACCCTGAAAAATTGAGAGGTGTGAATTTCAAAGGATTGCTCTGTTTCGTTCTCCATATTTTTTCAGCAATTGCGAATTAGATAAGTTCACCTTTGAATGAAGCTAAATTGAGTTTCTTTCCCATTGTAGATTATTATGTGAATTGCAGTCAAGGAGAAGCCTGAGGACCAGTGAGCTGAGAGGGTGGAAGCAGTTCAATTCAAATTCTGATTTACCATAAATATTACTTTAAAATTGTCTTTCTTCCTCTGTTTCTGTTGCCTTCCTACACCTACATGGCACCAGCCTAAACTGAGGGGTGTTTTATGTCCCTTGATATTCTCTGAACAACTATGAACTCTGATTATGCCATGCCCAAAAACATGCAGGGAACATCCATGGCTAGAAAAAGAGCTCCTTCCTTTAGGCTGTAGTCCTCTGAAAAATAGAAGTCAACAGAAAAGGCAATGGAGAAGGCCTCCCCTCGAAATAAATATTTACTTCTTTAGTCACTGGAGGTTTATGTCTATGAAAAAGTGTCCTCCCTGTGGAATTCTCATAATTCTCTTCCTGATGTTTTGAAGGCTGACCATATTCCACACTCAGACCTCCTCTTTTCTTGCAGAAATTAGCAGAAACAGAGAGGCTGAAGACTGTGGAGAAGTTCAGAGAACTACGCCAGTTCTTGGAAGAAGAAGAAAAACGTCGAATGAATCATGTGGAAGAGGTGGTGAAGGAGATTGCAGGGAGAAGGGATGAGCAGCTGGCCAGACTCTCCAGGAAACTCTCCTCTCTTGAGAGGATCATCCAGGAGATGGAGGAAAAGGGCCAGCAGCCAGCGAGTGAACTCCTGCAGGTAAGATGGTGGCAGGAACAGCCCAAGGCTCCAGGAAGAGGCTGCCTCCCATCCTTTCTGTGCCCCTTTCATGTATGCAAGGAGTGCAGGGACTCAGATGATGGAGCCTCTAGTCAGGTTTGTAATGGACAGGAAGACCCAAGAGACCTGGGATGCTTAACTCACCTGAATGCAGACTAGAGATTCTTCTGTGGTCTTGATGGAGCGGGTGCTGATCTTCTGCTCTTTGCTGAGGATTTGCCTCCGAATGCATTCCGTCTTAGCAATGCTGCCTTCCTGGCCCTGTGAGGGGCTTTGCCGACCCCTTGACCAAGCTTCTCTTCCCATTTCCTCCACAACTTCTGGGTTGATCCCTTTCTCCATGGATACAGATTGGCCCAAAATACCGATAGTGTTCAGCCACAGTGACCAAAGAGCAAGACAGAGGGACTCACCCAGACTGCTGCTTGTCCCACCCCTTTCCTCTAGGAAAACCCGCTGTTTACTGCTGAATGAGAGCAAATCTCAGCCAGGTTTTCTCTAGAATTGACGTTTGCTTGATATTGCACTAAGGAGCAGGTTTTTCCTGAGGGAAAGCGGCAGGGCAAAGGCAAAACCACTTGGACCTGTGTTTTCTGGGCACAGGAAAGCAGAAGTCTGGAGGAGCCCAAAGAAACATGGAGTTGTTTTCTTACTGCTTTGGAGGCATTTTATGATGCAAGTTCTTTTTCTTACTTCCCAATAGAAAATAGAATTTGAAATTTGGGGGCTTCTATGGAAGACAATTTGGGACAGTGCCCTGGTGGGATTATACTCTAAAACTAGAGATGGTATGAATCTTCTCTTGAATCCACAAACGTGAAATTTCCCTAAAATGTTGGTGGGTTTACATAAGGATTTTAAACAATGATGGCAAACTGATGTGAAATGTGGAGAACTTGATATGGGAAAAATTAATGTTTTCAGATTGGAAAAATAAAAGGTGCGAGAAACCCAAACTGGCTGATTCAGTCATCCCTACCCAAAACCTTGGCATGTGGCAGGCAGACTGACATCTGAGGGCCAGACTGTTCCTCCACTCCAGGGTCTCAGGGGGTCTTCCTGGTGTGGCCTGTGGTGTGCAGTAAATTCCCTTCTCTTTTTCCCTCTAGGATGTGAGAAGGACCTTGCAGAGGTAAGTGGATCTGGCTCATTTCCATTAGCATCACTCCATGAGGCCGGGATGCAAGAACCTCAAACATGGCCCTACAGGGGCTGCAGGGGGGAGACTGTAGGACTCACTCCCTGCAGCATCGCACAGGTAAAAGCAGGGCCCCCTCTTTGGAACTTGTAGCCCCCCTATTCTCCCTCCAGTGATCAAGGCCAGAGCTCTGCCTCCTCCCTCCCTCCCCACATCACTTCACTCAGGGATGGGGGTCTTTTATTTCTCTTCCACGTTCTGTTCATGGACTTTGTGGTTATTTAAAATATCTAGAAGAGAAAGTCCTAAAGACGCTTGGGAAGAGGTTAGGATGTACCAATATATTTCCATGTCCAACTAGAAACCACCGTTCAACTCTGGAAACTCAGCCCCTTTGAGGCACTTAGGGAGGGAAGGTCTGCTGGTCTAGAATAGGTGGGTTCTTTTTCTTGGGGCTGAAGGTGGTCTAGAGAGTGGGGTGAAAGTCAGGTTGTTTCATGCCTCTGGAGGGAGAGTCCAATGGGGCATGGGGTTGTGCCCTTCCTGGGTGAGAGAGGGGGGCAGGAAGGGTTGAGGTTGTTCTCCTTGACCTCTTGGCGGCTTCAGGCATCACTCACATCATCTGGAGAGGCTCCGGGAGGGAGGGATTGCAGGCACCCCACTTCAGGGGTTTGGTTCTTACATCCTGGGAACTTCCCAGAAAGCTGTTATGGGGCAGCATCGTTGGAAGCCATGGGACCCCTCCGGTGGTGTCGCTTGGGGTTACCTCTTGTCCCTTGGGCTGTTTAGCATCCTTACGAAGCCACTGACAGCTGTCCTCAGGGGTTTGGACTGAGGTCTCCCCAATCTATGGTGGACACCCAGCTTTATCCTGCTTTTCCATCTCAGTCAGGGGAGGAAGTTGAAATGCTTGGAGGTGGGTGATGTACTGGATGTGAGTCACGAGCTGAAGCTGAATCCTGAAAATGGTCTGTTGGGAAATGAAGTTCAACTTTGTTCATGTTACTGAGATCTCCTGCAATGATTTGGGAGACGGTGCCACAATGGGACCATTCATTGTTTTTCTTTTCACCAGGTATGAGAAAAGAGAGAGTCCAGAGAAGCCACTGCCTTTCCCTCCAGAACTGAGGAACAGGCTCTGGGAATCCAGTAATCTAAATCACCTTGTGGAGAATACAATGAAACAATGGGAAGGTAATGAAAAATGGCTGCCAGGATTTCACACTGGGAATTCTATTACTTCTTCAGAACTGAACATGCCATGGAATTGAGTAACCCCAGGATACCTTCCTTCTTCGTACTCCAGCTTTCATTTCCTGTCCCCCAGAATGGCCCATGTATATTGTGACGCTGGATCCTGTACAGAAAGCCTGAAACAGAGTGTAGAGCAAAGTCAGGATTTTTTCCTCCCATGTGCATCTGTTTACAATTATAAGGAACCTCCTTTTCCTTTTGGTTACCCATCTAAACAATCCGGGGTTGTCTTTTTGGAGGTTCTCCTGCTCTGAATGGAGTCAAAGGGCATTAAGAAGCCCCCAGTTCCCCCTCTGCCTCCTGCTCAGGCTTGTTTCTCAGCCGTGGAGCCAAGGCCTGAGCCGTCTCCTCCTCAGACGTCCCCCTGCAGCTGCCATATCTAGGGCTTCAGCCTTCAAGATCTCCTGAGAGGAGATGGAGACATTGAGGATGGAAGCAAGAGCACATGAACCCCAAAGGGCACAATCAGGCTTGTTAACAATCTTAAATATTTGTAGAAGGTTTGTGAGGAAGGGTTTCCTTTTGCATGAGAGCTCTGCAAATCCTTCCTCACCAATCTTCGATTCTCCTTCTGTTTCACAATTTTGTTTTTAATAATTTCCCCCACCACTTTACTTGGGAAGATGTTAAGGCTGCCTCCATCTCCCCTCTTTATCCTTTTACAGGATTCCTATTGCTCTGCCTCCCCTCCAGTCCAAGAATGTAGAGCCCAATTTCAGGGACAAAATTCAGAGACCATCAGGATTCATGCTGAATTTTCTTATCCTGCTATTTAAAGCTTTAGTTATTTTCATAGATCCTTCCTATGATTTTCTAGTTTTAATAATTTTTTGTACAATTTAATTAATATTTTATAATTGTACTTGAATTTAAGGATGCTACGTTTTGAAGTGTTACTTTTGTATGGAGATTTATTCCAGGTGGAAGAGTGTTGCCCTTACACTTTATATCTTTTTGCTTCCTCAGATGCTGTGTTATACAGAAAACAGATTCAGAAAGGTAAATTTCCAGGGGAGGAACAATTTCACAGGAGGGATGGGGACTGATATTTCATGGGTGTTGAACCGTCCGTTCTGCAGACTTTGGGACTCCCATTAATGGCGTCATCAATGGGCAACAGTCCTCTAGTGGTGTTTGGGTTCTTTGTATGTCCCATGAATGAACTGGGAGAGGGTTTGAAGGCTTGCATTGGGGGCAGAGCTTGTCCCTGCGAAGAACGTGCACACCAGTCATGAGTTCCTTTCCTGCCTATAAAGTATTATCCTGGTTTCCCCCTTAATTTTATAGATTTTGCTTTCTTTCATAAAATTTATATACTGCTTGATTGCAGGAAAAAGCCTCAGAGCCTTACAATCTCTTACAAAAGCCCTTAAGGAGAATCCCTCAGGGTCAGTCCAATGTCCATCTTGTCGATTTCTCATGTGTAGGGAACCTCCCTTGCATTTTGTTTTCCCTTCACACAATCTGGAGATCTCGAGATTTGCTTGGATTTCCCCCTCGTGAAGTGTGTTAAGCAGGGCACCCGCAAGCACCTAGCCCCTCCTCCACCTCCTGCCAGGCTGGTCTCCCAGCAGCAGAGCCAAGGCCTGAGCTGCCTCTTCCTCCGAGTTTCAACCTCACCAGCCATTTCTGGTGCTTCAGCCATCCCAATCTCCTCAGAGTTCCCACAGTTCCCACAGAGTTCCCATTCCATGAGGGAGAACTTCCCATTGCATGAGACTCTTGGAATTACATGGCAAAGCTCTGCCGATTCTTCCTCTGCAATCTGGTTTGTCAGCATGCTTGGAAATTCCAGTTTCAACAGCTATTCCCCACCAGCTTACTTGGGGAAGATGTTAAACCTTTCTTCATCCATCCAGTTCAGATTCCCATTTCATTTGTGGATTTTGAATGATTGTATTCCGCCATTTTCTAGTATGGTTTACCATTTCTGATTTCCCCATGGAATCATGGAATAGGAGAGTTTGAAAGATCATCTAGTCCAGCCCCCTGCAAAGCAGGAATTACAGCTAAACACGTTAGTTGTTTTAATTCCTTAGGCCTAGTGATATTAAATTCTCAAGAATAATCTTTTGGTGAATATCTAACATCACTACTTAGGCCTACAGCTGTCGTCTTTGCAATTATTTGTTCTATGATTTCATCTTTTGCTTGAAATAATTAAACAACAGATGCTATAGTTACAGGTAGGTAGCCGTGTTGGTCTGCCATAGTCAAAACAAAATAAAAAAATTCCTTCCAGTAGCACCTTAGAGACCAACTAAGACCAACTTCTTGGTATGAGCTTTCGTGTACATGCACACTTCTTCAGATACCTTGGTATGAGCTTTCGTGTGCATGCACACTTGGTATCTGAAGAAGTGTGCATGCACACGAAAGCTCATACCAAGAACAAACTTATTTGGTCTTTAAGGTGCTACTGGAAGGAATTTTTTTATTTTGTTTTAACAGATGCTATGTTATGGTGATGTTTTGTAAAAAGCATTTTTAAAGCTTTTTTTTAGCTATTACATTGTAGCCTGTTAAGCCTCTCTTTTTGCTTCCTCAGATGTTCAGTCATTCAGAAATCTTCAGAGAGGAAAATTTCACATGGAGACCCCAATTCACAGGAGGGGTGGGAACTAGTGTTTCATGGGGGGGGGGGGTAAAGAGTCTGTTCTGTACAATCTGACTCTAGCCCCTGCTGTTTGTACCACAAAAGCAGAGAGGGTGGACTTGAAGGTGCGGGGGGGTGGGGTGGGGGGGAGAGAAAGATAAATTACCCAGAAGGATCAGACTGAGCAGGGAAGAGTTTCATACCTGCCTAGAGTTGGGTTCTTTTTCCAGGACTGGTTGCCACGTGTCCTCTTTTTCTCACACTAGAAAAAAAATTCTAGTACATTAGACTCAGATCTAAGGCACCTAGCCTAGATTAGAGAATCGCAACAGAACAGCATCTTAAGCTAGCGACTAACTGTATAAAACCCTTCTCTTGTGGCTGAACTAAAAGGACGCTGGCTCAGCTACAAGATATTGGAGGAGTCTGGGAGGGCAAGAGTTAACACCCCCCTGCCCGTAAGGAGAATCCATATGTACATGTTTAACAGTTTAATAAATTGTTCTGTGCACACTTGCGTTCACAAAGATGTGAACATGAGCCCAAATACTTCCATGTGGCAAGCGAGGGAGCGATATGTATTATTATTATTCTTTTGTTGTTTAAAGTTAAGAACATTTCTACTAGCACTATATCACAGCTTCGAAAGCCTACATAGAGTTGGGGTATTTCAAATGAGACTCGTCATAGCGATCCATGGTTAAGAGTAGAAGTTGGCCAATGTGTCCTCTTTTTGCTATTCAAAATACAGCAACTCTACACTTGCCTATCATGACTGTCAGTGTCTCAGTCCCTAACTGGTAACCTTTTGAGTTATCCCCCCTTGCCCCAGAGAACTAGTCTTCTGGCATACATTCAATCCAAAATAGAAGCATGGTATAAGCAGTCCTTTGTAAAATTGCCCTGCCACCAGGGGTGGAGGAAGGAGGGGGCGATGGGAGTGCATCGCCCCCATTGGAGCGATCCCGAGGGGGTTCCATCACAGCTGCCCCCCCACCCACACTGTGTGCCCCGCCCCCGCAGGCTGCGTGCCCCTCCCCCAGAACACATGCTCCACCCCCAGTATGCGTGCCCCGCCCCCAGTATGCGTGCCCCGCCCCCAGTATGCGTGCCAGCCCTGTCCTACCTGCTCCCCGCCACTGCCTGCCACCTGCCTCGCCTCCTCTTCCCTGGAGGGAAGCCCTAAACTTCCAAGATGGAGGGAGGAAGGCAAGGAGAGACCAAGTGGGTGAGAGAGATGGAGAGCAGGAATAAACAGGCTCCCTCCTTTACGCAATTTTCACTTGTGGGCCCAGAACGTGACCCCCGTGAAAGTGAGGGGGCTTCTATATGTGGTTTTATGCTGTATTTTTATGCTGTGAACCACCCTGAGACCTATGGATGAAGGGCAGTAGGCAAGTGTGATTAAATTACTACTACTACTACTACTACAGGGGGGTCCTCATCCCCCACCCCAACCCAGAGGTCCCCAAAGACCACAGAGATTATCAGAGGAAAGCAGCTTCTCTCCTCTCCTGCCTCCTCCAGTTCTCTCTCTTTTCCCTTCACTAACACAGAAGAGATGAGTAAAAGGTTTAGTGGGTGGTTTTTTCTCTTAGAAAATGCCTGGGTTGAGAGGAGGGCAGGCACAATACACATGGAATATAAGAATGTGAAGAAAACTGAGTAAAATACGAACAAGGAAGATATTTATTCTGATGAGAGTCTGCAAGTCTCAGTCTTGCATAAGATGCAAATAAATCCCCTTGGTCTGAAAAGGAATCTGGGTTTGTTTTTGTTTTAACAAGATGTCTGTTTCTGTCTCTTGGCTGATTCTGCCTAATCTTCTCTTTCCCTCATCTTCTCCCCAACAGCAAATGTGACTCTGGATCCAGACACAGCCCATCCTGACCTCATCCTGTCAGAGGATCGGAAAAGCCTGAGATGGGGAGACAAAGAGCAAGACCTGCCTGATAGTCCAGAGAGATTCAATGACTGGCTTTGTGTGTTGGGATGTGAGGGATTCACAGCAGGCAGACATTTCTGGGAAGTCAATGTGGGAAGTGGGGAGGGGTGGGCTATGGGGGTCGCCAGGAGGTCTGTGGAGAGAAAGGGCTCCTTATCCTTAAGCCCTGCGAGAGGGATGTGGGTTGTAGAGAAGTGGGAAGGCAAGTACTGGGCCTGCACCTTCCCTCATTACTCTCTTCTGTCCCTGAGTGAGAAGCCCAGGAGGATCCGAGTGACTCTGGACTATGAAGGGGGACGTGTGTCTTTTTATAATGCTGACTCAGGAGCCGAACTCTGCACGTTCTCAGGAGCCTCGTTCTCTGGAGAGACCCTCTTCCCTTTCTTTTGTCTGGTTGGCATTAAAACCCCCCTCATTATCTCCTGAGGAGACTAAATCTGCCTCTCAGGCCCAGCAGGAGTTTCTCTCCAGACCAGAGTGACCGATATAAAAAACATTTACCTGCCAAGAGCATATTGCACATTATTTCAAGGGCCCTTTGAGAGGATTCATTACCAAAATCAGCAGAAATAACAAAACAAGAAATGGGTTTCTGTTGCTTCGCATCTACCTTCCTTTTCTCAGAATTCCCTCTGCTTCTTAAAGGGACAGTCACACTTTTAGGAGTCCTAATAAATTTTCTCACCTTCAATGTTTTTTTTATTTATTTGAGATGTCTGATTTGGCAGAGGACGAGACTCTTAATCCCAGGGTTGTGGGTCTGAGCCCCACCTTGGGCAAATGTTTCCTGCACTGCAGGGGGTGGGACTAGATGACCCTCAGAGCCCTTCACAACTCTGCAATTCTAGGAAACCTTCCTCTGCCCACAACACCTTATGCAGCTGTGAAAATGCATACATTATTGGATTAATAGAGGACTAAAAAAATGAACCCCTTCACCCATGTCAAGCAGCATAGCTCCAAAAAAGAAAAAGAAATTTAACAGGGCGTCAGCTTCAAATGCCCTCTGCAAATGGAGCCTCCCCATCTCCACACTTTGTCAGAAATAAACCTCATTACATTGAGTGGGGCTTCTGCCCGGTTATACTGTAAATGTGTTTAGGGTGGATGCATTAACGTTCCTTATTTACAGGCCTGATCCTGCATATCAGAGGCATCAAATGGGATGTCCTCTGGATAATGCTAGACTCCAACTCCCCTCCGACCCATCTAGCAGGCCAGGGGTCAGAGAGGATGGGAGTTGCAGTCCAGCAGCTTCCAGGAGGGGCCCCATGGGCTGTGCTGCCCTATACATTTTGCATGGCTCCTTCCCTTCCCTCCTCAGCCCCACCCCAGATACACAATGCTCCCCCAAGGAGCATCTTTTTGGCAGCAGGTGCATCTGATTTCTCTCCTGGGATACTAACAGCTGGAATTGACCCCTCTCAAAGATCTGGCAGGACTCTCTCTGGCTCCACTATCAGGGCCACTGACTACTGACCGGTGCAGCCTGCTCTCCTTTTCGTGCTTTTGCCACTGGGTGATGGTACATGTCGGAATCAAGACACCTCCTCCCCCCACCTGCCTGAGGGCTGTCTCCCCTTGCTCCATCCCCTATATGATGTTGGCCTCGTTTGTGTGTCATCCTAAGTTTCCCTGTGAGCCTCCTCTCACCCCGTGGAAGGACACAAAAGCGGCCCATTTGGTCCAGCACCCAAGAGGGGCCACCCAGACCCCTCTTGTGGAAAACCTGAAAGCAGGACCAGACAGCAAAACCAGCCTCCCCCCCTGCAGCCTCCAGCAACCGATTTTACAAGCATGGGCTCCAACTTGAATAAACCTTTTTTTCTTTGGGGGGGGCAGAGAAACCCTGATCCCCTCCACCTTCAGCTTGGTTTTGTCAGTCGCCCTTGCTCACCTGCAGCCCCTTCCCCTGCTCCTTGTCGGTGGCATGCACCCCTTGCCCCCTTGCTCACCTCCAGCCCCTTCCCCTGCTCCTTGGTGATGGCATGCACCCCTTGCCCCGGGCACCCTGAGCTGGGGGTCTGGCCCACTGCCCACCCCCACTGCTGACAGGCAACACCACGCTGAGAGCAGCAGGAAAGGTGGGCAGCACCAGGCGAGCGAAGGGTTATGGCTGCTGCCACCACACAAGAAATGCACACATGAGACACTGCCCTCGCCTACGGGGATCCGTCCATCAGCAGTTCTCAGAGGGAACCCCCTGCAGCACAGAGAGGAGCAGGAAAATAAGCTGCTTTTGAATGTTGTGGACCAGAGCGGGATGCTGGTGGCCTCTAGCTCAGGCATCCCCAAACTTTGGCCCTGTTTTGGACTACAATTCCCATCATCCCTGACCACTGGTCCTGTTTGCTAGGTATCATGGGAGTTGTAGGCCAAAACATCTGGAGGGCCACAGTTTGGGGATGCCTACTCTAGCTTGTCTACTCCCTCTTCTTTATGGGTCCCATGTGGGACCCAGAGACACACTGGGGAAATGTGCCCCTAGATGCCTGCACACCACTTTGCAGCCCCTTCCACACCATCCTTTGTTAGAAAGGCAACCCTCATTACAAATGGGAGGGGCAAAAGACCATGGGGCCACAATGGGAACCCCAGGTATAAGCTGACTTGAGTGGCCTTTTTGCCTACAATGTACAAAGAACCCCCCATTCTTCAAAAATAAAATAAAATAATTTTTTTAAAAAACAACTCCCAGGAAATAGTGTGGGTGCCTAATGACTAGAGGAGGTGCTGTTTTGTTGCCCGGGTTCCACTACAGCAAAGGCCAGGTCCTCTGAAAGTATCCACAACAGGAGCTTGGCAGAAGACCTGAAGAAACAAGCAATGAGTTCGTCAGGATTGGGGCTGCGAACTTTGAAGATCAACTGGCTCTGAACCCCATCAGGTGTTTTTGGGGACATCGGTATGGCTTGTCGCCCCTGTGCATCTTCCTACAGTGCTTCACGAGGTCTGCTTTCTGGGTGAACCCAGAGGCGTAGGCAGCCTCTTGGACACCTGGGGCGGCGTTCGCGGAGGCACCCCCTGGGGGCAGGGCATCCTGACGCATGTGTCGTGATGTCACAACGCATGCGTCAGGACGGACTGCGCATGCCCGGAAATCCCGGGCATGGACAGTGCATCCTGCCCGGCGCTGCAGCTCCCGCAGCTACCCACCGAGCGAGCGCCGGCTCCTGGGACTGCCCGTCCGTGCTGCTTTAAAGCTCGCTTTAGGCTCCCGGCTCGGCTTGCGTCCCCGATCGTGGGGTGGGGACGGCCCCGAGAGTGTCACCCCCCCAGGGGAAAGCGGGTGGGGCGCTGGCTGGCTGAGAGAAGGGGCCGGCCCCACCCCTGCGATTGGGCGACGCAAGCCGAGCCCAAAACCTTGCTCTGTGCGCGACGGCGACTGGCTTGCTTTATCGGTCGCGCCCGCTTTCCCCTGGGGGGGTGACACTCTCTGTCACACACCCCCCTCCCGGGGAAAGCGGGCGGGGCACCGGCTGGCTGAGAGAGCGACTGATAAAGCAAGCCAGCTGCAGTCCTGCACAGAGCAAGGTTTTGGCTCCCGGCTCGGCTTGCGTTGCCAATCGCGGGGGTGGGGCCCTGAGAGTGTCACCCCCCCAGGGCGGTCCTCCCCCCGCCTCCTCGCTCTGCCCCTGGGTGAACCTTTTCTTGCAGCCCAAACACTCATAAAGCTTCTCCCCGGTGTGGATCCTTCGGTGGCGAGAGAGGTCCAAAGCGAGCCGGAACCTCTTCCCGCACTCGGAGCACTTGTACGGCTTCTCGCCCGTGTGGATTCTCTCATGACGGCTGCAGTCCGAGTTGATGCAGAACCTCTTCCTGCGGACGGAGCACTCAAAGGGCTTCTCCCCGGTGTGGGTCCTCTGGTGCTGGATGAGATTGGAGCTGTAAACAAAGCTCTTGCTGCACGCCAAACATTTGTGTGGGTTTTTGCTCGGATGCATTCTCTTATCTTTAGCAAGGTCTGCACTCGGCCTGAAATTCTTCCCGCTGGCGCTGTGTGTCCTTTGTCTCTTAACAGGGTGGGTTCTCTGGCAGGCAGCGGTTTTTCTTAGGTGCTTCTCACCACCTGCCCCAGGAACGGATCCATCCTCTCTCTCCCCTGAGCGGCTTTGCTTTGGATGCTCCAGTCTGTGCTGACCCTCCAGAGCATTTCGCACTCGGAACTCCAGGAGACACCGTCCCTTTCTTCTCGTCCTCTCACTGAGGAGCTCTCATAAGGATCTCCAAGGGAACATTCCCCGCCAATCTGGCCGGGTTTCCCCAGCCACCCTGGGCAGTTCCCAACAGAATATTATTATTATTAATAATAAAAAGCAATAAAACGCCAACCATTTAAAACATCCCTGTATAGACATTCAGATGTATTCTAAAAGCCAGTTGTTTATTTCCTTGAAATCTGATGGGAGGGCGTTCCACAGGGTTGTGGCACATGTCAGAATATAGACACCTTTATTCCGTCCTGTCTTTGTTGGCTCCAGGAATGGATAATATTGAAAAATGCAGATTTACTAGATATGGAAGGACATGATAACAGATTTGGATGGCATGCATACTTATGGTATGAGAAGCTAAGTGCAAAGGTGTTCAGAATCATCTAATAAGAAAATCAATCTTTATGGTATGGGAAAAATACAAAAACCTATTAGAGCAAAAAAACACCCTGGTGGCTTTCCCCTTTAGAAGCAATATCTTTGAAAAAAGTGAATATGAGAATCGGCGGATAGAGATCTGTTAACCGAAGGTGAAACTAAAAGACTATGATGAGATAAAGGATTTATTAACAGACTGGTTACAGTTTCACCAACTAAATGATATATTTAAGATAGTTTAAAGGAAAGGTTTTAGTTGTAAAAGACTTGCCTCTGAGTAAACATGCTTGAATCGTAACCTATGGGCCCTGGTAGAGTTGAGTATGAAAAGAAAGTGCTGCAGTCTCCCCAGTGGGGCTGACCCCTTGGAAATACGCTTAGGATTGCAGCCTGAAATGTTTGTGGGGTTTGCTGCAATCCTCACCCCACTTACCTGGGAGTAAGCCCCCCCCCCCTGGACTTACATTTCAGTAGACCTAGTTAGGACTGAAGCCCTAGGCCAGCTGTGGGGAACCTTTGACCCTCAGATGTTGCTGAACTACAAATCCCATCATCCTTGGCCATCAGTCACGCTTGCTGGGGCTGATGGGAGATGTGGCTCAGCCCCACCTGGAGGACCATAGATTCCCTCCTCTGAAGCGCTATTCCTTACCCAGAGAGCCCACAATGCTGCAGTTCTCCTCTTTGACTTGCCAGAACATCGTCCTCTGGCCTGGCTGTGTCAGGGATGCCTCCTCCTTGCTAAAAGGTCCCTCCTTCCCCTTGGCGCTCGCTGGGCCCTGAAACAAACAAACAAACGCCCCCCACTCAGGTTCTGCAGTCCTGGAAAACACCATTTAAAGATGGACGCCCAAAATCCCACAAACGCTCCCACTCCCAATTTCGTAATGGCAAGCCGTGTAAAATCGCAGCCCCCAGTCCCATCCCTAAGCAGCTGCTGAGAGACAGTGTGGTGTAGTGGTTAGAGTTAGAGTGTGGGACAAGGACGTGGGAGGCCAGGGTTAAAATCCCCACTTGGGCATGAAGCTCATTGGTGACCTTGAGCCAGTCACAGGCTCTGTCTAGCCGACCTCACAGGAAATTATTTTATAATTTCCACTCTTTTTCATTGTACGGAATACTTTGCGCGCTGCTTAGAGACAGTGGCAATCAAGTGGTATAGAAACAGCTGAGACAAATTAGACGGGGCTAAGAAGTTGCTCAGTGATGCGGCAAATGCACTCTGCACGTGCTCAGGTGCGCTCTGATCCTTAGCTCGGCGTTACATTCACCCTGCTCAAGGCCTGCCGCTAAGCAAGATGTCCACTTACCTCAGTCAGCCCAACTCCGGCCATTTCCAGTCCCTCAGGAGGAATTAAGGAGCAGGCGTGACTTGGGACACCTAGTACAGGGGTCACCAACCTAAGACTCAAGGGCTGGAAGCAGCCCGCGGAGGTCATTTGACCAGCCCACAAGCCGCCCCCGAACCGAATTGCCCGCTTGTGCGCTGTGCTCAACTGCTGCGCGTGGCGCAGAGACTCACTTCCACGGCGCCGGAAATTGCGACTGCACCGACGCCAAAAAACGTGGGGGCTCACGCACGTCTGCGATCCAACCCACGAAGGGATCTCTGCGGAACTGATCCACCCCAGGCAAGATAAACCTTGCTGACCCCTGCCCTAGTGTAACAAATCCACTTAGAATGCACAGCAACAACAGTAGACGTTTGGCAGTTTGGAAGGTGACAGGGACATGCATTGTAAAATGTGGGATAAACCAATGACTAATGGGAAGACATGTAAACACCCCTCGAGCAAAGCAGGATGAATGCTCATTGTCGTATGACTGCTCCACAAACAAAACAGAACAAAAGTCCAATGAAGACCAGATATGATCTAACCTCCGCATAAGCTTTGGGCAAGCAAATCAGAACAAATGCTCAATAAACAGGTCAGCTGGAGGCTCCTAGCTACTTCTCCACTGTATTTCCACTCCAGCATGACCTGTCTCCACTGCAAGCATAAGTCTGAAAACTTGCAGAGAAGAAAAGAGTCAGGAGACGAAACCTTCAGTGGGGAATTAACAAAAAAGTTAAAAAAAAGGGGGGGGCTATTTATCCCTTCAAGAGTGGCAAATCAGTGGCTTCTCCTGAAGTTGCGTTGTCCTATAATGTCATCTGTCTTGAGTAGCTCCTAGCTCAGGGGTCAGCAAACTTTTTCAGCGGGGGGCCAGCCCACTGTCCCTCAGACCTTGTGGGGGGCCCGGACTATATTATTTGGGGGGGGGGAATGAAGGAATTCCAATGCCCCACAAATAACCCATGGCTTAATCCAATTTCTCCAGGGACTTCCAGATTGGGTTGTTGCCATGTGCTGTGCATGGGGCTGCCCTGGGAGAGGACTAGCAGCCAGATCGCTGAGTAGGGTTGCCGCTGGTACTCACAGAACCCCTAAAACAGCTGCATTGGCTGCCAAGTTGTTTCTGGGCTTAATTTAAGGTGCTCATGGCTGTGTTTAAAGCGGTGCTTCCCAAAGTGGGCAGTATTGCCCCCTGGAAAAGGGGAGGGGGATTACATGGGGGGCACTAAGAGGCAGGGGGGAGCTGGTGATGGAAATGACTACCAGACTTGGAAAAGCTGGCATCACTGGATCAAGTTCATCAGTTTTGTTGCGCTCATTAAACTAGGATAGTTTCATCTGGATTTTGAATAAATGTGTAATTAAGGAGTTGAAATAAGAATATTGAGAGGTCCCTTCAAGGGGTTCAGCTTCTTAAAGAAGACTGGACCTTCGGAGAGACCAGACCAGGATATACGAAAGCAAAGCGGCTGTCATAAGAGTTAAACGTACCCACCCGCACTTCCACGAACAGAGAGGGGACCCTTTTTACACCTGCATTCCCACGGACAGAGAGGGGACCCTTTCTGCCTTTATTCCAACCAACCCCTTGACAGAAGGGGAGCCATATTCTTCCTCTACCCTCTTGCCAACGCACTATGACCTGTAGGAGACCCCAAGCTGACACATCTTAATGCATATCCCCCGATGCTTGTCACCTTCCCGCCGGCCCAACACCTGCAGCATTTACATAAGCCGGGACTATCAAGAAAAGACATCACCCTGGGGCCTCGGTAACCCAGGAGATGATTATCGACCGTATCACACCCAGATCCCGACAGGGAAAACCTGTTTTCCTTTTACACAAAAGGGCCAAGGTCGCTCCCTTCCGCAGTGCACCCATCTGCTGAATAGCACTCTAAAAAACGTACTTTTTCTCTCTTCCTCCCCTTCCCCACCTATTAGATAGTGCTGTAAAAACGCACCTCCCTTCCAGAAAAGACAATTCCCAGTGTGTGTTTGTTTCCCGATGTATCCCTCTGTATATAACTCTGCTACGATGTATTTTTCTATGTATCGATATGTCTTTCTTTCTGTGTATCGATCTATGTACCAACTCTACTCGATACTTATTTCACTCACATATATTATGTGTGATGTATGTAACTGTGGAAGTTCATTGTGTGCACCTGAATCCTATTAGCTGGGATACAGGTATTTTAGTGGGAACCTGTTCCCTTTCCCAAGCTCTCTCTCTCTGTCGTCTTCCTCCCCTTTGGTCTGGAACGCTGTTTCTTAATAAACTATGAATGCTGTTTGATAAAGGCCTGGCAGCGTTGCTTCCTCCTTGCTGAAGTCCAAGGTCTTCCCAGAGACATTACATGGTGTCAGAATATGGATTTTTTTCGACCCCCGTGTCCTCTTGTGCTCCAAGGGAACCTGGCAGAGAATTGGAGAAGGTGGGAGCAAGCGTTTCGGGTGTATTTGATGGCTTCTGGAGCTGAACGCTTCTCTGCAAAGAGGCAAGTGGCAGTTTTGTTGAACTGTGTGGGAGAGGAGGCGTTGCGGATTTATGAGACATTTGGTTTCCATAAGGATGAAGAACAGACCGTGGAGGAGGTTTTGGAAGAATTTGAGAAGTATTGCACCCCACGAAAAAATGTAATATTCGAAAGGTACTCTTTTTGGAATCATTTGTGGAAGGTGGGGGACACTGTTGAACGTTTTGTAACTGAACTTAAGTTAAAAGCTGGCAGATGTGAGTTTGGCTCGGCATTTAATGAGCTGGTCAGAGATAAGCTTGTTTTCAGTGCACCAGAGCGGTTGCAGCAGAAGTTGTTAAAGGAGCCTGACCTTACTCTTGAAAAGGCTGTAGAGATCTGCCGAATAGAACAAGTAACGGCAAACCAGCTCAGTGAAATGTCCACTATGGCGAAACAGCTCGATGAAACTGTAGAGATAAGAGAGAACTTGGAAGTCCCAATACAGACTCTCGGGAATGTGAACTCGCGCTTGGGGCAGAGACAAGAATATGGTCATAAAGGATGCCCTCAGTGTGGGAGTGCACATAAGTTTCATAGGTGTCCAGCGTCAGGAAAAGTTTGTCACAAGTGTGGCAATAAAAATCACTTTGCCAGGATGTGTAAGGCATCTACAACGGGAGCGGCTAAAGATCAAAGAAGGCGCCAAGTTCATGATTTGGATTTACACGGCCTGTTTGTAGGAGTGTTATCTCAGGAAGTGGACACTGTAGCGACACAGCCTCCAGGATGGTTTGCCGATATTTCTCTGAGAGGACTGAAAGTGCAATTCAAACTTGATACAGGAGCTGAGGCAAACGTTCTGCCGGTTGAGATATATGACAAGATCCCAGGGCAGAAGAGTCTGGTTGAAACCAGGACAACATTGATGGCCTATGGAGGGACACGAATAGTGCCTTTGGGCACAATTGCTCTTGAGGTTTGCACCACTAAAAAGAAGTTGGAACTGTTATTTTATGTTGCTGATATATCGACCATTCCATTGTTGGGAAGGGAGGCTTGTGAGGCTTTGAATTTGGTGTGTAGAGTTGATAATGTGCAACCACCTGATCTAATGTCAAAAGAACAGCTAGTGACAATGTACTCTGATGTCTTTGAGGGGCTGGGGGAATTTGAAGGCTCTTACCACATAGGGGTGAATCCAAGTGTTTCCCCTGTAATTCATGCTTGTAGAAAGGTGCCTTATGGAGTTTTAGATAGATTGAAAGAGGCTTTATGCCAGATGGAAGAAGCAGAAGTAATCTCCAAAGTAGAGTGCCCTACTGAGTGGGTAAGCAGTTTGGTGATTACTGGAAAAAAAAATGGAAAGCTGCGTGTTTGCCTTGATCCACGTGATCTGAACAAGGCTATCAATAGACAGCATTATACTATTCCCACAATTGATGATGTATTAAGCTCTTTGGCTGGTAAAAGATTCTTTACAATAGTGGATGAAAAGGATGGCTATTGGCAAGTGAAGCTAGATGAGCAGTCAGCATTGTTGTGTACATTCAATACTCCGTGGGGAAGGTATTGTTTTAATCGTATGCCATTTGGGTTGAAATCATCTAGTGAGGTTTTCCAACAAAAAAACAAAGAGACGTTTGGGCACATAAAAGGAGTACACATGATTGCAGATGATATGATTATTGCAGCAGAAACCTCTCAGGAACATGACCAAATATTACGTCAGGTGTTTGAGACAGCAAGGGCTAAAAACATCAAGTTTAACAAAGAGAAAATTCAATTTAAAGTAGATTCAGTAAAATATATGGGGCATGTAATCACTGCTCAAGGAGTCAAGGTAGATGAGGAAAAGGTTAAGGCAATTCGAGAAATGCCTTCCCCACAGGATAGGCAAGGTGTCCTTAGATTCTTGGGGTCTGTGCAGTATTTATCGAAATATATTCCAAGAGAGGCAGAGTTGACGGCACCTTTGAGAAATCTTTTAAAAAAGAATGTGTTATTTCAGTGGATGCCCGAACATCAGAAGTCTTTTGAAATGGTAAAACAACAACTGTGTCGTGCACCTGTGCTTCAATATTTTGATGTAACGAAGCCACTGGTGGTTCAAGCAGATGCTTCGAAGAATGGCTTGGGTGCATGCCTCCTTCAAGAAGGAAGGCCAATATGCTATGCATCCCGGGCACTTACTATGGCAGAGCAGAATTATGCTCAAATAGAGAAAGAGCTGTTGGCTGTATTGTATGCAATAAGAAAATTCCACCAGTATGTGTTTGGTAAGTTGGTGTTAGTACAGACTGATCATAAACCTCTAGAGGCAATTTGTAAGAAACCTTTAGGCAGCGCACCTGCTCGTTTGCAAAGGATGCTGCTACAATTGCAGAGATATCAGCTGGAGGTGAAGTATGTGCCAGGAAAAGAAATGTACTTGGCGGACACGTTATCTCGGGCCACGGTAGATCCGCCAGAGAGTGATGTGGAGCCTATAGAGGAGGAGAGGGTTATATATCAAATAGGCGAATTGGCAATGCACCCTACAGGGGTAGTAGCTGTACAGGAGGCAACAAAACAAGACATGCAGTTGCAGGAGGTGGCATCTTTAATATCATGTGGATGGCCACTGTATCTAAGAGATGTACCATCAGCAGCAAAAGCATTTTGGGCTGTGAAGGATTTGCTGCGCTGTCAGGATGGGGTTCTCTATGTTGGTGAAAGGGTAGTTATTCCCGCATCTCAAAGACGGGCAATTTTGGAGCAGCTTCATGAGTCACATCAGGGCATGCAAAGGACAAAAATGAGAGCAAAAACAATAATGTATTGGCCCGGTATGAGCAAAGAAATAGAAACATTCATAGAAAATTGTTCAATATGTGCAAGATGTGCGCCAAAAAACCAAAAAGAACCTCTTATACCACATGAGATTCCGGAGCTGCCCTGGGAAAAGTTAGGAGTAGATATTTTTGAGTACAGGGCTCAACCTTTTTTGCTGGTAATAGACTATTTCTCTAAATACCCAGAAGTGGTGAGCCTCCCAGATAAAACAGCGGGAGCAGTAATTAGCAGACTGAAAGCTGTGTTTGCGAGGCATGGCATTCCAAGGATGGTTATCAGTGATCATGTGCCGTTTGCAAGTCAGGAGTTTCATCAGTTTGCTCGAGACTGGGGGTTTGAACAGTGTTTTAGTAGCCCAGGATACCCACAGTCAAATGGGATGGTGGAAAGGGCAATACAGTCTATAAAACTACTTCTAAAAAAGGCAGAGCAAACACACAAAGAACCCCAATTAGCACTATTGGAGTACCGTAATACACCAGTGACAGGGTTGGATTATTCTCCTGCTCAGTTATTGATGGGTAGAGTCCTAAGGAGTAAGCTACCAGTGACTGAGGAAGTGCTACGCCCTAGGATACCTGTGGGAGTGTGGGAGAGCCTCAAAAAGAATCAAGAAAGGCAAAAGTATTTCTATGATAGTACTGCGAGGTCTCTTAGGCCACTGAAAGAGGGGGATCCAGTATGGTTTGAGTCAACAGAAGGATGGTCTCCAGCGGTGATCACAAGGAAGTGTGATCAGCCGCGTACATACCAAATAGTTGCTCCAACGGGACGGGTGTATAGGCGTAATAGGCGAAGAATAAGGCCTAGGGGTGTACAAGCTGAGGAGAGAAATGGTGAAGTGATTGGGAATAGAACGGAAATGCTAGAAGATAACAATAGAGAAAGAACTGGGAGAACACCTACTATGCAAACAGATGTAAGGCAACCTAGATATGTAACTGCATATGGTAGGTGTGTGTATATGCCTCAAAGATATATGTCATGATTTTAGTTTTAAATATGTGTGTTTATTTTATGTACTTGTTGACCTTTTGTTAACCTTATTGTAAAAGGGAGATGTGATGTATGTAACTGTGGAAGTTCATTGTGTGCACCTGAATTCTATTAGCTGGGATACAGGTATTTTAGTGGGAACCTGTTCCCTTTCCCAAGCTCTCTCTCTCTGTCGTCTTCCTCCCCTTTGGTCTGGAACGCTGTTTCTTAATAAACTATGAATGCTGTTTGATAAAGGCCTGGCAGCGTTGCTTCCTCCTTGCTGAAGTCCAAGGTCTTCCCAGAGACATTACATCTTTTAACCACCAACAAGTGTAACTTAGTCTGTACTAAAGGAACCTCACCAGGGGCTGCAGGAACGCTTTTCTTCCCTTTTCCATAAAAACCCTTACCCCTCCAACGTTCCATGAACTGTCAAAGGTTCCCGTTGCACCACAGCGCCGCCTACTATGTCTACAACCAACCGACAGAAATACACACGGAGACGTCAGTTCATGAAATAAACACCACCTTTATTCACAAAACTCAATGACAGCGATTTACAGGAATAAGAAGTTCCGCTCTCCAGCTCCACCCTACAAATAAAGATAAACACAGTCGTTACTCAGCCAACAGATAACCAGGAAAAACACTTGACTCATATTGTCTAAACCACTCAGAAAGATTAAAATGTACTTACCGTATGTAAATCCTCTCTTCCCTCTCTTTTCGTGTCATTGTCCTGTATGGAAACAGAAATGTATATAAGTCACTTTGTAATACTGATCGGGGTTCTCACTTCGTACCCGCTAAGTTGGAGGGAACCTCTGTTGCAACAGATCCGAAATGAAACAACGGAAGGCTCCGCTTTGCTCTGACAACTTCGGTGTGGTCTCTGTTATTTTCGCATCACCGAGGAGGCTCTGCAAATTCCAGCGCCTTCTCCAGGGTAAATTTCCGGAACTCCCCCTTGGGATAAACGGACCCTGTTTTTCACTTGCATTCGGTCTAGGTAGCTTACAACAGCGGCTATAAGCCTGATCTTTATTAAAGCTGTTGCAACAGGGTGCTCCCCACACACACACACGCAGAAGAGAGGAGGAGGACCCCGGACAAAGGTGTGCCCACCCTTATATAGACTTTGAAATTGCCCACCCTGTAGCCCCAGACCACCCCCAGGAACATCATACATACATGACAGAAGGGGTGTAGCCCCAGACCAACCCCCAGTACATGAGAGAAGGGGCGGACTACAAAAGAAATCTGAGTGCATTGTTTTTACCCTGTCTGCCAGGTTACCTGATTGGATTACCTGGGCAGCATCCTGGCCACTCTTTTGTTATGATAACTACTCAATTCCTGAAGCCAGATCACAGGTCACAGGTTCACCCTATTCATATATTAAATGTGCCATTGAGACAGGATTTGTGAGCAAAGAGACAATGGGGAGATTCCCCATTTCCTTCGACCTTGCAGAGAAATATTTGAGGTCATTTGGGAGAGACAAAATGGTTTCAGGACTTTTTCTGTGGGGTTTCAGACATGTGGTTTATACATTTATGTATGTGCTTGCTTAGGGACGCGGGTGGCACTGTGGGTTAAACCAGAGAGCCTAGGGCTTGCCAATCAGAAGGTCGATGGTTCGAATCCCTGCAAAGGGGTGAGCTTCCGTTGCTCGGTCCCTGCTCCTGCCCACCTAGCAGTTCGAAAGCACGTCAAAGTGCAAGTAGATAAATAGCTACCGCTCCGGAGGAAAGGTAAACGGCGTTTCCGTGCGCTGCTCTGGTTCGCCAGAAGCGGCTTTGTCATGCCAGTAACGCGAGATGAGCGCCGCAAACCCCAGAGTCAGACACAACTGGACCTAATGGTCAGGGGTCCCTTTACCTTTACCTTTATGTGCTTGCTTAGTACATTTATGAACATATATATATATATATATATATATATATATATATATATATATATATATATATATGACCTTAAAATTATTATAACAGAGTTATCTTCACGGAATCAAGTCCCGTTTGCTAAATCAAAATTGCTGTCCATTTAGGGCAGCTGCAGATTTTCTCCAATTCAAAAACGACAAGGAAGCCTACGAATGAAAATGTTACAGTATGAATACCACAAGCTTACTAGGTACTCTGAAGTAGCCAGAGTCCACATGTGCTTATTACTACTATTTCGTGGCATTATTGACATTGCATGGCACAGGAGCATTTTTGCACCTCTGTAGTAGAAGTGAATTTTTTTAAGTGATTTTAAAAAAAGATCACGTGGCCACTGAGTTTCTGAGTCATTTCCAGGAAAGGAAACACCCAGTGGCTGAAAACTGAGCAAGTGAAACTTAACTCAGGTTTTTTGCTTGAGGGAGCCATGGCTGCTGCTGGGGCTCACATCCAGCGTCTCCATGATGAAAGAAAAGAAGGAGTCTGCGAGGAGCACCAGGAGCCCCTGAAACTCTTTTGCAAGGAGGATGGAGCCCCCATCTGTGTGGTGTGCGACAGATCAAGGGAACATGAAGATCACAAGGTGATTCCTCTGAAGGAGGCTTTCGAGGAATACAAGGTAGGAGATCTCTGGAACTTGAGGGGGAGAAATAGCTGTGGATTCTTCTTGGGAGGTTTTCTTTTTAATTCTCAGGTCCAAAGTAGGTATAGCATTAATTGGCGGTTGTTTATTACGTAAAAAGCAGCCAAGGGGGAGCCTGAGGGCTCCTGGGATGGATAGCTGGGAGGAGGGAGTTGAAGTCCTTCTCTCTGCCAGGGGGACAAAGGGATCTTCCCTTGAAATACTCACAGCAGCTTCAAAGATTTGGGTTGGGATCGTGGCAGGGAGAGAAAGGGTGATTTTGATGTATTTTAATGTTTGTTGGAAGCCGCCCAGAGTGGCTGGGGAGACCCGGCCAGATGGGCAGGGTACAAATAAAAAAATTATTATTATTATTATTATCCACACACCCCAGCAAGGTTGCTTTGTACATATGAAGAACACAGCAAATGTAAATTGCACATACACAACTAAGTACCGTATTTTTTGCTCCATAAGACGAATGTGTGGCCAATCGCTGACTCCCTTTCTGGCCCCGCCCCCTTGCCCAGGCCTCCATTGTTGAATGTTCTGCAGACAGAGGCTGTTTGTTTCCCTAGCGACATGTGACTGGCTGATTAGATTATCTGTCAGGAAACTATAGAAACGGCTCCCATTCCTTTCCTATAGAAGTGACAGAACTGTGAGTTGAACCCATAAAACAGGATTTTTTCCCTTTGCAAAGTAAGCTGCACAACTTTGAGCTGATCCTTTTGCAAATGGGGCTTTTCTCCTTTGCAAAAGAAGCTACACAACTTTGAGCTGCTCCCAGTTCTGCAGTGGTTTTCAACCAGTGTGCTGTGGCACCTGCTGTGCCTTGAATGATGCTCAGGTTTGCCGCTGGCAACATTGGCCTCTGTCCCTCTTTCCTTCCCTCCCTCCTTGGATGCCCTCTGGAGTCTCTGCCTCCCAAAGGCTTGTGCAGCTGTTTGTTGCAGCAGCCCTGGCTACAACCTCCGCAGGCGAATGGTGCCTCTGGGGCTGGCCAGGGGGTGTTTATTGCCAGGAACTGAGGTGGCCTCAGAGTAAGCAAGCCAACTGGTGAAGGGCCCTTGCTGTTGGGAATGGACAAACCAGTCCCAGGCCCCTGTGGGGCAGTGTGTGGAGGCACCTCTCTTTGGGGCAGCTCAAGAGTCCAAGAGGAGGACTCCTAAGGAGAGGGGTGAAGAGAGGAGGCTGAGAGAGCCCTCCACAAGGGAGGGTGTTCGAGGAAGGGTGAGCTCTGCAAGCAAGGGGGGACCTAACTGGGATCCTGAGCCCCACAGGGGTGCTGCAGAAAGAATGTAGTTGGTCCAGGGAGCTGTGGACCCAAAAAGGTTGAAAACCTCTGTACTACTATTTCCTTCAGTTAATAACTTCACTATTATAGCAAGGCCACTGGACCTAGACTGATACATTCCAGGTTGGATCCTGCCTCATCCCTTCCTCCTCCTCCTCCTCCTCTTCCCACTTCTCCCTGGGACCTCAAGATGAGAAGTCAGGCTGGAAGTCTCCTTGGAGAAGACAAAGGAGCAATCATGGCTGCCTTTGCTCTTCTCCAGACTAGTTTGTTGGACTAGAAAACATTCCCATCCCAGTTCTGCAGTGGTTTTCAACCGGGGTGCCTTAAATGATGCTCTGGCAACACTGGCCTCTGTCCCTCTTTCCTTCCCTCCCTCCTCGGATGCCATCTTTGGAGCTGGCTAGGGGATGTTGGTTGCCAGGAGCTGATGTGGCCTCGGAGTAAGCAAGCCAACTGGCGAGGGGTCCTTGCTGATGGGAATGGACAGACAAGCCCCAGACCCCTGTGGGGCAGCGTGAGGAGGCACCTCTCTTTGGGGCTCAGAGACCAAGAAGGGGACTCCTAAGGAGAGGGGAGAGGAGAGGAGGCCAGTATAACATTCATCTCCTCTCTGTGTCTCAATCAAACCTGAGTTTTCCCTTTTCTCTTTAGGGAGAGATCTGTCGCCGCCTGGAGATTCTGGGGAAAGAGAGAGAGGAAATTCTGGCCTATCAAGCATATCTGGTCAAGGAAAGCAAAGACCTCCTTGTAGGTGTCTCTATTGTTACTAGTGAGGGAACAAGCAGTTGAAGAATCAAGTCAGGACTGAGGAGGGATGGGGAAATCTGCCCATTTCAGCTTTTCCCCATTTCTCATTTTTCCACATCAGTTTGTTTATTAATTTATTATTCTAAAAATAAATCTGATGTTAGGGTAGCTACCTCCTTATACAGTGTGGTGTAGTGGTGAGGAGCAGTGGACTCGTAATCTGGGGAGCTGGGTTCGCGTCTCCACTCCTCCATATGCAGCTGCTGGGTGACCTTGGGCTAGTCACACTTCTCTGAAGTCTCTCAGCCTCACTCACCTCACAGAGTGTATGTTGTGGAGGAGGAAGGGAAAGGAGACTGTTAGCTGCTTTGAGACTCCTTAGGGTAGTGATAAAGCAGGATATCAAATCCAAACTCTTCTTCATAAATACCGGTACATTTTTTTTGGGTGAACATTGCTTGGCTGGGTCAACCCTGAAAAACTGAGAGGTGTGAATTTCAAAGGATTGCGCTGTTTCATTCTCCATATTTTACTTCCCATTGTAGATTATTATATGAATTGCAGTCAAGGAGAAGCCTGAGGACTAGTGAGCTGAGAGGGTGGAAGCAGTTCAATTCAAATCCTGATTTACCATAAATATTACTAAAAAATTGTCTTTGCCTTCCTACACCTACATGGCACCAACCTGAACTGAGGGGTGTTTTATGTCACTTGATATTCTCTGAACAACTATGAACTCTGATTATGCCATGCCCAAAAACATGCAGGGAACATCCATGGCTAGGAAAAAAGCTCTGGAGGTTTCCTCCCTGTGGAATTCTCATAATTCTGTTCCTGATGTTTTGAAGGCTGGCCATCTTACACACTCAGACCTCCTCTTTTCTTGCAGAAATTAACAGAAAGAGAGAGGCTGAAGACTGTGGAGAAGTTCAGAGAACTGCGCCAGTTCCTGGAAGAACAAGAAAAACGTCGAATGAATCATGTGGAAGAGGTGGAGAAGGAGATTGCAGGGAGAAGGGATGAGCAGCTGGCCAGACTCTCCAGGAAACTCTCCTCTCTTGAGAGGATCATCCAGGAGATGGAGGAGAAGTGTCAGCAGCCAGTGAGTGAACTCCTGCAGGTAAGACGGTGGCAGGAACAGCCCAAGGCTCCAGGAAAAGGCTGCCTCCCATCCTTTCTGTGCCCCTTTCATGTATGCAAGAAGTTCAGGGAATCAGTTGATGGAGCCTCTAGTCAGATTTGTAATGGACAGGAAGACCCAAGAGACCTGGGATGCTTAACTCACCTGAATGCAGACTAGAGATTCTTCTGTGTTCTTGATGGAGCAGGAGGTGATCTTCTGCTCTTTGCTGATGCTTTGTCTCCAAATGCCTTTCAGCTGTGGGGGGCTTCGCCTAGGATGTCTTCAGGCCTCCTTCCGACATGAGCCAGTCTCTTGCCCAGCTTCTCTTCCCATTTCCTCCACAACTTCTGGGTTGATCCCTTTCTCCATGGATCCAGATCGGCCCAAAATGGTGCTCAGTGACAGTGACCAAAGGGCAAGACAAAGGGACTCATCCAGACTGCTGCTTGTCCCACCCCTTTCCTCCAGGAAAACCCGCTGTTTACTGCTGAATTAGAGCAAACACCAGCCAGGTTTTCTCCGGATTGACCTTTGCTTTGATGTTGCACTAAGGAGCAGGTTTTTCCCAAGGGAAAGCGGCAGGGCAAAGGCAAAACCACTTGGACTTGTGTTTTCTGGGCACAGGAAAAGCAGAAGTCTGGAGGAGCCCAAAGAAACACGGAGTTGTTTTCTTATTGCTTTGGAGGCATTTTATGATGCAAGTTCTTCTTTTTTTTTTTACTTCCTGATAGAAAATAGAATTTGAAAATTGGGGACTTCTATGGAAGACAATTTGGGACAGTGCCCTGGTAGGACTATACTCTAAGACTAGAGATGGTGTGAATCTTCTCTTGAATCCACAAATGTGAAATTTCCCTAAAATGTTGGTGGGTTTACATAAGGATTTTAAACAATGATGGCAAACTGATGTGAAATGTGGAGAACTTGATATGGGAAAAATTAATGTTTTCAGATTGGAAAAATAAAAGGTGTGAGAAACCCAAACTGGCTGATTCAGTCATCCCTACCCAAAACCTTGGCATGTGGCAGGCAGACTGACATCTGAGGGCTGGGCTGTTCCTCCACTCCAGGGTCTGAGGGGTCTTCCTGGTGTGGCCTGTGGTGTGCAGTAAATTCCCTTCTCTTTCTCCCTCTAGGATGTGAGAAGGACCTTGCAGAGGTAAGTGGATCTGGCTCATTTCCATTAGCATCTCTCCATGAGGCTGGGATGCAAGAACCTCAAACATGGCCCTCCAGGGGCTGCAGGGGGGAGACTGTAGGACTCACTCCCTGCAGCATCTCACAGGTGAAAGCAGGGCCCCCTCTTTGGAACTTGTAGCCCCCCTATTCTCCCTCCAGTGATCAAGGCCAGAGCTCTGCCTCCTCCCTCCCTCCCCACATCACTTCACTCAGGGATGGGGGTCTTTTATTTCTCTTGCACGTTCTGTTCATGGACTTTGTGGTTATCTAAAATATATAGAAGAGAAAGTCCTAAAGATGCTTGGGAAGAGCTTAGGACGTCCCAATAGATTTCAATGTCCAACTAGAAGCCCCCCAACTCTGGAAACTCAGCCCGTTTGAGGCACTTAGGGAGGGAAGGTCTGTTGGTCTAGAATAGGTGGGTTCTTCTTCTTGGGGCTGAAGGTGGTCTAGAGAGTGGGGTGAAAGTCAGGTTGTTTCATGCCTCTGGAGGGAGAGTCCAATTGGGCACGGGGTTGTGCCCTTCCTGGGTGAGAGAGGGGGGCAGGAAGGGTGGAGGTTGTTCTTGACCTCTTGGCAGCTTCAGGCATCACTCACATCCTCTGGAGAGGCTCCGGGAGGGAGGGACTGCAGGCACCCCACTTCAGGGGTTTGGTTCTTTCATCCTGGGACCTTCCCAGAAAGTAGTTATGGGGCAGCATCGTTGGAAACCATGGGACCCCTCCGGTGGTGTCGCATAGGGTTACATCTTGTCCCTTGTGCTGTTTAGCATCCTTACGAAGCCACTGACAGTTCTCCTCAAGGGGTTTGGACTGAGGTCTCCCCAATCTATGGTGGACACCCAGCTTTATCCTGCTTTTCCATCTCAGTCAGGGGAGGAAGTTGAAATGCTTGGAGGTGGGTGATGTACTGGATGTGAGTCACGAGTTTAAGCTGAATCCTGAAAATGGTCTGTTGGGAAATGAAGTTCAACTTTGTTCATGTTCTTGAGATCTCCTGCAATAATTAGGGAGACAGTGCCACAATGGGACCATTCATTGTTTTCCTTTTCACCAGGTATGAGAAAAGAGAGAGTCCAGAGAAGCCACTGGCTTTCCCTCCAGAACTGAGGGACAGGATCTGGGAATCCAGTGATCTAAATCACCTTGTGGAGAATACAATGAAACAATGGGAAGGTAATGAAAAATGGCTGCCAGGATTTCACACTGGGAATTCTATTACTTCTTCAGAACTGAACATGCCATGGAATTGAGTAACCCCAGGATACCTTCCTTCTTCGTACTCCAGCTTTCATTTCCTGTCCCCAGAATGGCCCATGTATATTGTGACGCTGGATCCTGTACAGAAAGCCTGAAACAGAGTGTAGAGCAAAGTCAGGATTTTTTCCTTCCATGTGCATCTGTTTACAATTATAAGGAACCTCTTTTTCCTTTGGGTTACCCATCTACACAATCGAGGGTTGTCCTTTTGGAGGTTCTCCTCCTCTGAATGTGGAAAAGGGCATTGAGAAGCCCCCAGTTCCCCCTCTGCCTCCTGCTCAGGCTTGTTTCTCAGCCGTGGAGCCAAGGCCTGAGCCGTTTCCTCCTCAGACATCTCCCTGCAGCTGCCATATCTAGGGCTTCAGCCTTCAAGATCTCCTGAGAGGAGATGGAGACATTGAGGATGGAAGCAAGAGCACATGAGCCCCAAAGGGCACAATCATGCTTGTTAATAATCTTAAATATTTGTAGAAGGTTTGTGAGGAAGGGTTTCCTTTTGCATGAGAGCTCTGCCAAGCCTTCCACAGCAACCTTCACTTTTCCTTATGTTTCACAATTGTGGCTTTAATAATCTCCCCCATCACTTTACTTGGGAAGATGTTAAGGCTGCCTCCACTTCCCCTCTTTATCCTTTTACAGGATTCCTATTGCTCTGCCCCCCTTCCAGTCCAAGAATGTAGAGCCCAATTTCAGGGACAAAGTTCAGAGACCACCAGGATTCATGCTGAATATTCTTATTCTACTATTTAAAGCTTTAGTTATTTTCATAGATTCTTCCTATGATTTTCAAGTTGTTAATTATATTTTGTACAATTTAATTAATATTTAATAATTGTACTTGAATTTAAGGATGCTACGTTTTGAAGTGTTACTTTTGTATGGAGATTTATTTTCTGGTGGAAGAGTGTTGCCCTTACACTTTATATCTTTTTGCTTCCCCAGATGCTGTGTTATTCAGAAAACAGATTCAGAAAGGTAAATTTCCAGGGAAGGAACAATTTCACAGGAGGGATGGGGATTGATATTTCATGGGTGTTGAACCGTCTGTTCTGCAGACTTTGGGACCCCCATCAATGGCGTCATCAATGGGCAACGGTCCTCTAGTGGTGTTTGGGTTCTTTGTCTGTCCCATGAATGAAATGGAAGAGGGTTTGAAGGCTTGCATTGGGGGCAGAGCTTGTCCCTGCGAAGAACCTGCACACCAGTCATGAGTTCCTTTCCTGCCTATAGACTATTATCCTGGTTTCCCCCTTAATTTTATAGATCTTGCTTTCTTTCATATATACTGCTTGATTGCAGGAAAAAGCCTCAGGGCCTTACAATATCTTACAAAAGCCCTTAAGGAGAATCCCTCAGGGTCAGTCCAATGTCCATCTTGTCGAGTTCTCATGTGTAGGGAACCTCCCTTGCATTTTGTTTTCCCTTCACACAATCTGGAGATCTCGAGATTTGCTTGGATTTCCCCCTCGTGAAGTGTGTTAAGCAGGGCACCCGCAAGCACCTAGCCCCTCCTCCACCTCCTGCCAGGCTGGTCTCCCAGCAGCAGAGCCAAGGCCTGAGCTGCCTCTTCCTCCGAGTTTCAACCTCACCAGCCATTTCTGGTGCTTCAGCCATCCCAATCTCCTCAGAGTTCCCACAGTTCCCACAGAGTTCCCATTCCATGAGGGAGAACTTCCCATTGCATGAGACTCTTGTAATTACATGGCAAAGCTCTGCCGATTCTTCCTCTGCAATCTGGTTTGTCAGCATGCTTGGAAATTCCAGTTTCAACAGCTATTCCCCACCAGCTTACTTGGGGAAGATGTTAAACCTTTCTTCATCCATCCAGTTCAGATTCCCATTTCATTTGTGGATTTTGAATGATTGTATTCCGCCATTTTCTAGTATGGTTTACCATTTCTGATTTCCCCATGGAATCATGGAATAGGAGAGTTTGAAAGATCATCTAGTCCAGCCCCCTGCAAAGCAGGAATTACAGCTAAACACGTTAGTTGTTTTAATTCCTTAGGCCTATTGATATTAAATTCTCAAGAATAATCTTTTGGAGAATATCTAACATCACTACTTAGGCCTACAGCTGTCGTCTTTGCAATTATTTGTTCTATGATTTCATCTTTTGCTTGAAATAATTAAACAACAGATGCTATAGTTACAGGTAGGTAGCCGTGTTGGTCTGCCATAGTCAAAACAAAATAAAAAATTTCCTTCCAGTAGCACCTTAAAGACCAACTAAGTTTGTTCTTGTTATGAGCTTTCGTGTACATGCACACTTCTTCAGATACCTTGGTATGAGCTTTCGTGTGCATGCACACTTGGTATCTGAAGAAGTGTGCATGCACACGAAAGCTCATACCAAGAACAAACTTAGTTGGTCTTTAAGGTGGTCGAAAGCCTACATAGAATAGGGGTATTTCAAATGAGACTCGTCATAGCGATCCATGGTTAAGAGTAGAAGTTGCCCAATGTGTCCTCTTTTTTGCTATTCAAAATACAGCAACTCTACACTTGCCTATCATGACTGTCAGTGTCTCAGCCCCTAACTGGTAACCTTTTGAGTTATCCCCCCTTCCCCCAGGGAACCAGTCTTCTGGTATATATTCAATCCAAAAGAGAAGCATGGTATAAGCAGTCCTTTGTAAAATTGCCCTGCCACCAGGGGTGGAGGAAGGAGGGGGCGATGGGAGTACATCGCCCCCATTGGAGCGATCCGGGGAGGGGTTCCATCACGGCTGCCCCCCCACCCGCACTGGGTGCCCTGCCCCCAGATCGCACACACCGCCCCCAGTATGCGTGCTCCACCCCCGGGACAAGTGCCAGCCCTGTCCCGCCTTCTCCCAGCCCCCAGTGGTGGAGAATGAAGCTCCTCCACTGCCTGCCACCTGCCTCCTCTTCCCTGGCGGCAAGGCCTAAACTTCCAAGATGGTGTGGAGGAAGGCAAGGAGAGACCAAGTGGGTGAGAGAGATGGAGAGCAGGAATAAACAGGCTTCCCTCTTACTGCGATTTTCACTTGTGGGCCCAGAAGGTGAGCCCCGCGAAAGTGAGGAGATGCCTATATGTGTTTTTATGTTGTATATTTATGCTGTGAACCACCCTGAGACCTATGGATTAAGGGCAGAAGCCAAATGTATTACTACTACTACAGGGGGATCCTCATCTCCCAACCCAGAGGTCCCCAAAGGCCAATTCCCACAGGGATTGTCAGAGAAAAGCAGCTTCTCTCCTCTCCTGCCTCCTCCAGTTCTCCTCTTTCTCCTTCATGAACACAGAAGAGATGAGTAAAAGGTTTCCTGGGTGGTTTTTCCTCTTAGAAAATGCCTGGGTTGAGAGGAGGGCAGGCACAATACACATTGAATATAAGAAAGTGGAGAAAACTGATTTAAAAACCAACAAGGAAGATATTTATTCTGATGAAAGTCTGCAAGGAGGAGTCTCAGTCTTGCATGCAATGCAAATAAATCCCCTTGGTCTGAAAGGGAATCTGGGTTTTGTTTTTTGTTTTTATCAAATTGTCTGTTTCTGTCTCTTGGCTGACTCTGCCTAATCTTCTCTTTCCCTCATCTTCTCGCCAACAGCAAACGTCACTCTGGATCCAGACACAGCCCATCCTGACCTCATCCTGTCCAAGGATCGGAAAAGCCTGAGAAGGGGAGACAAAAGTCAAGACCTGCCTGATAATCCTGAGAGATTCAGTGACAGGCCTTGTGTGTTGGGACGTGAGGGATTCACAGCAGGAAGACATTTCTGGGAAGTCACTGTGGGAAGAGGGGAATGGTGGGCTGTGGGGGTCGCCAGGAAGTCTGTGAAGAGAAAGGGCTACTTCCCCTTAAGCCCTAAGGGAGGGATCGGGGCTGTGGGGAAGGAGAGAGGCAAGTACTGGGCCTGCACCTCCCCTGATCTCTCTCCTCTGTCCCTGAGGGAGAAGCCCAGGAAGATCCGGGTGACTCTGGACTATGAAGGGGGACGTGTGTCTTTTTCTGACGCCGACTCAGGGGCCGAACTCTACACGTTCTCAGGAGCCTCATTCTCCGGAGAGACCCTCCTCCCTTTCTTTTATCTGAAGGGAAGTGAAGCCCCCCTCAGAATCTCCTGAGGAGACTAAATCTGCCTCTCAGGCCCAGAAGGAGTTTCTCTCCAGACCAGAGTGACTGACATAAAAAACCATATACCCACCAAGAAAACGTTGGGCAGTTTTTCAAGGGCCCTTTGAAAATCAGCAGAAATAACAAAACAAAAATGGGTTTCTGTCGCTTTGCATGTTCCTTCCTTTTCCCAGAATTCCCTCTGCAGCTTCTTAAAGAGACTTTTAAAAGTCACACTTTTAAAAGTCCCAATAAATTTTATCACCTTCAATGTTGTTTTCCTTTTGAGATGTCTGATTTGGCAGAGCACGAGACTCTTAATCCCAGGGTTGTGGGTTTGAGCCCCACCTTGGGCAAATGTTTCCTGCACTGCAGGGGGTGGGACTAGATGACCCTAAGAGCCCTTCGCAACTCTGCAATTCTAGGAAACCTTCCTCTCCCTACAATACCTTATGCAGCTGTGAAAATGCCTCCATCATTGGATTAATAGATGACTTAAAAAATGAACCCCTTCCCCCACGTCAGGCAGGATAGCTCCTTGCTCTGGAAACCTCAGACGGGACGGAAAAGAAAAAGAAATTGAACAGGGCGTCAGCTTCAAATGCCTTCTGCAAATGCAGCCTCGCCATCTCCACACTTTGTCAGAAATAAACCTCATTGCATTGAGTGGGGCTTCTGCCCGGTTATAAATGTGTTTAGGGTTGATGCATTAATGTTCCTTATTTACAGGCCTGATTCTGCATATCAGGGGCATCAAATGGGGTGTCCTCTGGATAATGCTGGACTCCAACTCCCCTCCGACCCATCCAGCATGGCCAGGGGTCAGAGAGGATGGGAGTTGCAGTCCAGCAGCCCCATGTGTTGGGCTGCCCTATACATTACGCAGGGCACCTTCCCTGTGCTCCTCAGCCCCACCCCAAATACACCATGCTCCCCCAAGGAGCGTCATTTCAGCACAAGGTGCATCTGATTTCTCTCCTGGGATACTAACAGCTGGAACTGACCCCTCTCAAAGATCTGGCAGGACTCTCTCTGGCTCCACTATCATGGCCACTGACTACTGACCAGTGCAGCCTGCTCTCCTTTTCCTGCATTTCCCACAGATGTCAGAATAAATACACCTCCCCCCCCCCACCTGCTTGAGCGCCGCCTCCCCTTGCTCCCTCCCCTATATGATGTTGGCCTCGTTTGTGTGTCATCATAAGTTTCCCTTTGAGCCTCCTCTCAACCCGTGGAAGAACACCAAAGTGGCCCATTTAGTCCAGCACCTTGTTACGGGTAGCTGAGGAGGGGTACCCCCCCTTCTTCCTGTCTTTCCCCTCCGCTTGCCGCAAGAGACAGCAGCAGCCAGTGCGGGACCCTCTTTCGCCCAGGTCTCACCCCTCCTTTTCTCTAGTTTCCCCTTTACCCCACAAGTTGTAATACAAGCACACACAAACCCTCGCGAAACTCACGTTTCAAGTGTTTATTAATACTATCTATATCAAGTTGAACTCTGAACACATACAGAGCCCTTCAACCTCTAGAAATTCATAGAAAATGACAGCCTCCATGGATTTTCTCCCTGTTTGTGCCCTTCTACTGCTGGCCTTGCCCCCCAGGTCACCCCTGGTCCTCCATAATCCCCTAAGCAGAACATCACGTACGCACACCCAAGGCAAATGCCACACCTGGGCAATCCTCTCAAGTACCCATCTTCAGGTTTCCAAGGCGACAGACAGCCTCCGAGATGTTTCCCATTGTCCCCCCCCCCCCCGTAGATGCTCAAATTGTATATTGACCCACCCAAAAGTCATTTACTTGTTCCTGTAACCCTTCACCCATATGTTAATCTTGTTTACCCATATGCTAATCATGTTGTACCCTCCTACTCTCCACCCCTTCTTGACGTTTTGCTTATGTATTAGTGATGTAGTTGTGATGTATGGCGAAATGTATTCTGGGTTATAGCGGGAAGTTTTAAAAGTCTCTGTCACCCTTTGTTCGGGGTTCAGTCTCTGGTACTCGAACCTGTTGCGCAATAAAGTGACTTTGTCATTTGCTCCAGTTGCTGGTTGGTCTCATCTTTAGTTCCGTAGTACCACGGACCTCCTGTCCGAAGGGCCAGGTTGCTGAGAGGACTCGTGCCTGGGATTTTTACCAGACCACCCAGACCCCTCTTGTGGAAAACCTGCAAGCAGGACCAGAGAGCAAAACCAGCCTTGCCCCCCCCTGCAGCCTCCAGCAACCAATTTTACAAGCATGGGCTCCAACTTGAATAAACCTTTTTTTCTTGGGGGGGGAGGCAGATAAGCCCTGATCCCCTCCACCTTCAGCTTGGTTTTGTCAGTTGCCCTTGCTCACCTCCAGCCCCTTCCCCTGCTCCTTGGTGATGGCACGCACCCCTTGCCCCGGGCACCCTGAGGTGGGGGTCTGGCCCGCTGCCCACCCCCACTGCTGACAGGCAACACCACGCTGAGAGCAGCAGGAAAGGTGGGCAGCACCAGGCGAGCGAAGGGTTGTGGCTGCTGCCACCACACAAGAAATGCACACATGAGACACTGCCCTCGCCTACGGGGATCCAGACGTCAGCAGTTCTCAGAGGGAACCCCCTGCAGCACAGACAGGGGCATGAAAATACTGTAAGCTGCTTTTGAACGTTCTGGACCCGAGCGGGATGCTGGTGGCCTCTAGCTCAGGCATCCCCAAACCTCAGCCCTGTTTTGGACTACAATTCCCATCATCCCTGACCACTGGTCCTGTTTGCTAGGTATCATGGGAGTTGTAGGCCAAAACATCTGGAGGGCCACAGTTTGGGGATGCCTGCTCTAGCTTGTCTGCCCCATTTTCTTTCTCTATGGGCCCCATGTGGGACCCAGAGATACTCTGGGGAAATGTGTCCCTAGATGCCTGCACACCACTTTCCAGCCCCTTCCACACAATCCTTGGTTAGAAAAAAAACCCTCATTACAAATGGGAGGGGCAAAAGACCATGGGGCCACAATGGGAACCCCAGGTATAAGCTGACTTGAGTGGCCTTTTTGCCTACAACGTACAACACACACCCATTCTTCAAAAATAAAATAAAAATTGTTTAAAAAAACAACTACCAGGAAATGGTGTGGGTGCCTAATGACTAGAGGAGGTGCTGTTTTGTTGCCCAGGTTCCACTACAGCAAAGGCCACGTCCTCTGAAAGTATCCACAACAGGAGCTTGGCAGAAGACCTGAAGAAACAAGCAATGAGTTCGCCAGGATTGGGGCTGCAAACTTTGAAGATCAACTGGCTCTGAACCCCATCAGGTGTTTTTGGGGACATCGGTATGGCTTGTCGCCCGTGTGCATCTTCCTACAGTGCTTCACGAGGTCTGCTTTCTGGGTGAACCCAGAGGCGTAGGCAGCCTCTTGGGCACCCAGGGCGGCGTTTGCGGAGGCACCCCCTGGGGGGCAGGGCACCCTGACGCATGCGTTGTGATGTCACGACGCATGCATTAGGATGGACTGCGCATGCCCGGCAATTCTGGGCATGCGCAGTGCATCCTGCCCGGCGCTGCAGCGACCCACCGAGTGAGCGCCGGCTCCTGGGACTGCCAGTCCGTGCTGCTTTAAAGCAAAACGGATGGGGCAGCCCCACGAGCCGGCGCTCGCTTTAGGCTCCCGGCTCGGCTTGCGTCCCCGATCGTGGGGTAGGGCCGGTCCCAAGAGTGTCACCCCCCCCAGGGGAAAGTGGGCAGGGTGCCGGCTGGCTGAGAGAGGGGGCCGGCCCCACCCTTGCGATCGGGTGACGCAAGCCGAGCCCAAAACCTTGCTCTGTGCGCGAAGGCGGCTGGCTTGCTTTATCGGTCGCTCTATCATCCAGCCAGCGCCGCACCCGCTTTCCCCTGGGGGGGTGACACTCTCTGTCACACACACCCCTCCCGGGGAAAGCGGGCAGGGCGCCGGCTGGCTCAGAGAACAACTGATAAAGCAAGCCAGCTGTAGTTGTGCACAGAGCAAGGTTTTGGCTCCCGGCTCGGCTTGCGTTGCCAATCGCGGGGGTGGGGCCCTGAGAGTGTCACCCCCCCAGGGCGGAACCCAGGGCAGCCTGCCCCCCGCCTCCCTTGCTCCGCCCCTGGGTGAACCTTTTGTTGCAGTCCAAACACTCATAAAGCTTCTCCCCGGTGTGGATCCTTTGGTGGCGAGAGAGCTCCAAAGCGAGCCGGAACCTCTTCCCGCACTCGGAGCACTTGTACGGCTTCTCGCCCGTGTGGATTCTCTCGTGACGGCTGCAGTCCGAGTTGATTTTGAACCTCTTCCTGCGGACGGAGCACTCAAAGGGCTTCTCCCCGGTGTGGGTCCTCTGGTGCTGGATGAGATTGGAGCTGTAAACAAAGCTCTTGCTGCACGCCAAACATTTGTGTGTGTTTTTGCTCGGATGCATTCTCTTATCTTTATCAAGGTCTGCACTCGGCCTGAAATTCTTCCCGCTGGCGCTGTGTGTCCTTTGTCTCTTAACAGGGTGGGCTCTCTGGCGGGCAACGGTTTTTCTTAGGTGCTTCTCACCACTTGCCCCAGGAACGGATCCATCCTGTCTCTCCCCTGAGCGGCTTTGCTTTGGATGCTCCGGTCTGTGCTGACCCTCCAGAGCATCTTCGCACTCGGAACTCCAAGAAACACCGTCCCTTTCTTCTCGTCCTCTCACTGAGGAGCTCTCATAAGGATCTCCAAGGGAGCGTTCCCCGCCAATCTGGCCGGGTTTCCCCAGCCACCCTGGGCAGCTCCCAACAGAATATTATTATTAATAATAATAAACAATAAAACGTCAACCATTTAAAACATCCCTGTGTTGTAGGAATTTTGGGTATTTTATTTATATATATATTATATATTAATTCTTATTAGTGTGCCAAGCAAAACAAGGTCTCATGTCTGAAGCACAGTCCTGAAACCATTTGACCCCTGACACAATTTTGACTCCTAGCTGGCCAGGTATCAGATGGCCCAATTGACTTACAAAGGACAGTAGTTAGTCTGCATTTGCCCTTCCCTGCCAAGGCAGGAAACCTTTTGTTCTCCAGAAATGTTTGTCTGGGAGGGGTCGAGAAGGGATGACCAGGTGTTCCTCTGCAAGGGAGTGGGAAAAAACCTTTCCATTGTCTCAGAAATAAACTAATCACAATCTCAAAAGGAATGGCCAGGCTGCCCAGGAAGGGCAATCAGATAAGACATTATCATATGAAGTGGCAGTCAGGAGGTAAACAACACACTCAGATTTCTGACTGGAGACGCCTTTTCTATGATGTAGCTGTGATGTATCTAAGGGGTGGTCCTGGGCTACACCCCTTTTCGTGATGTATGTATGATGTATAGGGGGTTGGTCTTGAGCGAAGTGGGGGGGAATTTCAAAGTCTATATAGGAGCTGGCACACCATTGTTCTGGGTTCTCCTCATCGTACCTGCTACGTGGTGGGAAACCTCTGTTGCAACAGATTCAATAAATGGGAAGCTGTGCTTTGCTTTTGATAACTCTGGTGTGGACTCTGTCTGTGGCACGAAGGGAAAAGCTCCAAAATTCCAGCTCTTCCCAGGGAGAAAAATCCGGACTCCCCCTTGGGAAAACCGGACCCAACTTTATGCCTTTCCTAGTAAAATTTTGCTTACAACACCTGTGTAGACATTCAGATGTCTTCTAAAAGCCAGTTGTTTATTTCCTTGAAATCTGATAGGAGGGCGTTCCACAGGGTTGTGGCACATGTCAGAATATAGACACCTTTATTCCGTCCTGTCTGTGTTGGCTCCAGGAATGGATAATATTGAAAAATGCAGATTTACTAGATATGGAAGGACATGATAACAGATTGGGATGTCATGCATACTTATGGTATGAGAAGCTAAGGTGCAAAGGTGTTCAGAATCATCTAATAAGAAAATCAATCTTTATGGTATGGGAAAAATACAAAAACCTATTAGAGCAAAAAAACAGCCTGGTGGCTTTCCCCTTTAGAAGCAATATCTTTGAAAAAAGTGAATATGAGAACCGGCGGATAGAGAGCTTTTAACCGAAGGTGAAACTAAAAGACTATGATGAGATAAGGGATTTATTAACAGACTGGTTACAGTTTCACCAACTAAATGATATATTTAAGATAGTTTAAAGGAAAGGTTTTAGTTGTAAAAGACTTGCCTCAGATGTTGCTGAACTACAAATCCCATCATCCTTGTCCATCAGCCACGCTTGCTGGGGCTGATGGGAGATGTGGCTCAGCCCCACCTGGAGGACCATAGATTCCCTCCTCCAAAACGCTATTCCTTACCCAGAGAGCCCACAATGCCGCACTTCTCCTCTTTGACTTGCCAGAACATCGTCCTCTGGCCTGGCTGTGTCAGGGATGCCTCCTCCTTGCCAAAAGGCCCCTCCTTCTCCTTGGCGCTCGCTGGGCCCTGAAACAGCCACTCAGCTTCTGCTGCCCTGGAAAACACCATTTAAAGATGGACGCCCAAGATCCCACACACGCTCCCACTCCCAATTTCGCAATGCCAAGCCGTGTAAAATCGCAGCCCCCAGTCCCATCCCTAAGCAGCTGCTAAGAGACAGTGTGGTGTAGTGGTTAGAGTTAGAGTGTGGGACAAGGACCTGGGAGGCCAGGGTTCAAATCCCCACTTGGGCATAAAGCTCATGTGTGGTGTAGTGGTTAAGAGCGATACTCTAATCTGGGGGACCGGGTTCGAGTCTCCACTCTTCCACATGCAGCTGCTGGGTGACCTTGGGCTAGTCACACTTCTTTGAAGTCTCTTCAGCCCCACTCACCTCACAGAGTGTTTGTTGTGGGGGAGTTACAGGTAGATAGCCGTGTTGGTCTGTCATAGTCAAAGCAAAATAAAATAAACCCAGATGCCAACTTTGCTGCCACATACACCCGGACAACACCATTACTGGCCCCAACAACATCAAACATACCATCTCAGGACTATTTAATTGCTCATCGTCTAACATTGTGTATGCCATCAAATGCCAACAGTGCCCTTCAGCTCTCTATATTGGACAAACAGGCCAAACCCTACGCCAAAGGATAAATGGACATAAATCTGACATCAGGAATCACAAGACAGAGAAACCAGTAGGAGAACACTTCAATCTCCCAGGACACTCTATACAAGATCTCAAAGTAGCTGTCTTATTGCAAAGGAATTTCAGAAATAGACTGGAAAGAGAAGTTGCTGAATTGCAACTCATTACCAAGCTTAAAACCATGGAGAGACCTGGTCTGAACAAAGACATTGGATTCTTATCTCATTATACATGACAAAGCTTTTTTAACCTTCTCACCTCTTGCTTTTTCCTGTAAGACTAATTGCAGCCGTTTACAGTCGTCAACAGGTTTACCACAGCTTTCACCCATTTCCACCACCCCTCTGAGTAATACCCCTCCCCACCCTCTCACTATATATAAGGGTCTGGTAACTTCTGTTTCAGTGTATCTGAAGAAGTGTGCATGCACACGAAAGCTCATACCAAGAACAAACTTAGTTGGTCTCTAAGGTGCTACTGGAAGGAAAAATTCTTTTATTTTATTTTGCTCAAAATAAAATAAAAATTGTTTTTCCTTCCAGTACGGTAGCACCTTAGAGACCAACTAAGTTTGTTCTTGGTATGAGCTTTCGTGTGCATGCACACTTCTTCAGATACACTGAAACAGGTCTGGTGACTTCTGTTTCAGTGTATCTGAAGAAGTGTGCATGCACACGAAAGCTCATACCAAGAACAAACTTAGTTGGTCTCTAAGGTGCTACTGGAAGGAACATTTTTTTTTTATTTTATTTTGCTTTGTTGTGGGGGAGGAAGGGAAAGGAGAATGTTAGCCGCTTTGAGACTCCTTAGGGTAGTGATAAAGCGGGATATCAAATCCAAACTCTTCTCTTCTACTCTTCTTCTTCTCATTGGTGACCTTGAGCCAGTCACAGGCTCTGTCTAGCCGACCTCACAGGAAATTATTTTATAATTTCCACTCTTTTTCATTGTACGGAATACTTTGTGCACTGCTCAGGTGCGCTCTGATCCTTAGCACGGCGTTACATTCACCCTGCTCAAGGCCTGCCGCTAAGCGAGATGTCCACTTACCTCAGTCAGCCCAGCTCTGGCCATTTCCTTTTTTTTTTTTTTTAATAAATTTTTATTGGATTTTACAATTTTTTAAAGCACATTACATACATATAGGTTAAAGTTTCATTCTTCCCTGCCTCTCACCTTGGGAAGCTTAAATCCAGCCCCCCCCCTCACAGGGGTAAATATAATAATTGTACATTTAACCTTATATCTTTTTTCATATCATTGCTTAGGCCTGGTCCACTTCCTGGGCCAGATTCTATCTTCTTACTTATCATAATTTTTATTTGACTTCCCCAAGTCCCTCTCTGTTGAATTCATTTTAAAATCTCTTAACTCTTAGACAGCTTCATACGCAATTTTTATTAAATCCTGTAATTTAAAATAATATTTCTCTACTCCTACCTTTAAACCTAAGCATTTCTATTCTTCTGCAATTTCCTTAATTCCTTTTCCATTGTCTTTATACCCTAATAAAATTTCTAAATTCTAATAATACCTTCCTCCCTCCTTCCCCTTGGTCTTAAAGTCTGTAGCCATCATCTTCACTTCTCTATTCATCTTTAATTATTAATCATCTATATTCCCCTATACCTCTTCATCATTTCCATATATCATAGTTCCCAGAAACCAGAATTATAGTCCCATTCAAGTAAAAGCCTCCTTCACCCCATCCCCTGTCTTGATGCCACCCATTCCCACTGGTTTTCCCTCCTCGCCGGGCTCAGTCTTCTCCCATTTTGCACTTTGGCTTCGTATTCTGCATTCTTCTTAATCTTCATTTTGCCAAGTCTAGTTGTTCTCCTCTTTTTCTCATATTTCCCTGCAACCCGTGCACCTTTTTTTTTTCACCAGTCCAACCACTTTGCCCTTCTTCTTATGCATCTTGTTCTTCTTTTGGGCCGATCGTCCAGCTGCTTTACAGTCCGTGGGATGACATAATTGTTTATTTTCCGGCCTCTTTATTTCCTGGACATCTGGCATAGAGCACTCTTTGTTGTCAAAGTTGTCTGATCTTTGGCTGTAAGGTCTGAGAGTGTCCTGAATCTCATGTAGCATTTCCAACAGTTTTATCATAGTCTGTTCAGACATCTCCGCCATTTCCAAGGTAAAAACAACTTTATCTTTTCTGCCCTAGGGTGTTTGTATTCCCATAGTTTCCATGTTATTTTCTTATCTCTAGTCCCCCAAGAACTGGGGAAAGAAAGTAACTTTTTCCTTAAAGTTATTAATTGTAACAAACATTCCGTCCAGGCTCTGTTACAGAAGTTTCCTTTCTGTATCTTTTTTCCATTAGCTTAAGTTTTCCTCTTTCGCTGTTTCTTTTTTTTCCAAACGTCAAGGGACCGACTTCCGTTTTTTAAATCCCTTGCGGCTTCTAATTTAGTCCGATTTTTAATTTTTACTCACAATTTGAAGCTTCTCCAATGTGTCAAGTCTTTTTTCCTTGAAAGAATTGATCGCGGTCTCCACACAGTCCCGCAGCTCCGCGCTTTGAAGTTAGATGATGGAAGTCCGATGTGCCGCGGCTCCGACCCCCTCACTCTCAGGGGCTCAAAACAAAGCCTTTCCGGGGAGGGGGGAGTTCGCAAAAGGAACCCGCCGGACGACGAGCCCCCAAACCACCCAGTTTGGGGTTCTTACGGGATCCCGCTGCGCTGGAGCGGGAATTCCCTTCTTCAAAGCGCCGAGGTCTGCTCCGCCGAGCAGACCTCTGACCGTTATGGCGGCGCGATCAACCAGAAGCTCCAGCTCTGGCCATTTCCAGTCCCTCAGGAGGAAGCAAGGAGCAGGCGTGACTTGGGAGCGTTGTTCCATCGGCTGTGAGGGACAGATGAGAGGAAGACGACTGGCTCAGGGACAGGGCACCCACATTGCATGAAGGTCCCACTCTCCATCCCGGTTCCCTCCAGTTAAAAAGCAGCCAGGTAGATAGCAGATGATGACAAAAGTCCTTGGCCGCAAGACCCCCTGAGAGATGCCACCAGTCAAGACTGGGGGTTGGCCAGGTCCTTTGCGGAATAATTTTCTGGGTTCTGGGGTGCTTCAAGCATGAGCAGATACACAGATTGGGTGGCAGTCAATGAAACATACGCCAACTCGAGGTTTAGGACTAGGACAATGAGACTTTGCCCCCTTCCTTACCTTCCTGCACACCCAGATCTGCTAGGGAAGGTCAGGGGGAAACCCTAGAACAGATTCAGGCAGGGGGAGCCACAGATTATTGTAGCCCAGATACTTGAAGCGGATCCCAAACATTTTGGGGGGGGCATTGCTCCTGCGCTCCCTACCCTATCCTATAAAAAGCATTATTCAGAACACTATGGTGGACCTGCTGATCCTGGAGCAGTTCCTGGCCATCCTTCCTCACGAGCTGCAAAGCTGGGTCAGGGAAGAGGGGCCAGAGAGCTGTGCCCAAGCCGTGGCCTTGGCGGAGGATTTCCTGACCAGCCGTAGGAAAGCTGAGACGTGGAAGTGGCAGGTCAGAGCACTTAATGCAGTGGTCAGCAAACTTTTTCAGCACTGTCCCTCAGACCATGTGGTGGGCCAGACTATATTTTGAATGGGGGAAATGAATGAATTCCTATGCCCCACAAATAACCCAGAGATGCATTTTAAATAAAAGCACACATTCTACTCATGTAAAAACACACTGATTCCTGGACCATCTGCAGGCTGGATTTAGAAGGCTATTGGGCCGGATCTGGCCCCTGGGCCTTAGTTTGCCTACCCATGCACCTAGTGCAGGGGTCACCAACCTAAGGCCCATGGGCTGGAAGCGGCCTGCGGAGGTCATTTGACCAGCCCACAAGCCGCCCCCAAACCGAATTGCCCGCTCGTGCACTGTTCCATGGTGCCGGAAATTGCGATTGCACCGCCGACGAAAATCGCAGAGGCTCACGCACGTGTGCGATCCAGCCCACAAAGGGATCTCCGCGGAACCGATCCACCCCAGGCAAGATAAACCCTGCGGACCCCTGCCCCTAGTGTAACAAATCCACTTAGAATGCACAGCAGCAACAACAGTCGACTTTTGGCAGTTTGGAAGGTGACAGGGGCATGCGTTGTAAAATGTGGGATAAACCAATGACTAATGGGAAGACATGTAAACACCCCTCGAGCAAAGCAGGATGAATGCTCATTGTCGTATGACTGCCCCACAAACAAAACAGAACAAAAGTCCAATGAAGACCAGATATGATCTAACCTCCGCATAAGCTTTGGGCAAGCAAATCAGAACAAATACTCAATAAACAGGTCAGCTGGAGGCTCCGAGTTACTTTTCCACTGTATTTCCACTCCAGCATGACCTGTCTCCACTGCAAGCATAAGTCTGAAAACTTGCAGAGAAGAAAAGAGTCAGGAGACGATAACTTCAGTGGGGAATTAACAAAAAAGTAAAAAAGGGGGGGCTATTTATCCCTTCAAGAGTGGCAAATCAGTGGCTTCTCCTGAAGTTGCGTTGTCCTATAATGTCATCTGTCTTGAGTCTGGGCAAAAGTAGCTCCTAGCTCAGGGGTCAGCAAACATTTTCAGCGGGGGGCCAGCCCACTGTCCCTCAGATCTTGGGGGGGGCAGGACTATATTTTTTTGGGGGGATGAACAAATTCCTATGCCCCACAAATAACCCAGAGATGCATTTTAAATAAAAGGACACATTCTACGTATGTAAAAACATCCTGATTCCCAGACCGTCCGTGGGCTGGATTTAGAAGGAGATTGGGCCGGATCCGGCCCCCGGGCCTTAGTTTGCCTACCCATGGCTTAATCCAATTTCTTCAGGGACTTCCAGATTGGGTTATTGCCATGTGCTGTGCGTGGGGCTGCCCTCGGAGAGGACTAGCAGCCAGGTCCCTGAGTAGGGTTGCCGCTGGTACTCATAGAACCCCTAAAACAGCTGCATTGGCTGCCAGGCTGTTTCTGCGCTCAATTTAAGGTGCTCATGGCCGTGTTTAAAGTGGTGCTTCCCAAAGTGGTCAGTATTCCCCCCTGGGAAAGGGGAGGGGGCATTGCATGGGGGGCACTAAGAGGCAGGGGGGAGCTGGTAATGGAAATGACTACCAGACTTGGAAAAGCTGGCATCACTGGATCAAGTTCATCAGTTTTGTTGCGCTCATTAAACTAGGATAGTTTCAGTTGGATTTTGAATAAATGTGTAATTAAGGAGTTGAATTAAGAATATTGAGAGGTCCCTTCAAGGGGTTCAGCTTCTTAAGGAAGACTGGCCCTTCGGAGAGACCAGACCAGGATATACGAAAGCAAAGCGGCTATAAGCCTGATCTTTATTAAAGCTCTTGCAACAGGGTGCTCCCCCCACGAGTTCCTGAGTCATTTCCAGGAAAGGAAACACCCAGTGACTAAACACTGAGAAAGTGAAACTTAACTCGAGGGAGCCATGGCTGCTGCAGGGGGTCACATCCAGCGTCTCTGTGATGAAGCCACTTGCTCCATCTGCCTGGATTACTTCGAGGATCCAGTGACCATCCCAGAGTGTGGGCACAACTTCTGCCGATCCTGCCTGATCCAGTGCTGGGGGGAATCGGAGGCAGAGGCTTCCTGCCCTCAATGCAGAGAAAGAGTCCAGAGAAGGAGCCTCATCCCCAACCGGCAATTGGCTAACATGGTTGAAATAGCCAAGAATCTCAGCCTACAAGAGGGGAAGAAGGAAGGAGAGGGAAAAGAGAGAGTCTGTGAGAAGCACCAGGAGCCCCTGAAACTCTTTTGTAAAGAGGATGAAGCCCTCATCTGTCTGATGTGTGACAAGTCCAAGGAGCACAAAGAGCACCAGGTGATTCCTCTGGAAGAGGCTTCCGAGGAATACAAGGTAGGAGATCCCTGGATCTTGAGGGGGAGAAATAGCTGTGGATTCTTCTTGGGAGGTTTTCTTTTTAATGCTCAGGTCCAAAGTAGGCATGGCATGAATTGGTGGTAAGGTAGAAGCAGCCCAGGGGGAGCCTGGGGGCTCCTGGGATGGCTGGGAGGAGGGAGTTGAAGTCTTTCTCTCTGCCAGGGGGACAAGGGGATCTTCCCTTGAAATACTCACAGCAGCTTCAAAGATTTGGGTTGGGATCGTGGCAGGGAGAGAAAGGGTTAACCTCATCCACACACCCCAGCAAGCTTGCTTTGTACATATGAAGAACACTGCAAATGTAAATTGCACATACACAACTAAGTACCGTATTTTTCGCTCCATAAGACGCACTTTTTTCCTCCTAAAAAGTAAGGGGAAATGTCTGTGCGTCTTATGGAGCGAATGTGTGGCCAATCTCTGGCTCCCTTTCCGCCCCCGCCCACTTGCCCAGGCCTCCATTGTTGAATGTTCTGCAGACAGAGGCTGTTTGTTTCCCTAGCGACATGTGACTCGCTGATTAGATTATCTGTCAGGAAACTATAAAAACGGCTCCCTTTCCTTTCCTATAGAAGTGGCAGAACTGTGAGTTGAACCCATAAAACAGGATTTTTTCCCTTTGCAAAGTAAGCTGCGCGACTTTGAGCTGACCCTTTTGCAAATTGGGCTTTTCTCCTTTGCAAAGGAAGCTGCACAATTTTGAGCTGCTCCTAGTTCTGCAGTGGTTTTCAACCAGTGTGCTGTGGCACCTGCTGTGCCTTGAAAGATGCTCAGGTTTGCCGCTGGCAACACTGGCCTCTGTCCTTCTTTCCTTCCCTCCCTCCTTGGATGCCCTCTGGAGTCTCTGCCTCTCAAAGGCTTGTGCAGCTGTTTGTTGCAGCAGCCCTGGCTACAACCTCCGCAGGCGAATGGTGCCTCTGGGGCTGGTCAGGGGGTGTTTATTGCCAGGAAGTGAGGCGGCCTCAGAGTAAGCAAGCAAACTGGCGAGGGGCCCTTGCTGTTGGAATGGACAGACAAGCCCCAGGCCCCTGTGGGGCAGCGTGAAGAGGCACCTCTCCTAAAGAGAGGGGTGAAGAGAGGAGGCTGAGAGAGCGCTCCGTAGGGGAGGCTGTTTGAGAAAGGGTGAGAGGCTACAAGTTCTGCAAGCAAGGGGGGAGCTAACTGGGTCCCTGAGCTCCACAGGGACACCGCAGAAAGAAGGTAGTTGGTCCAGGGAGCCATGGACCCAAAAGGTTGAAAGGTAGTAAACTACTTCACTATTATAGCAAGGCCACTGGACGCAAGAAGCCAGTATAACATTCATCTCCTCTCTGTGTGTCTCAATCAAACCTGAGTTTTTCCTTTTCTCTTTAGGGAGAGATCTGGCACCGCCTGGAGATTCTGAGGAAAGAGAGAAAGGAAATTCTGGCCTATCAAGCAGATCTGGACAAGGAAAGCAAAGACCTCCTTGTAGGTTTCTCTAATTGTTACTAGTGAGGGAACAAGCACTTCAAGAATCGAGTCAGGACTGAGGAGGAATGGGGAAATCTGCACATTTCTTTTTTTAAAAAAATATTTATTAGGTTTTACAATTTTATAAGCACATAACATCTTGGTTAAATTTTCAATGCTTCCCCCCTCTCACTGTAGGAAGCTCTATTTTCATCTCCCCCCTCTCACAGAGGACCACATTCATTGTACATTTAACCTTATTATTTCATAACATTGCTTAGGCCTAACCCTACTCCTGGGTTAGGCATTTCTAATTTTCCCAAATACAACTTTCTATTAACTTCCCCGATTCCCCGCTGTTGAATTCATCATTAATCTTGTTTATCAGGTTGCTAATTCCTCTTTTTAAACATCCTCCTGTATTTTAACTTGATTTAATATTCATACTTTAATGATATCCTCCTTTAATTTCCCTTACTTAATGCTAATTTCCTCCCTAGGCCTTTAGGTACCTTTACATTTTCCCTAAATCCGTCTCTTTGTTTCCCCCTCCCTCCCTTAGTTCCAGAGTTTCTAGCTGTAATATCTTCCTTAACTTAATCATTGCCAAATTCATATTCCTTATTTTCATTTAAACCAGTAGCTGTGTCCTTAATCCATGTCTTCAAAACCAGGAAAGTCAACAATATTAACTAAACATAACCTTGTTTACCCCAAACCCTCCCGTTTTGCCACCCATGTCCACCAGTTCTCTAGACCACAAGGGTCTTCTTCCTTTTCGCTCTGCAGCTCCCTCCTCTTCAGTTCTTCCTTCTTTGTTCGCCCTCCTCCGAAAAGATAATCCATTTTTTTTATCCTTCATAGTCTTTTTCCTAACTTTTGTACTGTCTATCTTCCTCCTCGTCATCTTCTTTTTCCTGTTGACAATTCCAGTTGTTTTGCATCCTTTGTGTTTCTGGCTGCATTTTTTTATTTCCATCTTTGTTTTTTTCTCACGGTCTGCGGTGTGTTTTTCTTTTATTGTTTTTCCCAGCTGTCCCATCGATGCCTCTGGTATGATGTCATTGTTGTTTTGATGGGCAAGCCTTTTTTCATTGGCTGATCTGAAGGAGTCTCTTATTTCCAATATAGCCACTAGTATTTTTACCAAGTCATCTTCCATCAGATCATTCGCCATTTTATTTTCCAAACATCACAGTTTCAGCATAAAAAGTTTCTAAAGTTTAATCCATAGCTTTTTCAGAGCTAGATTCCCCCTGGACCGGGGGAGAGACGGTAACTGAATACACTGATGCAAAGTTTCCTTTTTAACTTCCACTTTCAATTGCCTTGGTTACAAAGTTCCCTGTTGCTTTGTTCCAGCAGCATGGGGCCGACCTCCGTTTTGAGGTCCCATGCAGGTTCCCGATTAATGTCCAAATCGTAATTTACTCACAATCTCATGTTCCAATTCTTTTTTGAGGAATCAAAGCGCTCAGAAAGGATCGGTGCTGCAGCTTTGCCCGCCGGGGGTGCTTTGATGTTAGCGATCCGATAGGCTCTGACTCTCCCTCGCTCGCTCTCGGCAGCCCTTATTAGGGTTTACTGGGGAGTAGGGAGGTCGTGCGAGCCTCTGCCGGATCCCGTGGTCCCGGGACGCTCTACCCGGGATTTTTGGGGGTCGCTGCGCTGTCGCGATCTCCCCTTTCCCCCGTTTCGGGCTGGGGGACTTCAGTGCAAAGTTCCCCCCGACCGATCCCTCCAGCGCCGCGACCGGAAGTCGAAATCTGCCCATTTCAGCTTCTCCCCATTTCTCATTTTTCCACATCAGTTTGTTTATTAATTTAGTATTCTAAAAATGAATCTGATGTTAGGGTAGCTACCTCCTTATACAGTGTGGTGTAGTGGTGCGGAGAAGTGGACTCGTAATCTGGTGAACCGGGTTCGCATCTCCGCTCCTCCACATGCAGCTGCTGGGTGACCTTGGGCTAGTCACACTTCTTTGAAGTCTCTCAGCCTCATTCACCTCACAGAGTGTATGTTGTGGAGGAGGAAGGGAAAGGAGACTGTTAGCTGCTTTGAGACTCCTTAGGGTAGTGATAAAGCAGGATATCAAATCCAAACTCTTCTTCATAAATACCGGTACATTTTTTTTTGGTGAACATTGCTTGGCTGGGTCAACCCTGAAAAATTGAGAGGTGTGAATTTCAAAGGATTGCTCTGTTTCATTCTCCATATTTTTTCAGCAATTGCGAATTAGGTAAGTTCACCTTTGAATGCAGCTAAATTGAGTTTATTTCCCATTGTAGATTATTATATGAATTGCAGTCAAGGAATTATATTATATGAATTGCAAGCCTAAGGACTAGTGAGCTGAGAGGGTGGAAGCAGTTCAATTCAAATCCTGATTTACCATAAACATTACTAAAAATTTGTCTTTCCTCCTCTGTTTCTGTTGCCTTCCTACACCAACATGGCACCAACCTAAACTGAGGGGTGTTTTATGTCCCTTGATATTCTCTGAACAACTATGAACTCTGATTATGCCATGCCCCAAAACATGCTGGGAACATCCCTGGCTAGAAAAAGAGCTCCTTGCTTTAGGCTGTAGCTCTCTGCAAAATAGAGGGCTTCCCCTCAAAATAAATGTTTACTTCTTTACCCACTGGAGGTTTCATGGCTCTGAAAAATCAAAAGTGTCCTCCCTGTGGAATTCTCATAATTCTCTTCCTGATGTTTTGAAGGCTGGCCATCTTCCACACTCAGACCTCCTCTTTTCTTGCAGAAAGTAGCAGAAACGGAGAGGCTGAAGACTGTGGAGAAGTTCAGACACCTACGCCAGTTCCTGGAAGAACAAGAAAAACGTCGAATGAATCATGTGGAAGAGATGGAGAAGGAGATTGCAGGGAGAAGGGATGAGCAGCTGGCCAGACTCTCCAGGAAACTCTCCTCTCTTGAGAGGATCATCCAGGAGATGGAGGAGATGCGTCAGCAGCCAGCGAGTGAACTCCTGCAGGTAAGACGGTGGCAGGAACAGCCCAAGGCTCCAGGAAAAGGCTGTCTCCCATCCTTTCTGTGCCCCTTTCATGTATGCAAGGAGTGCAGGGGCTCAGATGATGGAGCCTCTAGTCAGGTTTGTAATGGACAGGAAGACCCAAGAGACCTGGGATGCTTAACTCACCTGAATGCAGACTAGAGATTCTTCTGTGGTCTTGATGGAACAGGAGGTGATCTTCTGCTCTTTGCTGATGCTTTGTCTCCAAATGCCTTTCAGCTGTGAGGAACTTCGCCTACGATGCATTCAGGCCTCCTTCCGACATGAGCCAGTCTCTTGACCAAGCTTCTCTTTCCGTTTCCTCCAGAATGTCTGGGTTGATCCCCTTCCCCATTGATACAGATCAGCCCAAAATGGTGCTCAGTCACAGTGAGCAAAGAGCAAAGCTGGAGGGACTCATCCAGACTGCTGCTTGTCCCACCCCTTTCCTCCAAGAAAACCCGCTGTTTACTGCTGAATGAGAGCAAACATCAGCCAGGTTTTCTCCGGATTGACGTTTGCTTTGAAGTTGCACTAGGGAGCAGGTTTTTCTGAGGGAAAGTGGCAGGGCAAAGGCAAAACCCTTTGGACCTGTGTTTTCTGGGCACAGGAACAGCAGAGGTCTGGAGGAGCCCAAAGAAACACGGAGTTGTTTTATTACTGCTTTGGAGGCATTTTATGATGCAAGTTCTTCTTTTTTTTACTTCCCGATAGAAAATAGAATTTGAAATTCGGGGACTTCTATGGAAGACAATTTGGGACAGTGCCCTGGTAGGATTATACTCTAAAACTAGAGATGGTGTGAATCTTCTCTTGAATCCACAAACGTGACATTTCCCTAAAATGTTGGTAGGTTTACATAAGGATTTTAAACAATGATGGCAAACTGATGTGAAATGTGGAGAACTTGATATGGGAAAAATTAATATTTTCAGATTGGAAAAATAAAAGGTGTGAGAAACCCAAACTGGCTGATTTAGCCTTCCCTACCCAAAACCTTGGCATGTGCCAGGCAGACTGACATCTGAGGGCCAGGCTGTTCCTCCACTCCAGGGTCTGAGGGGTCTTCCTGGTGTGGCCTGTGGTGTGCAGTAAATTCCCTTCTCTTTTTCCCTCTAGGATGTGAGAAGGACCTTGCAGAGGTAAGTGGATCTGGCTCATTTCCATTAGCATCTTTCCATGAGGCTGGGATGCAAGAACCTCAAACATGGCCCTCCAGGGGCTGCAGGGGAGAGACTGTAGGACTCACTCCCTGCAGCATCTCACAGGTGAAAGCAAGGCCCCCTCTTTGGAACTTGTAGCCCCCCTATTCTCCCTCCAGTGATCAAGGCCAGAGCTCTGCCTCCTCCCTCCCTCCCTCCCCACATCACTTCACCCAGGGATGGGGGTCTTTTATTTCTCTTGCACGTTCTGTTCATGGACTTTGTGGTTATTTAAAATATCTAGAAGTGAACGTCCTAAAGATGCTTGGGAAGAGCTTAGGACATCCCAATAGATTTCAATCTCCAACTAGAAGTCCCCCAAATTTGGAAACTCAGCCCCTTTGAGGCACTTAGGGAGGGAAGGTCTGTTGGTCTAGAATAGGTGGGTTCTTTTTCTTGGGGCTGAAGGTGATCTAGTCTAGAGAGTGGGGTGAAAGTCAGGTTGTTTCATGCCTCTGAAGGGAGAGTCCCATGGGGCATGGGGTTGTGCCCTTCCTGGGTGAGAGAGGGGGGCAGGAAGGGTTGAGGTTGTTCTCCTTGACCTCTTGGCAGCTTCAGACATCACTCACATCCTCTGGAGAGGCTCAGGGAGGGCGGGATTGCAGGCACCCCACTTCAGGGGTTTGGTTCTTATATCCTGGGACCTTCCCAGAAAGTTGTTATGGGGCAGCATCGTTGGAAGCCATGGGAGCCCTCCCGGTGGTGTCGCTTGGGGTTACCTCTTGTCCCTTGTGGTGTTTAGCATCCTTATGAAGCCACTGACAGCTGTCCTCAGGGGTTTTGGACTGAGGTATCACCAATCTGTGGTGGACATGCAGCTTTATCCCAATTTTCCATCTCAGTCAGGGCAGGAATTTGAAATGCTTGGAGGTGGGTGATGTACTGGATGTGAGTCACGAGCTGAAGCTGAATCCTGAAAATGACCTGTTGGGAAATGAAGTTCAACTTTGTTCATGTTCTTGAGATCTCCTGCAATAATTAGGGAGACGGTGCCACAATGGGACCATTCATTGTTTTTCTTTTCACCAGGTATGAGAAAAGAGAGAGTCCAGAGAAGCCACTGGCTTTCCCTCCAGAACTGAGGGACAGGATCTGGGAATCCTGTTATCTAAATCACCTTGTGGAGGATGCAATGAAACAACTGAAGGGTAATGAAAATTGGCTGTCAGAATTTCACACTGGGAATTCTATTACTTCTTCAGAACTGAACATGCCAGGCTCTTATTGCATGGAATTCAGTAACCCCAGGATACCTTCCTTCTTGGTGCTCCAGCTTTCATTTCCTGTCCCCAGAATGGCCCATGTATATTGTGACGCTGGATCCTGTACAGAAAGCCTGAAACAGAGTGTAGAGCAAAGTCAGGATTTTTTCCTCCCATGTGCATCTGTTTTCAATTACAGTGGTACCTCGGGTTAAGTACTTAATTCATTCCGGAGGTCCATTCTTAACCTGAAAATGTTCTTAACCTGAAGCACCACTTTAGCTAATGGGGCCTCCCGCTGCCGCTGCACCGCCAGAGCACAATTTCCGTTCTTATCCTGAAGCAAAGTTCTTAACCTGAAGCATTATTTCTGGGTTGGCGGAGTTCTTAACCTGAAGCCTACTTAACCTGAAGCGTACATAAACCGGGGTACCACTGTATATGGAACCTCCTTTTCCTTGTGGTTCCCTGTCTACATAATCTGGGTTTGTCCTTTTGGTGGTTCTCCTGCTCTTAATGGAGTCAAAGGGCATTGAGAAGCCCCCAGTTCCCCCTCTGCCTCCTGCTCAGGCTTGTTTCTCAGCAGTGGAGCCAAGGCCTGAGCCGTCTCCTCCTCAGACGCCCCCCTGCAGCTGCCATATCTAGTGCTTCATGTGTCAAAATATCCTGAGAGTTCCCACATTGAGAGTGGAAGCAAGAGCACACGAGCCCCAAAACAGCACAATTATGCTTGTTAACAGCCTTAAATCAAATAGGTTTTACAGTGGATTCTCTCCTGCCATTTGATGAATCTCGCATTTTTGCACTAATTAAGCAGAGGCTGTTAGATAATGAATTTCAAAAACTTCATCCCTTCCAGCCCCCGGTATGCTTCCCTGCTCACTTAGGGTTGCAACCCCATCATGGAACGATGCCCAATTATTTTTATAATTTAGTGACCCCTTTATACCGCAGAATATCATGTTGGCCTGTCTGAATGCCTTTCCGTCCTCCATGTTGTCTGGAAGACTCAGAGGCATTCCTTACCAGAATAGACTCTGCACCTGTGACCAGAATGTACTCGATTCTCTAGACCATATAATTCTGGACTGCCCTCTTTTTAACATCTTCCATGCTGATTTTATAACGTCTTCTCCATGGCTTGAGGCCCCACCTAACAAACAACATAAGGTGCAGTTCCTTTTGAGAGATGTCTCCCCAACACTCACTAGAGCTCTGGTAAAATTTTTGGCCAGAATCTTTGAAGTTAAATCTGGGGTAGTCTGGTCCACACAATAGGCTGAGGAAGATTCCCTTTTCACTGTATGTAATATAAATATTCTGTTGTCTTATATATGCCAATAAAGGGGTTGAATTGAACAGCCTTAAATATTTGTAAAAGTTTTGTGAGGAAGGACTTCCCTTTGCATGAGAGCTCTGCCAATCCTTCCTCATCAACCTTCACTTCTCCTTCTGTTTCACAATTTTGGTTTTAATAATTTCCCCCACCACTTTACTTGGGAAGATGTTAAGGCTGCCTCCATCTCCCCTCTGCCTCCTTTTACAGGATTCCTATTGCTCTGCCTCCCCTCCAGTCCAAGAATGTACCTGTAGAGTCCAATTTCAGGGGCAAAAGTTCAGAGACCATCAGGATTCATGCTGAATATTCTTATTCTGCTATTTAAAGCTTTAGTTATTTTCATAGATTCTTCCTATGATTTTCTAGTTGTTAATTATTTTTTGTACAATTTAATTAATATTATATAATTGTACTTGAATTTAAGGATGCTACCTTTTGAAGTGTTACTTTTGTATGGAGATTTATTCCAGGTGGAAGAGTGTTGCCCTTACACTTTATATCTTTTTGCTTCCTCAGATGCTCTGTTATTCAGAAAACAGATTCAGAAAGGTAAATTTCCAGGGGAGGAACAATTTCACAGGAGGGATGGGGACTGATATTTCATGGGTGTTGAACCGTCCGTTCTGCAGACTTTGGGACTCCCATTAATGGCGTCATCAATGGGCAACAGTCCTCTAGTGGTGTTTGGGTTCTTTGTATGTCCCATGAATGAACTGGGAGAGGGTTTGAAGGCTTGCATTGGGGGCAGAGCTTGTCCCTGCGAAGAACCTGCACACTAGTCATGAGTTCCTTTCCTGCCTATAAAGTATTATCCTGGTTTCCCCCTTAATTTTATAGATTTTGCTTTCTTTCATAAAATTTATATACTGCTTGATTGCAGGAAAAGGCCTCAGAGCCTTACAATCCCTTACAAAAGCCCTTAAGGAGAATCCCTCAGGGTCAGTCCAATGTCCATCTTGTCGATTTCTCATGTGTAGGGAACCTCCCTTGCATTTTGTTTTCCCTCCACACAATCTGGAGATCTCGAGATTTGCTTGGATTTCCCCCTTGTGAAGTGTGTTAAGAAGGGAACCCGCAAGCAGAACCAGCAAGTGGTCCTATTTAAAGACATTCCTAAGTACTTTTTGGATTTGAGGACCAACTACACAGATTTGTCAAGAGCATTGAGAAGGAAAAAAGTGATCTTCAGGTGGGAGTTCCCCCAAGGCCTTTCATTTACTTACAAGGAGACGAAAGTGAGAATCAAATCTCTGGAGGATAAAAGGAAGTTCTTGGAGAAGAACAACGTGGATTTTGGCCTACTACCAGGCCCGGAATTACCACTACCAAGAGCAGGACCAGGAGCAGGATTTAACGACCCCAAAGGAACGGGAGGAGGAGCAGCAATATAAATCAAGATGGCCCTAAAATTATTGACACTCAACGTAAGAGGTTTGAACATTAAACCAAAAAGGAACCAGGTGTTCCACAATTTGATTAAACAGAATTTGGACTTGATATGCCTGCAAGAAACCCATGTTACAAGACTACATAGAAGAGTTCTACAAAATAAAAGATTGGGCCAAGAATTTATTTCTTCAGCTAAAGTAAAGAAAAGAGGAGTTGTAATATATGCCAAGGACAAGTATGACCCAAAAATGTTGTTTAAAGACCAGGAAGGAAGGTATGTTGCTATACAAATAACAGTGCAAGGTGAAAAAAATTTGATTTTGGGAATTTATGCACCGAATGACAGTAAATCGGAATTTTACAAGGAACTCCATGACAAGTTGCTGGACTATATGGACTATAAAATGGTGGCACTGGGTGACTTCAATGCGGTTGTCTCTACTCTGATGGATAGATCTCAAAGAGTAAAATTTACAAATGATGGGAGACTACCAAAGACTTTCTTCAAAATGACAGAAAACCTGGATTGGACAGATGCTTAAACAACATTTGATCAGGAAGGCACTGTTTAGAGTCTGGATGAAATACAAAGATTTGTTAGAAAAAAAGACACCCAGATGGATATCACCATTGGAGGCGAAAGCCGACAAAAGGCCAAACATGAGCGGAAACTGGCCTAGATACTCAGACATTCTTGTGCAAGAAGGAGAAAGTGTCAGGTTGAAACCCTTTGAACAATTAGAGGGTAAAGTGAGGAACTGGTTGCAGTATCACCAGATTAATGAGACATTTAAAATAGATAAAAAACTTGGCTTTCAGTTGGAAAAGTCGAAATTGGAGACGGAGTTGCTAGAGCCTAAGACGAAAAATCTATCCAGAATGTACCAACTATTGCTAGAGTGGCATACACAGGATGAATTTGTTAAATCAGCAATGATAGACTGGGCCAGAGATGTGGGACATAATATTATGATGGCTGACTGGGAAAGACTATGGAGGAAAGGTATCAACTTTACTGCTTGTAGTTTGTTAAAAGAGAACATAATGAAAATGATATACAAATGGTATCTAACCCCAGTCATGCTAGCTAAAATCTATCATTTGCAAGACAATAAATGCTGGAAGTGTGGAAATGCAGATGGTACTTTTTATCACATGTGGTGGACCTGCCCAAGGACGAAAGCCTACTGGGAAATGATATATAATGAAATTAAAAAAGTGTTGAAAAACACATTTGTTAAAAAACCAGAGGCATTCTTACTTGGAATGGTCAACCACGAAATATCTAAAGAAGACCACACTTTCTTTATGTATGCCACAACAGCAGCAAGAATTTTGATCGCAAAGTACTGGAAAACAAAGGACTTACCAAAATTAGAGGAATGGCAGATGAAGATGATGGAATATATGGAACTTGCCGAGCTGTCCGCGAGACTCCGAGACCAGAGGGAAGAGGCGGTGGAAGAAGAATGGAGGAAATTTAAGATGTATATTAATAAGTGTTGCAAAATTAGTAACTAGATAAATCTGAAGATAGATAGTTAATTTATAGCAGAATACAAGATATGAGGTTTATAAGGAAATGATGATTGTTAAGCATAGGTTAAGATAAGATAATAGATTAAGTTAAGGAATAAGTTAAGAATAAGATTTGAGTTAATAGAGAAGGTTATTAGTTAAAATTAGATAATGATAAGTATCTGTTAAAGTATATTTTTGAATATGAGGCGTGGCGGGAGGAGGTGGGGGAAGTCCACCCAACAAGACAAAGAACTAAGAATGGGAGATAAAATAAGTTTAGTGTTTATTGTTCTGTTGTTTTGTGGTTTTGTTTTGTTTGCATGTTTTTTTATATTATTTGCTGTTTGTGTAAAAAAAACCCCAATAAAACTATTCTTAAAAAAAAAAAAAAAGGGAACCCGTAAGCACCCAGTCCCTCCTCCACCTCCTGCCAGGCTGGTCTCCCAGCAGCAGAGCCAGGCCTGAGCTGCCTCTTCCTCAGAGTTTCAACCTCACCAGCCATTTCTGGTGCTTCAGCCATCCCAATCTCCTCAGAGTTCCCACAGTTCTTATGAGATCAGCCCCATTCCATGAGGGAGAACTTCCCATTGCATGAGACTCTTGGAATTACATGGCAAAGCTCTGCCGATTCTTCCTCTGCAATCTGGTTTGTCAGCATGCTTGGAAATTCCAGTTTCAACAGCTTTTCCCCACCAGTTTACTTGGGGCAGATGTTAAACCTTTCTTCATCCATCCAGTTCAGATCCCCATTTCATTTTGAATGATTGTATTCCACCATTTTCTAGTATGGTTTACCATTTCTGATTTCCCCATGGAATCATGGAGTAGGAGAGTTTGAAGGATCCCAAAGATCATCTAGTCCAGCCCCCTGCAAAGCAGGAATTACAGCTAAACACGCTAGGCCTAGTGATATTAAATTCTCAAGAATAATCTTTTGGAGAATATCTAACATCACTACTTAGGCCTACAGCGGTCGTCTTTGCAATTATTTGTTCTATGATTTCATCTTTTGCTTGAAATAATTAAACAACAGATGCTATAGTTACAGGTAGCTAGCCGTGTTGGTCTGCCATAGTAAAAAATAAAAATAAAAAAATTCCTTCCAGTAGCATCTTAGAGACCATTAAGTTTTTACTTGGTATGAGCTTTCATGTACATGCACACTTCTTCAGATATCTTGGTATGAGCTTTCGTGTGCATGCACACTTGGCATCTGAAGAAGTGTGCATGCACATGAAAGCTCATACCAAGAACAAACTTAGTTGGTCTTTAAGCTGCTACTGGAAGGAATTTTTTTATTTTTTATTTTGTTTTAACAGATGCTATGTTATGGTGATGTTTTGTAAAAAGTTTTTTATTTAGTTTTTTTTTTTTTAGCTATTGCATTGTAGCCTGTTAAGCCTCTCTTTTTGCTTCCTCAGAAGTTCAGTCCCTAACTGGTAACCTTTTGAGTTATCCCCCCTTCCCCCAGAGAACTAGTCTTCTGGTATACATTCAATCCAAAAGAGAAGCATCGTATAACCAGTTCTTTGTAAAATTGCCCTGCCACCAGGGGTGGAGGAAGGAGGGGGCGATGGGAGTGCATCGACCCCATTGGAGCGATCTGGGGGGGGTTCCATCGCAGCTGCCCCCCACCCACACTGGGTGCCCCGCCCCCGCAGGCTGCGTACCCCACCCCCAGATTGCCCGCCCCGCCCCAAGTATGTGTGCCCCACCCCCGGGATGCGTGCCAGCCCTGTCCCGCGTGCTCCCCGCCCCCAGTGGCGGATAATGAAGCTCCGCCACTGCCTGCCACCTGGCTTCTCTTCCCTGGCGGCAAGGCCTAAACTTCCAAGATGGTAGGGAGGAAGGCAAGGAGAGACCAAGTGGGTGAGAGAGATGGAGAGCAGGAATAAACAGGCTCCCTCCTTAACACAATTTTCACTTGTGGGCCCAGAACGTGACCCCCGCGAAAGTGAGGGGGCTTCTATATGTGGTTTTATGGTGTATTTTTATGCTGTGAACCACCCTCAGACCTATGGATGAAGGGCAGTAGGCAAGTGTGATATTACTACTACTACTACTACTACTACTACAGGGGGGGGGTCCTCATCTCCCAACGCAGATCTCCCCAAAGGCCAATTCCCAGAGAGATTGTCAGAGGAAAGCAGTTTCTCTCCTCTCCTGTCTCCTCCAGTTCTCCTCTTTCTCCTTCACTAACACAGAAGAGATGAGTAAAAGGTTTCCTGGGTGGTTTTTCCTCTTAGAAAATGCCTGGGTTGAGAGGAGGGCAGGCACAATACACAACGGATATAAAAAAGTGAAGGAAACTGATTTAAAAACCAACAAGGAAGATGTTATAGGAATATTAGGTATTTTATTTATATATATATTAATTCTTATTAGTGTGCCAAGCAAAACAAGGCCTCATGTCTGAAAGACAGTCCTGAAAACCATTTGACCCCTGACACAATTTTGACTCCTAGCTGGCCAGGTATCAGATGGCCCAATTGACTTACAAAGGACAGTAGTTAAGTCTGCCTTTGCCCTTCCCTGCCAAGGCAGGAAACCTTTTGTTCTCCAGAAATGCTTGTCTGGGAGGGGTCGAGGAGGGATGACCAGGTGTTCCTCTGCAAGGGAGTGAGAAACCCTTTCCATTGTCTCAGAAATAAACTAATCACAATCTCAAAAGGAATGGCCAGACTGCCCAGGAAGGGCAATCAGATAAGACATTAACATATGAAGTGGCAGTCAGGAGGTAAACAACACACTGCTGGAGACCACCTTTTTCTATGATGTAGCTGTGATGTATCTGAGGGGTGGTCCTGGGTTACACCCCTTTTTGTGATGTATGTATGATGTATAGGGGGGGTGGTCTTGAGCGGAAGGGGGGAATTTCAAAGTCTATATAGGGGCTGGCACACCATTGTTCTGGGTTCTCCTCATCGTACCTGCTACGTGATGGGAAACCTCTGTTGCAACAGATTCAATAAATGGGAAGCTGTGCTTTGCTTTTGATAACTCTGGTGTGGACTCTGTCTGTGGCACGAAGGGAAAAGCTCTAAAATTCCAGCTCTTCCCAGGGAGAAAAATCCGGACTCCCCCTTGGGAAAACCGGACCCAACTTTATGCCTTTCCTAGTAAAATTTTGCTTATAACAGAAGATATTTATTCTGATGAGAGTCTGCAAGGAGGAGTCTTGCATGCGATGCAAAGAAATCCCCTTGGTCTGAAAGGGAATCTGGGTTTTGTTTCTTTTAACAAGATGTCTGTTTCTGTCTCTTGGCTGACTCTGCCTAATCTTCTCTTCCCCTCATCTTCTCCCCAACAGCAAATGTCACTCTGGATCCAGACACAGCCCATCCTGAACTCATCCTGTCAGAGGATTGGAAAAGCGTGAGAAGGGGAGATGAAGAGCAAGACCTGCCTGACAATCCTGAGAGATTCAGCCATGAGATTTGTGTGTTGGGATGTGAGGGATTCACAGCAGGCAGACATTTCTGGGAAGTCACTGTGGGAAGTGAGGGATGGTGGGATGTGGGGGTTGCCAGGAAGTCTGTGAGGAGAAAGGGCCTCTTCCCCATAAGCCCTGAGGGAGGGATCTGGGCTGTGGAGAAGTGGGGAGAGGAGTACTGGGCCTGCACCTCCCCTCCTTCCTCTCCTCTGTCCCTGGTTGAGAAGCCCAGGAGGATCCGAGTGACTCTGGACTATGAAGGGGGACGTGTGTCTTTTTCTGACGCCGACTCAGGAGCCGAACTCTGCACGTTCTCAGGAGCCTCGTTCTCTGGAGAGACCCTCCTCCCTTTCTTTCGTCTGGATGAAATTTTAACCCACCTCAGTATCTCCTGAGGAGACTAAATCTGCCTCTCAGGCCCATTAGATGTTTCTCTCCTGTTGTAAACTTGTACCCTTCCTTTGAAGGCGGCACTGGACTCGTAAGGAGACCCAGCGCTCCGGAAGAACACGTTTGGGAGGCTCTTACCGGTCGGGAAAAATGACAGAGACCACGGATTCCAGGAGAAGGTAAGTAGATCCTTTATTGCGCAAAAGTAAAAGGAACTGCTGCAGCAGGGTCTCACCCACGTAGGCACACGAAGAGCGAGACCCCGAACAAAAGAAAGTCCATAGCACGGGTGTCAAACTCCAGCCCTCCAGATGTTTTGGAACTACAATTCCCATCAGCCCTAGCTAACAGGACCAGTGGTCAGGGATGATGGGAATTGTAGTCTCAAAACATCTGGAGGGCCGGAGTTTGACACCCCTGGTCCATAGTTTTATACCTTTCAGTTCTAATACATTTCTATGGAGAAGAAAAGGCGGGAAAACAAGATTTACATAGGAAGCAGGGCTTAGGTGGGACATAATCCTGTCCGAATATGTGCTGATGGTTTTGTTTTCCTTCTTCTTTGAAGGTGAGGTGCGGCAGGAAAACTGGGATGATTTCTTTAAATGTCAGTCAATAAACCTTATCGCTTGAATCTGCATTTGTTGTGTATTCCTTGAGGTTTCCCAGACTCAGTGGGTGACAGGTGGGGTTTAGAAATACATTTGACAGAGTACAATCACAGTACATTGGAGGAATACGTTCTTAGTTGGATACAATTACAGCTTTAGGAATACGTACGAGTACATTTATAGGGATACATATGAGGCATTAGAGGAAACATTTCGGAAGATACATTTTGATACATTTTAGAAGACAATTGAAAGGAAATAAGCGCGTTTTTACACTGCTCTGGAGGAAAGAATTGGGAGGGGGGGGAGAAGCACGTTTTTTTACAGTGCTTGCGGCGTTCCAGGAAGACGGGATTAGAAATGCGCTCAAGAGTCCCCTTGATACTTAAGATAAAGAGATTCCTGTCACCTTGCGATCCATGTAAATGGTTATGTAGATGGGTTTATGCAGACGAATGGGTTTATGCAGATGGGAAGGGGAGGAAGGGGACAATGAGAGTGTGATAGTCTTGGAATGTGCTGGCTTGGTGGATTCGGGTGAGAGGTCAGAGGATGAACTCCGGGCTTTCCCCCATCTCCTCCCTTCGTGTCTCCCTCCAAAATGGATTCCTTCAGGTCAACTTTATTTATAGATGATAGTTTTATGATTTCTATAACACTCCAGACCAGAGTGACCAATATAAAAAACATTTACCTGCCAAGAGCATATTGCACATTTTTCCAAGGGCCCTTTGAGAGGATTCCTTCCAGTCAAAATCAGCAGAAATAACAAAACAAAAAATGGGTTTCTGTTGCTTTGCATTTTGCTTCCTTCTCCCAGAATTCCCTCTGCTTCTTAAAGGGACAGTCACACTTTTAGGAGTCCTAATAAATTTTCTCACCTTCAATGTTGTTTTTTATTTGAGATGTCTGATTTGGCAGAGGACGAGACTCTTAATCCCAGGGTTGTGGGTCTGAGCCCCACCGTGGGCAAATGTTTCCTGCACTGCAGGGGGTGGGACTAGATGACCCTCGGGGCCCCTCGCAACTCTGCAATTCTACAAAACCTTCCTCTCCCCACAGGACCTTATGCAGCTGTGAAAATGCATACATTATTGGATTAATAGTTGACTAAAAAATGAACCCCTTCACCCATGTCAGGCAGCATAGCTCCTTGCTCTGGAAACCTCAGACGGGAAGTAAATGTAAAAGAAATTGAACAGGGTGTCAGCTTCAAATACACAATTCTCCCCCAATTAGCGTCATCTGATTTCTCTCCTGGGATACTAACTGCTGGAACAACACATGCCTATGGAACTGACCCCTCCATAGCCTTTCCCATCTGTCTAAAGGTATTGTCTGACCCAACTCTTGTCACCATTTTATCATAGGTTCTTTTATTACCTCATCTTTCAGTTCCCATTCGAGGAGCAAGTTGTATATTTTTGATATTTTTTTTTAAAAAATTGGTTGCTGAAGTTCACTTTGTAATTTTGATATCTCCTGGACAAATCCTATTTTTTAATCTTGGTTAAAAATATGAAGTATCTGGTGATATTGTCTCTGGCTCCACTATCAGGGCCACTGACTACTGACCGGTGCAGCCTGCTCTCCTTTTCCTGTGTTTCCCACAGGGTGGTGGCAAATGTCGGAATAAATACACCTCCCCCCCCCACCTGCTTGAGCGCCGCCTCCCCTTGCTCCATCCCCTATATGATGTTTGCCTCATTTGTGTGTCATCCTACGTTTCTCTGTGAGTCTCCACTCTCTCCCCATGGAAGGACACCAAAGCATAGCTGTCAACCCTCCCTTTTTTGGCAGGAAACTCCCTTATTCCAATGCCGTTTCCCGCTGCTATCCCGGATTGTTGATATCCCTTAAATTTCCCGGATTTCAAAGGAAGCAACTCCTCTCCCTCCCTGCTGGCCAGGGAGGCTCCTCAGCTGCGTTGCTCGGCTGCCAATAAGGAGTCTGAGACCGACTGGGGGCGGAGCTTGCATGCCTTGTGCAGCCAGACCCTCACGCCCAACCAGACAGCCAGCCTGCCTGCTGTCTACGCGCTCGCTCTGGAGCCTCTGGAGCGCAGGGTGGCGAGGCTACTTGGCGGCATCTCTTATTTTCAAATCTGAAAGTTTGAAAAAATCCCTTATTTTCAAATCCGAAAGTTGACAGCTATGCACCAAAGTGGCCCATTTGGTCCAGCACCCAAGAAGGGCCACCCAGACCCCTCTTGTGGAAAACCTGCAAGCAGGACCAGAGAGCAAAACCAGCCTTGCCCCCGCCCCCCCTGCAGCCTCCAGCAACCAATTTTACAAGCATGGGCTCCAACTTGAATAAACCTTTTTTTCTTGGGGGGGGGGAGGCAGATAAGCCCTGATCCCCTCCACCTTCAGCTTGGTTTTGTCAGTTGCCCTTGCTCACCTCCAGCCCCTTCCCCTGCTCCTTGGTGATGGCACGCACCCCTTGCCCCGGGCACCCTGAGGTGGGGGTCTGGCCCGCTGCCCACCCCCACTGCTGACAGGCAACACCACGCTGAGAGCAGCAGGAAAGGTGGGCAGCACCAGGCGAGCGAAGGGTTGTGGCTGCTGCCACCACACAAGAAATGCACACATGAGACACTGCCCTCGCCTACGGGGATCCAGACGTCAGCAGTTCTCAGAGGGAACCCCCTGCAGCACAGACAGGGGCATGAAAATACTGTAAGCTGCTTTTGAACATTCTGGACCCGAGCGGGATGCTGGTGGCCTCTAGCTCAGGCATCCCCAAACCTCAGCCCTGTTTTGGACTACAATTCCCATCATCCCTGACCACTGGTCCTGTTTGCTAGGTATCATGGGAGTTGTAGGCCAAAACATCTGGAGGGCCACAGTTTGGGGATGCCTGCTCTAGCTTGTCTGCCCCATTTTCTTTCTCTATGGGCCCCATGTGGGACCCAGAGACACTCTGGGGAAATGTGCCCCTAGATGCCTGCACACCACTTTCCAGCCCCTTCCACACCATCCTTGGTTAGAAAAGCAACCCTCATTACAAATGGGAGGGGCAAAAGACCATGGGGCCACAATGGGAACCCCAGGTATAAGCTGACCTGAGTGGTTTTTTTTGCCTACAATGTACAACACACCCCATTCTTCAAAAATCAATTAAAAATTGTTTAAGAGACAACTACCAGGAAATAGTGTGGGTGCCTAATGATTAGAAGAGGGGATGTTTTGTTGCCCGGGTTCCACTACAGCAAAGGCCACGTCCTCTGAAAGTATCCACAACAGGAGCTTGGCAGAAGAACTGAAGAAACAAGCAATGAGTTCTTCAGGATTGGGGCTGCAAACTTTGAAGATCAACTGGCTCTGAACCCCATCAGGTGTTTTTGGGGACATCGGTATGGCTTGTCGCCCGTGTGCATCTTCCTACAGCGCTTAACCAGGTATGCTTTCTGGGTGAACCCAGAGGCATAGGCAGCCTCTTGGGCACCCAGGGCGGCGTTTGCGGAGGCACCCCCTGGGGGGCAGGGCACCCTGACGCATGCGTTGTGATGTCACGACGCATGCATTAGGTCGGACTGCGCATGCCCGGCAATTCCGGGCATGCGCAGTGCATCCTGCCTGGCGCTGCAGCGACCCACCGAGCGAGCGCCGGCTCCTGGGACTGCCCGTCCGTGCTGCTTTAAAGCAAAACGGATGGGGCAGCCCCACGAGCCGGCGCTCGCTTTAGGCTCCCGGCTCGGCTTGCGTCCCCGATCGTGGGGTGGGGCCGGTCCCAAGAGTGTCACCCCCCCAGGGGAAAGCGGGCGGGGTGCCGGCTGGCTGTGAGAGGGGGCCGGCCCCACCCCTGCGATCGGGCGACGCAAGCCGAGCCCAAAACCTTGCTCTGTGCACGACGGCAGCTGGTTTGCTTTATCAGTCGCTCTCTCATCCAGCCGGCGCCGCACCCGCTTTCCCCTGGGGGGGTGACACTCTCTGTCACACACAACCCTCCTGGGGAAAGCGGGCGGGGCACCGGCTGGCTGAGAGAGCGACTGATAAAGCAAGCCAGTTGCAGTCGTGCACAGAGCAAGGTTTTGGCTCCCGGCTCGGCTTGCGTTGCCAATCGCGGGGGAGGGGCCCTGAGAGTGTCACCCCCCCAGGGCGGTCCTCCCCCCGCCCCCTTACTCCACCCCTGGGTGAACCTTTTCTTGCAGTCCAAACGCTCATAAAGCTTCTCCCCGGTGTGGATCCTTCGGTGGCGAGAGAGGTCCAAAGCGAGTTGGAACCTCTTCCCGCACTCGGAGCACTTATACGGCTTCTTGCCCGTGTGGATTCTCTAGTGACGGCTGCAGTCCGAGTTGATTCTGAACCTCTTCCTGCAGACGGAGCACTCAAAGGGCTTCTCCCCGGTGTGGGTCCTCTGGTGCTGGATGAGATTGGAGCTGTAAACAAAGCTCTTGCTGCACGCCAAACATTTGTGTGGGTTTTTGCTCGGATGCATTCTCTTCTCTTTATCAAGGTCTGCACTCGGCCTGAAATTCTTCCCGTTGGCACTGTGTGTCTTTGTCTCTAAACAGGGTGGGCTCTCTGGCGGGCAGTGGGTTTTCTTAGGTGCTTCTCACCACCTGCCCCAGGAATGGATCCATCCTCTCTCTCCCCTGAGCGGCTTTGCTTTGGATGCTCCAGTCTGTGCTGACCCTCCAGAGCATTTCGCACTCAGAACTCCAGGAAACACCGTCCCTTTCATCTCGTCCTCTCACTGAGGAGCTCTCATAAGGATCTCCAAGGGAGCCTTCCCCGACAATCTGCCCAGGTTTCCCCAGACACCCTGGGCAGCTCCCAACAGAATATTAATATTAATAATAATAATAATAATAATAATAATAAACAATAAAACGTCAACCATTTAAAACATCCCTGTATAGACATTCAGATGTCTTCTAAAAGCCAGTTGTTTATTTCCTTGAAATCTGATAGGAGGGTGTTCCACAGGGTTGTGGCACATGTCAGAATATAGACACCTTTATTCCGTCCTGTCTGTGTTGGCTCCAGGAATGGATAATATTGAAAAATGCAGATTTACGAGATATGGAAGGACATGATAACAGATTGGGATGGCATGCATACTTATGGTATGAGAAGCTAAGGTGCAAAGGTGTTCAGAATCATCTAATAAGAAAATCAATCTTTATGGTATGGGAAAATTACAAAAACCTATTAGAGCAAAAAAAAAAAACACCCTGGTGGCTTTCCCCTTTAGAAGCAACTAGTGGACGTTCAGCCCGTTAAATTAACGGGCGCTAGAACATATGTGGTGAAACATTTTTAAAAACAGGACTTACTTCCCTCAGGCAAGTGGGATTAGGACAGCAGCCTTCAGGTAAGGCAGCCGGGCCTCATCCTGTGGCGCGTCCGAGAGAAGCTGTGAGGGAAACTGGCCCCTCCCGTTACATAAAAGTCCCTAAAGCGTGCGGCGGAGAAGGGGGAATGGGCTCAAATCCCACGTACTGGGGAGGGGGGGGGTCCGGTTTCCCTCCGTAAGCAAACTCCGTGTGGAAATGGCCATGGCAGCCCCCACCTCTCTTTGCCCTTTTGGCTCCCAGCCCCTTCACGAACCACACCGAGTTCCTGTACAGGGACATGGCGAGGACGGGCCGGGGGCTGCTTGGAGCCCCTGAGGAGGGAGGCCGCCTCCCGGGCAGGGCCGCCGGCCTAGGGCGGGCGTGTGAGAGGAATCCTTGTGTAACTCCCATCACTCACACACACAAAATGGCCGCCAGCAACTTCCTTTGAGTGCAGGGTAAGGCAGCCCCTCCCCTCCCGCACTTCCGATTGGCGGCCTCCGACCGTCTCATCTGCATAGAGTCTCTGCGTTGTCCAATCCCTGCGTCCGTGTGGGGCATGCCCAGTTGCGAAGTCCACTGACACACAGAAAGTACGGACGGACACAGGCACTTTATTATATAGGATATCTTTGAAAAAAGTGAATATGAGAACCGGCGGATAGAGAGCCGTTAACCGAAGGTGAAACTAAAAGACTATGATGAGATAAGGGATTTATTAACAGACTGGTTACAGTTTCACCAACTAAATGATATATTTAAGATAGTTTAAAGGAAAGGTTTTAGTTGTAAAAGACTTGCCTCTGAGTAAACATGCTTGAATCGTATCCAATGGGCCCTGGTAGAGTTGAGTATGAAAAGAAAGTGCTGCAGTCTCCCCAGTGGGGCTGACCCCTTGGAAATACGCTTAGGATTGCAGCCTGAAATGTTTGTGGGGTTTTCTGCAATCCTCACCCCGCTTACCTGGGAGTAAGCCCCCCCCCCGGACTTACATTTCAGTAGACCTAGTTAGGACTGAAGCCCTAGGCCAGCTGTGGGGAACCTTTGACCCTCAGATGTTGCTGAACTACAAATCCCATCATCCTTGTCCATCAGCCACGCTTGCTGGGGCTGATGGGAGATGTGGCTCAGCCCCACCTGGAGGACCATAGATTCCCTCCTCCGAAACGCTATTCCTTACCCAGAGAGCCCACAATGCCGCAGTTCTCCTCTTTGACTTGCCAGAACATCGTCCTCTGGCCTGGCTGTGTCAGGGATGCCTCCTCCTTGCCAAAAGGCCCCTCCTTCTCCTTGGCGCTCGCTGGGCCCTGAAACAGCCAAACGTCCCCCACTCAGGTTCTGCAGTCCTGGAAAACAACATTTAAAGATGGACGCCCAAGATCCCACACATGCTCCCACTCCCAATTTCATAATGCCAAGCCGTGTAAAATCGCAGCCCCCAGTCCCATCCCTAAGCAGCTGTTGAGAGACAGTGTGGTGTAGTGGTTGGAGTTAGAGTGTGGGACAAGGACCTGGGAGGCCAGGGTTCAAATCCCCATTTGGGCATAAAGCTCATTGGTGACCTTGAGCCAGTCACAGGCTCTGTCTAGCCGACCTCACAGGAAATCATTTTATAATTTCCACTCTTTTTCATTGTACGGAATACTTTGCGCACTGCTTAGAGACAATGGCAATCAAGTGGTATAGAAATGGTTGAGACAAATTAAACAGGACTGGGAAGTTGCTCAGTGATGCGGCAAATGCACTCTGCACGTGCTCAGGTGCGCTCTGATCCTTAGCTCGGCGTTACATTCACCCTGCTCAAGGCCTGCCGCTAAGCGAGATGTCCACTTACCTCAGTCAGCCCAACTCCGGCCATTTCCAATCCCTCAGGAGGAAGTAAGGAGCAGGCGTGACTTGGGAGCGTTGTTCCGTTGGCTGTGAGGGACAGGAGAGAGGAAGATGACTGGCTCAGGGACAGGGCAAATGCATTGCATGAAGGTCCCACTCTCCATCCCGAGGATCTCCAGTTAAAAAGCAGCCAGGTAGATAGCAGATGATGGCAAAAGTCCTCGGCCGCAAGACCCCCTGAGAGATGCCACCAGTCAAGACTGGGTGTAACTGGGAAAGACTATGGAAGAAAGGAATTAAATTTACAGCATGTAATCTATTAAGAGAGAACATTATGAAAATGATATATAGATGGTATTTGACCCTAGTCAAACTTGCCGAGATCTATCATTTGCAGGATAATAAATGTTGGAAATGTAAACAGGTTGAAGGGACGTTTTACCATATGTGGTGGACATGCCCAAGAATAAAAGCTTTCTGGGAAATGATCTATAATGAAATGAAAAAAGTGTTGAGAAACACATTTGTTAAGAAACCAGAAGCTTTTCTACTTGGAATTGTGAACCAGGAGGTCCCCAAGGAAGATAAAACATTCTTTATGTATGCCACAACAGCAGCTAGGATTTTGATTGCAATACACTGGAAAACACAGGATTTACCAACGGTAGAAGAATGGCAGATGAAAATAATGGACTATATGGAACTCGCCGAACTGACAGGGAAACTCCGCGACCAGAGGGAGGAGACAGTGGAAAAAGAATGGAAGAAATTTAAGTTATATCTAAAGAACTATTGTAAGATTTAAAGAATGGAAAAGCTGGAAGAAATGAGAGCATACAGAGTTGAAAATAAGTTTGAGTAATTGGGACATTTAAATATAGATTAAGATTATGATAAGTAAAGGATAAAAGAGTAGTTAGTAAAAAATAGTTAAAGATGGTAAGAAATTACTAAAGAGGATTGACAATGAAACGCAGCAGGTGAGACGTGAGGAAGTCACCCCAAACATGATTAGACATAAGGGATGGGAAATTATGATTTATGTTGTGATGTTGAATTTGTAATAACAGTCAAGACTGGGTGTTGGCCAGGTCCTTTGCAGAATCATTTTCTGGGTTCTGGGGTGCTTCACAGCAGGAGCAGATACACAGATTGGGTGGCAGTCAATGAAACGTACGCCAACTCAAGGTTTAGGACTAGCACAATGAGACTTTGCCCCCTTCCTCCCCTTCCTGCACACCCAGATCTGCTAGGGAAGGTCAGGGGGAAACCCCAGAACAGATTCAGGCAGGGGGAGCCACAGATTATTGTAGCCCAGATACTTGAAGCGGATCCCAAACATTTTGGAGGGGGGGCATTGCTCCGGCGCTCCCTACCCTAACCTATAAAAAACAGCAGCAGGAGACTTTTTCAGGTGGTTCGCAATTTAGCGGAACCACCTGTTCCATCAGGGCCCAGTATGGGCCACATGCTCTCCTGCAATGATTTTGCAAAGTTTTTTGCAGATAAAGTCGCTCAGATTCGGGAAGAGGTAGACTCCACCGTGGGAGCAGGGCCGGGGCGGGAGAGTGCTAGAGTCCTGTCTAGTCCAGTTGTGTGGGATCAATTCCAATCTGTTACCTCCGAGGATGTGGACAGGCTGCTTGGACGAGTGAAACCAACCACCTGTCTCCTTGATCCTTGTCCATCCTGGCTTATAAAAGCTAGCCAGGAAGGGCTGGGCGATGGGCTTTGCGGGGTGGTGAATGCTTCTCTTTGTGAGGGAGCCTTCCCAGACCCGCTAAAAGAGGCGGTTATTAAACCGCTTCTTAAAAAACCATCTTTGGATGCGGCCAATATGGCCAACTATCGCCCAGTCTCAAATCTTCCATTCTTGGGCAAGGTGATTGAGCGAGTGGTTGCTGAACAACTCCAAGCACGCCTGGAGGATGCGGACCATTTGGATCCCTTCCAATCGGGATTCAGGCCTCATCATGGGACTGAAACTGCCTTGGTCGCGCTGGTCGATGATCTCCGGCGGGCTAGGGACAAAGATGAGAGCTGTTTCCTAGTTCTGCTGGATCTCTCAGCGGCTTTTGACACCATCGACCATAACATCCTTCTGGACCGTCTAGAGGGTTTGGGAGCTGGGGGCACTGTTATACAGTGGTTCCGCTCCTTCCTCCTGGGCCGTGTTCAGAAGGTGGTGGTGGGGGATGAGTGTTCAGACCACTGGGCTCTCACTTGTGGGGTACCTCAGGGCTCTGTCCTCTCCCCCATGCTTTTTAACATCTATATGCAGCCGCTGGGAGAGATCATCAGGGGGTTTGGACTGGGTGTTCATCAGTATGCGGATGATACCCAGCTCTACCTCTCTTTCAAATCAGAACCAGTGAAGGCGGTGAAGGTCCTGTGTGAGTGTCTGGAGACGGTTGGAGGATGGATGGCGGCTAACAGATTGAGGTTGAATCCTGACAAGACAGAAGTGCTGTTTTTGGGGGACAGGAGGCGGGCAGGTGTGGAGGACTCCCTGGTCCTAAATGGGGTAACTGTGCCCCTGAAGGACCAGGTGCGCAGTCTGGGAGTCATTTTGGACTCACAGCTGTCCATGGAGGCGCAGGTTAATTCTGTATCCAGGACAGCTGTCTACCAGCTCCATCTGGTACGCAGGCTGAGACCCTACCTGCCCGCGGACTGTCTTGCCAGAGTGGTGCATGCTCTAGTTATCTCCCGCTTGGACTACTGCAATGCGCTCTACGTGGGGCTACCTTTGAAGGTGACCCGGAAACTACAACTAATCCAGAATGCGGCAGCTAGACTGGTGACTGGGAGCGGCCGCAGAGACCACATAACACCGGTCTTGAAAGACCTACACTGGCTCCCAGTACGTTTCCGAGCACAATTCAAAGTGTTGGTGCTGACCTTTAAAGCCCTAAATGGCTTCGGTCCAGTATACCTGAAGGAGCGTCTCCACCCCCATCGGTCAGCCCGGACACTGAGGTCCAGTGCCGAGGGCCTTCTGGCGGTTCCCTCACTGCGTGAAGCCAAGTTACAGGGAACCAGGCAGAGGGCCTTCTCGGTAGTGGCACCCGCCCTGTGGAACGCCCTCCCTTCAGATGTCAAAGAGAACAACAATTACCAGACCTTTAAAAGACATCTGAAGGCAGCCGTGTTTAGGGAGGCTTTTAATGTTTTGTAGATTATTGTATTTTAATGCTTTGTTGAAAGCCGCCCAGAGTGGCTGGGGAAACCCAGCCAGATGGGCGGGGTATAAATAATAAATTATTATTATTATTATTATTATTATTATTATTATTATTCAGAACGCTATGGTGGACCTGCTAATCCTGGAGCAGTTCCTGGCCATCCTTCCTCATGAGCTGCAAAGCTGCGTCAGGGAAGAGGGGCCAGAGAGCTGCAGCCAAGCCGTGGCCCTGGCGGAGGATTTCCTGACCAGCCGTCGGAAAGCTGAGACGTGGAAGTGGCAGGTCAGAGCGTTTAATGCAGGGGTAAGGAAACATTTTCAGCAGGGGGCCGGTCCACTGTCCCTCAGACCATGTGGTGGGCCAGACTATATTGGGTGGGCCAGAAGGGGTGGACTATGAAAGAAATCTGAGTGCATTGTTTTTAGCCTGTCTGTCAGGTTACCTGATTGGATTACCTGGGCAGCATCCTGGCCACTCTTTTGGTTATGATAACTACTCAATTCCTGAAGCCAGATCACAGGTCGCAGGTTCACCCTATTCATATCTTAAATGTGCCCTTGAGACAGGATATGTGAGCAAAGAGACAATGGGGAGGTTCCCCATTTCCTTCGACCTTGCAGAGAAATATTTGAGGTCATTTGGGAGCGACAAAATGGTTTCAGGACTTTTTCTGTGGGGCTTCAGACATGTGGTTTATACATTTATGTATGTGCTTGCTTAGGGACGCGGGTGGCGCTGTGGGTTAAACCACAGAGCCTAGGGCTTGCCAATCAGAAGGTCGGCGGTTCGAATCCCTGCAAAGGGGTGAGCTCCCGTTGCTCTGCCCCAGCTCCTGCACACCTAGCAGTTTGAAAGCACGTCAAAGTGCAAGTAGATAAATACGTACCGCTCCAGCAGGAAGGTAAACGGCGTATCCGTGCACTGCTCTGTTTCACCAGAAGCGGCTTTGTCATGCCAGTAACGCGAGATGAGCGCCGCAACCCCAAAGTCGGACACAACTGGACCTAATAGTCAGGGGTCCCTTTACCTTTATGTGCTTGCTTGGTACATTTATGAACATTTATCTTATATATATAAGACCTGAAAATTATTAGAACAGAGTTATCTTCACAGAATCAAGTCCCGCTTGCTAAATCAAAATTGCAGTCCATTTAGGGCAGCTGCAGATTTTCTCCAATTCAAAAATGACAAGGAAGCCTACGAATGAAAATGTTACAGTATGAATACCACAAGCTTACTAGGTACCTGTGTGTTTGTGTGTGTAATCAAAAGCATGAAAAGCAATCTATAGATATTAAAATGTTCCCATTGCGTGCGCGGCGGACACCACCGTGCTCCGTAACCGCTGGACCAAATCTCATCAAATTAGGACGCAACGTACCATGACCATCAAGGAAGGATCCGGCATAATAAAAATTCAAAAAAACCCACATCTGACATACCTAAAATATAGAATAAATGCTAAAAAAAATTGGTGCACATATTATATGTCATCATCAGCTTCAAATAGAAAGGCTCATCGCAGGGCAGCGTCATATCTCAATGGACTCTTCAGGCCAGGGCCGCAAGGATGTCTTGGAAATAGAGTTCAAAGAAACGATGGCCTGCCTCTTTCCCTGATAGTCGACTCGGCTTTTAATAGGCTTTTAATAGCCGCAAGGCACGCTGGGAAATGGAGGCCGCCGCCTCTCGCAGTTAACTAGAATATCAAGGTCTTATCTATATATATAAAAATGTTCCCATTGCGCGTTTGTCCAAAACACCCTTGCTGTGTAACCGCTGGACTAAATCGCATCAAATTTGGATACATCGTTTCCATTACCATCTCAAAGTAATCTGGCATAATAAAAATTCAGAAAAACCACACCTGTCATACCTAAAATAAAGAAAAAAACGCAAAAAAATTGGCGCGCACATATGACATCACCAGCAAAACAGCGCCCTCTAGCGACGGCTATATTGGTACTACAGCTACAAAAGCAAGAAATTGGCGCGCACATATGACATCACAGCAAAACCTCGCCCTCTAGCAGCGGCAGGCCTGTCTCTATTTTCACTCCCAAACTGATAAACTGTTTCTCTGCAAGGAAGGAGGGGGGTGCTTGTGTTAGTGGCTTCCTGATACCTGAGTGCCAGACAATGATGTGATTAACTTGGCTGGGATACAGGGAAATGTAAATATCTCTTTGTCAAAGGCACGCTGGGAAATGGAGGCCACCGCCTCTCACAGTTAACTAGGCCGGATCAACAAGGCATGCTGGGAAATGGAGTCAAGGCGCCCTGTGGGTGAACTAAGCTCTTTTGCCCAAACCACAAGGCATGCTGGGAAACGCTGGGCTTATTATCCCAACCAACTGCGCGCTCAAGGCACTCTTGAAAATTGAATCAAATCCTCTCTGTAGAGGGTTACTAGCACTTTTCCCCTTGAAAAGGCCACAGGCAAGGCACGCCGGGAAATGGCTACCATGATCGTCCCTCAGTGATCTCCCGATGTGTGTTTTTTATCTGTGCGTTTTCATAGTGCTTTTCCCTCAGACAGTCAGAGGCCTCCTTCCTCGGCTTTTTCTGCCACAGGCCGCGAGAGGGCACCTGAGCGCGTGCAGAGTGCACACGACGCCGGCGGGGGTAGGTGGGGATTTATTTTGGCTGCGGCTGCTGCTGATGGTAATAAGCATAAAATGAGCCACAGCAACGCGTGGCCCGGGTCAGCTAGTCTATATATATAATGATTGTTCATAAGTGTGCCAAGCAAAACAAGGCCACATGTCTGAAGACAGGCCGCAGGCCTGTCTCCATTTTCACTCCCAAACTGACAAACTGTTTCTCTGCAAGGAAGGAGGGAGTGATTGTCTCAGTGATTCTGATACCTGAGTGCCAGACAAAAGGGTGTGATTAACTTGGCTGGGAAACAGGGAAATGTAAATATCTCTTTTGTCAAAGGCACGCTGGGAAATGGAGGCCACTGCCTCTCGCAGTTAACTAGGCTGGACCCGCAAGGCACGCTGGGAAATGGAGTCAAGGCGCCCTGTGGGTGAACTAAGCTCTTTCGCCCAAACCGCAAGGCATGCTGGGAAACAGTGGGCTTATTATCCCAACCAACCGTGCCGCTCAAGGCACTCTGGGAAATGGAATCAAATCCTCTCTGTAAAGGGTTACTAGCACTTTTCCCCTTGAAAAGGCCACAGGCAAGGCACGCCGGGAAATGGCCACCGTTATTGTCCCTCAGTGATCTCCCGATGTGTGTTTTTTATCTGTGCGTTTCCATAGTGCTTTTCCCTCAGACGGCGTCAGAGGCCTCCTTCCTCGGCTTTTTCTGCCACAGGCCGCGAGAGGGCACCTGAGCACGTGCAGAGTGCACACTACGCCAGCGGGGGTAGGTGGGGGTTTATTTTGGCTGCGGCTGCTACTGATGGTAATAACATAAAATGAGCCACAGCAATGTGTGGCCGGGCTCGATAGTGAAGAATAAAACATTCAGCAACTGCAAAGACCTGGGGACATATATATATATTTTTAAAAAGATAACGTGGTCACTGAGTTCCTGAGAAATTTCCAGGAAAAGAAACACCCAGTGACTAAACACTGAGATAGTGAAACTTAACTCAGGTCTTTGGTGAGGGAGCCATGGCTGCTGCAGGGGGTCACACCCAGCGTCTCCGTGATGAAGCCACTTGCTCCATCTGCCTGGATTATTTCAAGGATCCAGTGACCATCCCAGAGTGTGGTCACAATTTCTGTCGATCCTGCCTGATCCAGTGCTGGGGGGAATCGAAGGCAGAGGCTTCTTGCCCTCAGTGCAGAAAAACAGTCCAGAGAAGGAGCCTCATCCCCAACCGACAACTGGCTAATGTGGTTGAAATAGCCCAGAATCTCAGCCTTCAAGAGGGAAAGGAGGAAGGAGGGAAAGAGAGAGTCTGTGAGAAGCACCAGGAGCCCCTGAAACTCTTTTGTAAGGAGGATGAATCCCTCATCTGTGTGGTGTGTGACAGGTCCAAGGAGCACAAAGAGCACCAGGTGATTCCTCTGGAAGAGGCTTCCGAGGAATACAAGGTAGGAGATCCCTGGATCTTGAGGGGGAGAAATAGCTGTGGGTTCATCTTGGGAGGTTTTTTTTTTAATTCTCAGGTCCAAAGTAGGCATGGCATGAATTGGTGGTTGTTTATTATGTAAAACGCATCCTGAGGGCTCCTGGGATGGATAGCTGGGAGGAGGGAGTTGAAGTCTTTCTCTCTGCCAGGGGGACAAAGGGATCTTCTCTTGAAATACTCAGCAGTTTCAAAGATTTGGGTTGGGATCGTGGCAGGGAGAGAAAGGGTTAACCTCATCCACATCCCCCAGCAAGGTTGCTTTGTACATATGAAAAACACTGCAAATGTAAATTGCACATACCCAACTAAGTACCGTATTTTTCGCTCCATAAGACGCACCCCCCCAAAAAAGTAAGGGGAAATGTCTGTGCGTCTTATGGAGCGGATGTGTGGCTGGCTCCCTTTCCAGCCCTGCCCCTTCCCCCAGGCCTCCATTGTTGAATGTTCTGCAGACAGAGGCTGTTTGTTTCCCTAGCGACATGTGACTGGCTGATTAGATTATCTGTCAGGAAACTATAGAAACGGCTCCCTTTCCTTTCCTATAGAAGTGGCAGAACTGTGAGTTGAACCCATAAAACAGGATTTTTTTCCCTTTGCAAAGTAAGCTGCACAACTTTGAGCTGATCCTTTTGCAAATGGGGCTTTTCTCCTTTGCAAAAGAAGCTGCACAACTTTGAGCTGCTCCCAGTTCTGCAGTGGTTTTCAACCAGTGTGCTGTGGCACCTGCTGTGCCTTGAATGATGCTCAGGTTTACCGCTGGCAACATTGACCTCTGCCCTCTTTCCTTCCCTCCCTCCTTGGATGCCCTCTGGAGTCTCTGCCTCTCAAAGGCTTGTGCAGCTGTTTGTTGCAGCAGCCCTGGCTACAACCTCCGCAGGCGAATGGTGCCTCTGGGGCTGGTCAGGGGGTGTTTATTGCCAGGAACTGAGGTGGCCTCAGAGTAAGCAAGCAAACTGGCGAGGGGCCCTTGCTGTTCGGAATGGACAGACAAGTCCCAGGCGCCTGTGGGGCAGCGTGAGGAGGCACCTCTCTTTGGGGCAGCTCAGAGACCAAGAGGAGGACTCCTAAAGAGAGGGGTGAAGAGAGGAGGCTGAGAGAGCACTCCGTGAGGGAGGCTGTTTGAGAAAGGGTGAGAGGCTGCCAGTTTTGCAAGCAAGGGGGGAGCTAACTGGGATCCTGAGCCCCACAGCGGTGCTGCAGAAAGAATGTAGTTGGTCCAGGGAGCTGTGGACCCAAAAAGGTTGAAAACCTATGTACTTTTATTTCCTCCAGTAAACTACTTCACTATTCTAGCTAGGCCACTGGGCACAAGAAGCCAGTATAACATTCATCTCCTCTCTGTGTGTCTCAATCAAACCTGAGTTTTCCCTTTTCTCTTTAGGGAGAGATCTGTAGCTGCCTGGAGATTCTGAAGAAAGAGAGAGGGGAAATTCTGGCCTATCAAGCAGACCTGGACAAGAAAAGCAAAGACCTCCTTGTAGGTGTCTCTATTGCTACTAGTGAGGGAACAAGAGTTTGAAGAATCAAGTCAGGACTGAGGAGGGATGGGGAAGTCTGCCCTTTTCAGCTTCTCCCCATTTCTCCTTTTTCCACATCAGTTTGTTTATTAATTTATTATTCTAAAAATGAATCTGATGTTAGGGTAGCTACCTCCTTGTACAGTGTGGTGTAGTGGTGAGGAGCAGTGGACTCGTAATCTGGGGAGCCGGGTTCGCGTCTCCGCTCCTCCACATGCAGCTGCTGGGTGACCTTGGGCTAGTCACACTTCTTTGAAGTCTCTCAGCCTCACTCACCTCACAGAGTGTATGTTGTGGAGGAGGAAGGGAAAGGAGACTGTTAGCTGCTTTGAGACTCCTTAGGGTAGTGATAAAGCGGGATATCAAATCCAAACTCTTCTTCATAAATACTTTTTTTTTTTGGTGAACATTGCTTGGCTGGGTCAACCCTGAAAAATTGAGAGGTGAGAATTTCAAAGGATTGCTCTGTTTCGTTCTCCATATTTTTTCAGCAATTGCGAATTAGGTAAGTTCACCTATGAATGCAACTAAATTGACAGAGCATGGGAAATAAACAAGATGAACTTGAGCTCTTGGTACAGCAAACTAAATATGACATAATAGGCATCACTAAAACCTGGTGGGATGAGTCTCATGATTGGAATGTAGTAATAATAATAATAATAATAATAATTTATTATTTATACCCCGCCCATCTGGCTGGGTTTCCCCAGCCACTCTGGGCGGCTTTCAACAAAGCATTAAAATACAATAATCTACAAAACATTAAAAGCCTCCCTAAACAGGGCTGCCTTCAGATGTCTTTTAAAGGTCTTTTAATAGAGGGATACAATCTATTTCAGAGAAATAGACCAAACAGGAAAGGAGGAGGAGTGGCGTTATATGTCAGGGATGTGTATACCTGTGAAGAGATCCATTATTTAAAACTTCAAAGCCAAATTGAGAGTATCTGGGTCAAAATTAAGGGAGAGAAAAATAACAGTGATCTCATTGTGGGAGTTTACTATAGATCCCCAAGCCAAACTGAGGACATAGATGATGCCTTCCTGGAGCAGATGACCAAGCATTCAAAAGGAAATGAGATAGTAGTAATGGGGGATTTCAACTATCCTGGTATTTGTTGGATGTCAAACTCAGCTAAGAGCATAAGGTCGAACAGATTCCTCACTGGCCTTGCAGACAATTTTATTGTCCAGAAAGTGGGAGAAGCAACAAGAGGATCAGCCATTTTAGATCTGGTCCTAACCAATAGTGATGACCTGGTTAGTGGGGTAGAAGTGGCAGGATCATTAGGTGGGAGTGATCATGCTCTTCTGGAGTTTATTATACAGCAGAAAGGAACAACCAAGCATACTAAGACTCAAACTCTAGACTTTAAGAAAGCCAACTTCAGAAAACTTAGGGAAACGCTGGGTGTGATCCCATGGTCAGTAATACTAAAAGGGAAGGGAGTTCATGATGGATGGGAGTTTCTTAAAAGGGAGATGTTAAAAGCACAACTTCAAGCAGTACCAATGAGACGAAAACATGGAAGGTGCCTAAAGAAGCCAGGGTGGCTATCTAAAGAACTTTTAACTGAGTTAAGACTTAAAAGGGATATATACAAAAAAAAATGGAAAAAGGGGGAAACCACCAGAGAGTAATTCAAACAAATAGCCAGCACATGTAGAGACAAAGTCAGAAAAGCTAAAGCACAGAATGAACTCAGGCTTGCTAGAGAGGTTAAAAGCAATAAAAAGGGTTATTATGGGTATGTCCATAGCAAAAGGAAGAACAATGAAACAGTGGGGTCACTTAGAGGAGAAGAAGGTGAAATGCGAACAGGGGACACAGAAAGGGCAGAACTCCTCAATACCTTCTTTGCCTCAGTCTTCTCCAAAAAAGAAAACAATGCCCGATCTGAAGAATATGGAGCAGAGGATTTAGCAGGGGAAACACAGCCCAGAATAAGTAAGGAGGTAGTACAAGAACACTTGGCTAGTTTAGAAGTATTCAAGTCTCCAGGGCCAGATGAACTACATCCCAGAGTATTAAAAGAACTGGCAGAGGTGATTTCAGAACCACTGGCAGTAATCTTTGAGAATTCCTGGAAAACAGGTGAAGTCCCAGCAGACTGGAGGAGGGCAAATGTTGTCCCTATTTTCAAAAAGGGAGGAAGAGAGGACCCAAACAATTACCGCCCAGTCAGCCTGACATCAATACCAGGAAAGATTCTAGAGCAGATCATTAAGCAAACGGTCTGTGAGCACCTAGAAAGAATGCTGTGATCACAAAAAGTCAGCATGGGTTTCTGAAAAATAAGTCGTGTCAGACTAATCTGATCTCATTTTTTGACAGAATTACAAGCCTGGTAGACGAAGGGAACACTGTGGATGTAGCCTATCTTGATTTTAGCAAGGCCTTTGACAAGGTGCCCCATGATATTCTTGTAAAGAAGCTGGTAAAATGCGGGCTAGACAATGCTACCATTCAGTGGATTTGTAACTGGCTGACTGACCGAACCCAAAGGGTGCTCATCAATGGCTCCTCTTCATCCTGGAGAGAAGTGACTAGTGGGGTGCCACAGGGTTCTGTCTTGGGCCCAGTCTTATTCAACATCTTTATCAATGACTTGGATGATGGGCTTGAGGGCATCCTGATCAAGTTTGCAGGTGACACCAAATTGGGAGGGGTGGCTAATACCCCAGAGGACAGGATCGCACTTCAAAATGACCTTAACAGATTAGAGAACTGGGCC